>CM053037.1:201753842-202223842 GCA_028564925.1 Lithobates sylvaticus | reverse complement strand
CTATAATTTCTTTCGTATTCGTTTAAATTCGATATTTATATATTCGTGATAATGATTCGTAGTTTGGAAAGTCGTTTATTGAATCCAGTAACATCCAATGACGAGATCCCCTCACCTCTAACCCCTCCCCCCTGACTTCTCAGGAATCCAACCTCCA
Organism: Lithobates sylvaticus; assembly: GCA_028564925.1. Taxonomy (NCBI): domain Eukaryota; kingdom Metazoa; phylum Chordata; class Amphibia; order Anura; family Ranidae; genus Lithobates; species Lithobates sylvaticus. The sequence goes on along the minus strand of CM053037.1, from coordinate 202,223,685 downwards.
GCACAAAATTCATCAGCTGATTGGACTGTAAGATTTACTTTGAGTCGACCTTTTGTTTCATGAAATCTTTAATGAATTACCAAATCATGTGGAATTCATTCGTTATATCCGCTACAATTTCTTTCGTATTCGTTGAAATTCATTATTTTTTTATTTGGATGCATCCGAGTGTCGGAAAGATGCAAAATTTGGCTGAATTTCGATTCGTTACGAAACGAATGGCACAAACCAGCAGGAGAGGGGAGAGACGGGGGATGCCAGGAAGCGGCGGGAAATCAGCACCACAGGGAGTGATTAGGGTGTGCCCAGGCACACTCGGCACACCCTGTGCACACCTTTGAGTTTGATAGAACTTGGTCCAGTGGTGTATCATCCATGGGTGCAAGGTGTTCACTGAAACCGGGGGCCCACTGTCACCACACTGCACCCATGGATGATCCCCTGGTTGACAAAGCGCTTACCCCGACTTGTTCATTCCCCGACTTAGTTGGGGTAGGCGGTACACTTTGGTGGGGGTGGGTCAGCAAGACCTCTAGACCTTTGACCTCTGGAGACCCGCCTACTGACCTTTGACCTTTGGGGGAGGTCCCTATTCCAATCCCTGTGTCCTAACCTTATTCTTCCAGTGCGGGGGGGGGGGGTGGGGGCTGATGGACAGTTACAGGTACAAAATAAAAAGAATAAAAAATACATTTTACAGTAAATTCACAATAAAGCATTGGGAAAAACAATAAAAAAATTGTAGAAAAAATAAAATAATAAAAATGTTATAAAGAACCACTGACACCATCCTGCACATACTACCCCCCACCGTACACTCCGCGCCGCACATGCTACACGCTCTACACTCTGCACCGCACACTCCGTGCCGCTCATGCTACACTTTCTATGCACTGTACACTCCGCACCGCACACTCTACACTCCGCACTCAGCACCTCACACTCCGCCCAGCACACACTACACACTCTACACTCCGCACCGCACACTCTGCGCCGCACACGCTACATGCTCTACACTCCGCACCGCACTCAGCACCTCACACTCCGCCCAGCACACACTACACTCTCTACACTCCGCACCGCACACTCTGCGCCGCACACGCTACATGCTCTACACTCCGCACCGCACTCAGCACCGCACACTTCACACTGCACACACTACACTCAGCACTGCACACTCTGCGCCGCACACGCTACACTCCGCACCGCACTCAGCACCTCACACTCCGCCCAGCACACACTACACTCTACACTCCGCACCGCACACTCTGCGCCGCACACGCTACATGCTCTACACTCCGCACACTCTACACTCCGCACTCAGCACCTCACACTCCGCCCAGCACACACTACACACTCTACACTCCGCACCGCACACTCTGCGCCGCACACGCTACATGCTCTACACTCCGCACCGCACTCAGCACCGCACACTTCACACTGCACACACTACACTCAGCACTGCACACTCTGCGCCGCACACGCTACACTCCGCACCGCACTCAGCACCTCACACTCCGCCCAGCACACACTACACTCTCTACACTCCGCACCGCACACTCTGCGCCGCACACGCTACATGCTCTACACTCCGCACCGCACTCAGCACCTCACACTCCGCCCAGCACACACTACACTCTACACTCCGCACCGCACACTCTGCGCCGCACACGCTACATGCTCTACACTCCGCACCGCACTCAGCACCGCACACTTCACACTGCACACACTACACTCAGCACTGCACACTCTGCGCCGCACACGCTACACTCCGCACCGCACTCAGCACCTCACACTCCGCCCAGCACACACTACACTCTACACTCCGCACTCAGCACCTCACACTCCGCCCAGCACACACTACACACTCTACACTCCGCACCGCACACTCTGCGCCGCACACGCTACATGCTCTACACTCCGCACCGCACTCAGCACCTCACACTCCGCCCAGCACACACTACACTCTACACTCCGCACCGCACACTCTGCGCCGCACACGCTACATGCTCTACACTCCGCACACTCTACACTCCGCACTCAGCACCTCACACTCCGCCCAGCACACACTACACACTCTACACTCCGCACCGCACACTCTGCGCCGCACACGCTACATGCTCTACACTCCGCACCGCACTCAGCACCTCACACTTCACACTGCACACACACACTACACTCTACACTCCGCACCGCACACTCTGCGCCGCACACGCTACACACTCCGCACCGCACTCAGCACCTCACACTCTCGCACCAGCACACACTACACTCTCTACACTCAGCACCCGCACACTCTGCGCGCACCGCACACTCTACACTCCGCACCGCACTCAGCACCTCACACTCCGCCCAGACACACACTACATCTCCCAGCACACACACTACACTCTACACTCCGCACCGCACACACTCTGCGCCGCACACGCTACATGCTCTACACTCCGCACACGCACACTTACACTCCGCACTCAGCACCTCACACTCCGCCCAGCACACTACACATGCTCTACACTCCGCACCGCACACTCTGCGCCGCACACGCTACATGCTCTACACTCCGCACCGCACTCAGCACCGCACACTTCACACACTACACACTACACTCAGCACTGCACACTCTGCGCCGCACACGCTACACTCCGCACCGCACTCAGCACCTCACACTCCGCCCCAGCACACACTCCGCCCAGCACACACTCTCTACACTCCGCACCGCACTCTGCGCCGCACACGCTACATGCTCTACACTCCGCACCGCACTCAGCACCTCACACTCCGCCCAGCACACACTACACTCTACACTCCGCACCGCACACTCTGCGCCGCACACGCTACATGCTCTACACTCCGCACCGCACTCAGCTCACACTCCGCACTTCACACTGCACCGCACCGCACAGCACACACTACTACACTCAGCACACACTCCGCACCGCACACTCTGCGCCGCACGCTACGCTCTACACTCCGCACCGCACTCAGCACCGCACACTCACACTCCGCCCAGCACACACACTGCTCTACACTCCGCACCGCACACTCTGCGCCGCACACGCTACATGCCTCTACTCTACACTCCGCAAACCGCACTCAGCACCTCAGCACTCCGCCCACACACACTACACTCTACACTCCGCACTCTGCGCCGCACACGCTACATGCTCTACACTGCGCCGCACTCACTGCTACACATGCACACTCTACACACTCCGCACCGCACTCAGCACACTCCGCCCAGCACACACTACACACACACTCTGCGCCGCTACACTCCGCACCGCACACTCTGCGCCGCACACGCTACATGCTCTACACTCCGCACACACTCTACACTCCGCACTCAGCACCTCACACTCCGCCCAGCACACACTACACACTCTACACTCCGCACCGCACACTCTGCGCCGCACACGCTACATGCTCTACACTCCGCACCGCACTCAGCACCGCACACTTCACACTGCACACACTACACTCAGCACTGCACACTCTGCGCCGCACACGCTACACTCCGCACCGCACTCAGCACCTCACACACACTCCGCCCAGCACACACTACACTCTCTACACTCCGCACCGCACACTCTGCGCCGCACACGCTACATGCTCTACACTCCGCACCGCACTCAGCACCTCACACTCCGCCCAGCACACACTACACTCTACACTCCGCACCGCACACTCTGCGCCGCACACGCTACATGCTCTACACTCCGCACCGCACTCAGCACCGCACACTTCACACTGCACACACTACACTCAGCACTGCACACTCTGCGCCGCACACGCTACACTCCGCACCGCACTCAGCACCTCACACTCCGCCCAGCACACACTACACTCTACACTCCGCACCGCACACTCTGCGCCGCACACGCTACATGCTCTACACTCCGCACCGCACTCAGCACCTCACACTCAGCACCTCACACTCCGCCCAGCACACACTACACTCTCTACACTCCGCACCGCACACTCTGCGCCGCACACGCTACATGCTCTACACTCCGCACCGCACACTCTACACTCCGCACTCAGCACCTCACACTCCGCCCAGCACACACTACACACTCTACACTCCGCACCGCACACTCTGCGCCGCACACGCTACATGCTCTACACTCCGCACCGCACTCAGCACCGCACACTCCGCCCAGCATCCGCACCGCACTCACACGCACACACACTCTACACTCCGCACCGCCTCACCACACCTCACACTCACACCCGCGCCGCACACGCTACACTCCGCACCGCTCTACACTCTACACTACACTCCGCACCGCACACTCCGCACACGCACACTGCTTCACACGCACACGCACTCACACTACACTCAGCACACACTACATCTACACTGCACACTCTGCGCCGCACACGCACGCTACACTCCGCACCGCTCTCAGCACTCAGCACCTCACACTCCGCCCAGCACACACTACACTCTCTACACTCCGCACCGCACACTCTGCGCCGCACACGCTACATGCTCTACACTCCGCACTCGCACTCCGCACCGCACTCAGCACCTCACACTCCGCCCAGCACACACACTACACTCTCTACACTCCGCACCGCACACTCTGCGCCGCACACGCTACATGCTCTACACTCCGCACCGCACTCAGCACCGCACACTCTCACACTGCACACACTACACTCAGCACTGCACACTCTGCGCCGCACACGCTACACTCCGCACCGCACTCAGCACCTCACACTCCGCCCAGCACACACTACACTCTACACTCCGCACCGCACACTCTGCGCCGCACACGCTACATGCTCTACACTCCGCACCGCACTCAGCACCACACACTCCGCCCAGCACACACTACACTCTACACTCCGCACCGCACACTCTGCGCCGCACACGCTACATGCTCTACACTCCGCACACGCTACACTCCGCTCCGCACTCAGCACCTCACACTCCGCCCAGCACACACTACACACTCTACACTCCGCACCGCACACTCTGCGCCGCACACGCTACATGCTCTACACTCCGCACCGCACTCAGCACCGCACACTTCACACTGCACACACTACACTCAGCACTGCACACTCTGCGCCGCACACGCTACACTCCGCACCGCACTCAGCACCTCACACTCCTCCCAGCACACACTACACTCTACACTCCGCACCGCACACTCTGCGCCGCACACGCTACATGCTCTACACTCCGCACCGCACTCAGCACCGCACACTTCACACTGCACACACTACACTACACTGCACACTCTGCGCCGCACACGCTACACTCCGCACCGCACTCAGCACCTCACACTCCGCCCAGCACACACTACACTCTCTACACTCCGCACCGCACACTCTGCGCCGCACATGCTACATGCTCTACACTCCGCACCGCACACTCAGCACCGCACACTTCACACCGCACTCAGCACCTCACACTCCGCCCAGCGCACACTACACTCTCTACACTCCGCACCGCACACGCTACACGCTCTACACTCCGCACCGCACACGCTACATGCTCTACACTCCGCACCGCACACGCTACATGCTCTACACTCCGCACCGCACACACTACACTCTCTACACTCCGCACCGCACACTCTGCGCCGCACACGCTACATGCTCTACACTCCGCACCGCACCGCACACTTCACACCGCACACTTCACACCTCACACTCCACACCGCACACACTACACTCTCTACACTCAGCACTGCACACTCTGCACCGCACACGCTACACTCCGCACCGCACACTACGCACCGCACTCAGCACCTCACACTCCGCCCAGCACACACTACACTCTCTACACTCCGCACCGCACACTCTGCGCCGCACACGCTACATGCTCTACACTCCACACCGCACACTTCACACCTCACTCAGCACCTCACACTCCGCCCACCACACACACACTCTACACTCCGCACCGCACACACTGCGCCGCACACGCTACATGCTCTACACTCCGCACCGCACACTTCACACCGCACTCAGCACCTCACACTCCGCCCAGCACACGCTACATGCTCTACACTCCGCACCGCACACTCTACACTCCGCACCTCACACTCTGCGCCGCACACGCTACAGCACACACTACACTCTACACTCCGCACCGCACACTCTACACGCCGCACTCAGCACCTCACACTCCGCCCAGCACACACTACACTCTACACTCCGCACACTCTACACTCCGCACCGCACACTCTGCGCCGCACACGCTACAAGCTCTACACTCCGCACCGCACTCAGCACCGCACACTTCACACTGCACACACTACACTCAGCACTGCACACTCTGCGCCGCACACGCTACACTCCGCACCGCACTCAGCACCTCACACTCCGCCCAGCACACACTACACTCTCTACACTCCGCACCGCACACTCTGCGCCGCACACGCAACATGCTCTACACTCCGCACCGCACTCAGCACCGCACACTCCGCCCAGCACACACTACACTCTACACTCCGCACCGCACACTCTGCGCCGCACACGCTACATGCTCTACACTCCGCACCGCACACGCTACATGCTCAACACTCCGCACCGCACACGCTACATGCTCTACACTCCGCACCGCACACGCTACATGCTCTACACTCCGCACCGCACCGCACACTTCACACCGCACACACACCTCTCACTCAGCACCGCACACTGCGCCACACACGCACACACTACACTCCGCACACTCAGCACAGCACACTCTGCGCCGCACACTCTACACTCGCCGCACCGCACACTCCACACTCCGCACCGCACTCAGCACCTCACACTCCGCCCAGCACACACTACACTCTACACTCCGCACCGCACACTCTGCGCCGCACACGCTACATGCTCTACACTCCGCACCGCACTCAGCACTTCACACTTCACACGCACACACACTCAGCACCTCTGCACACTCTGCGCCGCACACGCTCTACACTCCGCCACCGCACTCAGCAGCACACACACCGCACACATCTACACTACACTCTCTACACTCCGCACCGCACACCGCACATCGCGCACAGCACTACACTCTTACACTCTCTACACTCCGCACCGCACACTCTGCGCCGCACACGCTACATGCTCTACACTCCGCACCGCACTCAGCACCTCACACTCCGCCCAGCACACACTACACTCTCTACACACCGCACCGCACACTCTGCGCCGCACACGCTACATGCTCTACACTCCGCACCGCACACTCTACACCGCACTCAGCACCTCACACTCCGCCCAGCACACACTACACTCTCTAACACTCCGCACCGCACCGCACACGCACTCTACACTCCGCACGCACTCACGCACACTCACACTGCTCGCACCGCACACCTGCGCCACACGCTCACACTCCGCACCGCACACTCAGCACCTCACACACCTCAGCACACACTACACTCTCTACACTCCGCACCGCACACTCTGCGCCGCACACGCACATGCTCTACACTCCGCACCGCACACTTCAGCACCGCACTGCACACACAGCACCTCACACTCCGCCCACAGCACACACTACACTCCGCCCAGCACACACTACACTCATTACACTCCGCACCGCACACTCTGCGCCGCACACGCTACATGCTCTACACTCCGCCGCACTCAGCACCTCACACTCCGCCCCACTCACACCGCACTCAGCACTGCTCACACTCCGCCCAGCGCACACACTCTACACTCCGCACCGCACACTGCGCCGCACTACATGCTCTACACTCCGCACCGCACACTCAGCACCTCACACTCCGCCCGCACCACACACTCTACACTACACTCTCTACACTCCGCCCGCACACACACTGCTCTACTACCGCACTCAGCACCGCACCACACCGCACACTCCGCACCGCACACGCTACACTGCTCTACACTCGCACCGCACACTGCACACTTCACACCGCACTCCGCACCTCACACTCCACACCGCACACACACTACACTCTCTACACTCAGCACTGCACACTCTGCGCCGCACACACGCTACACTCCGCACCGCACACTTCACACCGCACACTTCGCACCGCACTCAGCACCTCACACTCCGCCCAGCACACACTCACACGCACCGCACTCTACACTCCGCACCGCACACTCTGCGCCGCACACGCTACATGCTCTACACTCTACACTCCGCACCGCACACTCTACACACCGCACTCAGCACCTCACACTCCGCCCAGCACACACTACACTCTACACTCCGCACCGCACACTCTGCGCCGCACACGCTACATCTACACTCCGCACCGCACTCACTCAGCACCTCACACTCCGCCCGCACACGCTACACTCTCTACACTCAGCCTGCACAATCCACTGCCGCTCACACTACACTTTCTACACACTACACTCCGCACTACACTCCGCACTTCACACGCACTCAGCACCTCACACTCCGCCAGCACACACTACACACACTCCGCACCGCACACTCTCCGCACCGCTACACTCTACACTCCGCACTCAGCACCTCACACTCCGCCCAGCACACACTACCCTCACACGCCGCACACGCTACATGCTCTACACCGCACACTCTACACTCCGCACCGCACACTCTGCGCCGCACACGCTACATGCTCTACACTCCGCACCGCACTCAGCACCCTCAGCACTTCACTCTGCCTTCAGCACACACTACACTCACACGCACTCGCTCCGCACACACTCTGCGCCGCACACGCTACACACTCTACACTCGCACACACTTCACACCGCACTCAGCACCTCACACTCCGCCCAGCACACACTACACTCTCTACACTCGCACCGCACACTCTGCGCCGCACACGCTACATGCTCTACACTCCGCCACCGCACACTCAGCACCGCACACTTCACACCGCACTCAGCACACTCACACTCCGCCCAGCGCCACTCTACACGCTACATGCTCTACACTCCGCACCGCACTCAGCACCGCACACGCACACTACACTCTACACTCGCACCGCACACGCTACATGCTCTACACTCCGCACACACGCTACACAGCTCTACACTCCGCACCGCACTCAGCACCTCACACTCCGCCCAGCACACACGCACACTTCACACTCCGCACACTCAGCACCTCTACACCGCACACACTCCACCCAGCACACACTACACTCTCTACACTCCGCACCTGCACACTCTGCGCCGCACACGCTACACTCCGCACCGCACACTACGCACCGCACTCAGCACCTCACACTCCACCAGCACACACTACACTCTCTACACTCCGCACCGCACACTCTGCGCCGCACACGCTACATGCTCTACACTCCGCACCACACTCACACCGCACTCACACCTCACACTCCGCCCAGCACACACACACTCTCACACTCAGCACCGCACCGCACACTTCACAACGCGCTACACTCCGCACCTGCACTCACACTCTCACACGCACACTCTACGCACTCAGCTACATGCTCACACTCCGCACCGCACTCAGCACCTCACTCACACTTCACACTACACTCTCTCTCACACTCACACCGCACCGCACACTCCGCGCCGCACACGCTACATGCTCTACACTCCGCACCGCACTTCACCGCACTCACACTTCTACGCCCACTGCACACTCTGCGCCGCACACGCTACACTCTCTACACTCCGCACCGCACAGCACACACACTACACTCTACACTCTGCACCGCCGCACACGCTCTACACTCCGCACCGCACTCCGCACCGCACTCAGCACCTCACACTCCGCCCAGCACACACTACACTCCGCGCCCACACGCTACACACTCACACACTCTGCGCACCGCACACGCTACACTGCCCTGCCTACACTCCGCTCACTTTCTATGCACTGCACTCCGCACACTTCACCGCACTCAGCACTGTCACACCTCACACACTCAGCACCTCACCCCAGCACACACTACACTCTCTACACTCCGCACCGCACCGCACACTCTGCGCCGCACACGCTACATGCTCTACACTCCGCACCGCACTCAGCACCTCACACTCCGCCCAGCACACACTACACTCTCTACACTCAGCACCACACACTTCACACCGCACTCAGCACCTCACACTCCACACCGCACACACTACACTCTCTACACTCAGCACCACACCGCACACTCTCAGCACCTCACACTCCACACCGCACACACTACACTCTCTACACTCAGCACCACACACTTCACACCGCACTCAGCACCTCACACTCCGCCCAGCACACACTACACTCTCTACACTCTCTACACTCAGCACCACACACTTCACACCGCACACACTACACTCTCTACACTCTCTACACTCAGCACTGCACACTCTGCGCCGCACACGCTACACTCTCTACACTCCGCACACTACACACCGCACTCAGCACCTCACACTCCGCCCAGCACACACTACACTCTCTACACTCCGCACCGCACACTCTGCGCCGCACACGCTACATGCTCTACACTCCGCACCGCACTCATCACCTCACACCTCCACCGCACACACTACACTCCGCACCGCACACTCTCCGCGCCGCACACGCTACACGCTCTACACTCCGCACGCACCGCACACTCAGCACCGCACACTCACACACATACGCCCGCACACTCTACACTCAGCACCTCACACTCCGCCAGCACACACTCCGCCCAGCACACACTACACTCTCTACACTCCGCACCGCACACTCTGCGCCGCACACGCTACACACTCTACACTCCGCACTGTACACTTCACACCGCACTCAGCACCTCACACTCCGCCCAGCACACACTACACTCTCTACACTCCGCACCGCACTCTGCGCCGCACACGCTACATGCTCTACACTCCGCACCGCACTCAGCACCGCACACTTCACACCGCACTCAGCACCTCACACTCCGCCCAGCACACACTACACTCTCTACACTCCGCACCGCACACTCTGCGCCGCACACGCTACATGCTCTACACTTCACACCGCACACTCCGCCCAGCACACACTACACTCAGCACCTCACACTGCCCACCGCACACACACACACACTACACTCTCTACACTCAGCACTGCACACTCTGCGCCGCACACGCTACACACTCTACACTCTGCACCGCACACTTCACACCGCACTCAGCACCTCACACTCCGCCCAGCACACACTACACTACACTCACACTACTACATGCTCGCACTAGCACACCGCACCGCACCCACACTACTACACTCTGCTACACCGCACCGCACACACACGCTACATGCTCTACACTCCGCACACGCACACTTCACACCGCACTCAGCACCTCACACTCCGCCCAGCACACACTACACTCTCTACACTCCGCACCGCACACTCTGCGCCGCACACGCTACATGCTCTACACTCAGCACCGCACACTTCACACCGCACTCAGCACCTCACACTCCGTACACCCACCGCACCAGCACCTCTACACTCTCTACACTCCGCACGCACACTCTGCGCCGCACACACTGCTCTACACTCCGCATCCACACTTCACACCGCAGCACCTCACACTCCGCCCAGCACACACTACACTCTCTACACTCCGCACCGCAACACTCTCTGCGCGCGCGCCGCACACCGCTACATGCTCTACACTCCGCACCGCACACTCTTCACACCGCACTCAGCACCTCACACTCCGCCCAGCACACACTACACTCTCTACACTCCGCACCGCACACTCTGCGCCGCACACGCTACATGCTCTACACTCCGCACCACACACTTCACACCGCACTCAGCACCTCACACTCCGCCCAGCACCCACTACACTCTCTACACTCCGCACCGCACACTCTGCGCCGCACACGCTACATGCGCTACACTCCGCACCGCACTCAGCACCTCACACTCCGCCCAGCACACACTACACTCACTACACTCCGCACCGCACTCTGCGCCGCACACGCTACATGCTCTACACTCCGCACCTCACACTTCACACCGCACACAGCACCTCACACTCCGCCCAGCACACACTACACTCTGCGCCGCACACGCTACATGCGCTACACTCCGCACCGCACACGCTACATGCTCTACACTCCGCACCGCACTCAGCACCACACACTTCACACTGCACTCAGCACCTCACACTCCACACCGCACACACTACACTCTCTACACTCTCTACACTCAGCACTGCACACTCTGCGCCGCACACGCTACACTCCGCACACTTCACACCGCACTCAGCACCTCACACTCCGCCCAGCACACACTACACTCTCTACACTCCGCACCGCACACTCTGCGCCGCACACGCTACATGCTCTACACTCCGCACCGCACTCAGCACCGCACACTTCACAACGCACTCAGCACCTCACACTCCGCCCAGCACACACTACACTCCGCGCCGCACACGCTACACGCTCTACACTCCACACCGCACTCAGCACCGCACACTCCGTGCCGCATACGCTACGCCCTCTACACTCTGCCCTGCACAATCCGTGCCGCTCACGCTACACTTTCTATGCACTGTACACTCCGCACCGCACACTCTGCGCCGCACACGCTACACACTCAACACTCCGCACTGTACACTTCACACCGCACTCAGCACCTCACACTCCGCCCAGCACACACTACACTCTCTACACTCCGCACCGCACACTCTGCGCCGCACACGCTACATGCTCTACACTCCGCACCGCACTCAGCACCGCACACTTCACACCGCACTCAGCACCTCACTCTCCGCCCAGCACACACTACACTCTCTACACTCCGCACCGCACACTCTGCGCCGCACACGCTACATGCTCTACACTCCGCACCGCACTCAGCACCTCACACTCCACACCGCACACACTACACTCTCTACACTCAGCACTGCACACTCTGCGCCGCACACGCTACACTCCGCACCGCACACTACGCACCGCACTCAGCACCTCACACTCCGCCCAGCACACACTACACTCCGCACCGCACACTCTGCGCCGCACACGCTACATGCTCTACACTCCGCACCGCACTCAGCACCTCACACTCCACACCGCACACACTACACTCTCTACACTCAGCACTGCACACTCTGCGCCGCACACGCTACACTCCGCACACTACGCACCGCACTCAGCACCTCACACTCCGCCCAGCACACACTACACTCTCTACACTCCGCACCGCACACTCTGCGCCGCACACGCTACATGCTCTACACTCCGCACCGCACACTTCACACCGCACTCAGCACCTCACACTCCGTCCAGCACACACTACACTCTCTACACTCCGCACCGCACACTCTGCGCCGCACACGCTACATGCTCTACACTCCGCACCGCACTCAGCACCACACACTTCACACCGCACTCAGCACCTCACACTCCGCCCAGCACACACTACACTCCGCTCCGCACACTCTGCGCCGCACACGCTACATGCTCTACACTCCGCACCGCACTCAGCACACTCACACACTCCGCCCAGCACACACTACACTCTCTACACTCCGCACCGCACACTCTGCGCCGCACACGCTACATGCTCTACACTCCGCACCGCACACTTCACACCGCACTCAGCACCTCACACTCCGCCCAGCACACACTACACTCTCTACACTCCGCACCGCACACTCTGCGCCGCACACGCTACATGCTCTACACTCCGCACCGCACTCAGCACCTCACACCGCACTCAGCACCTCACACTCTCTCGCACCCAGCACACACTACACTCCGCACCGCACACTCTGCGCCGCACACGCTACATGCTCTACACTCCGCACCGCACTCAGCACCGCACACTTCACACCGCACTCAGCACCTCACACTCCGCCCACCACACACTACACTCTCTACACTCCGCACCTCACACTCTGCGCCGCACTCAGCACCGCACACTTCACACCGCACACACTACACTCCGCACCGCACACTCTGCGCCGCACACGCTACATGCTCTACACTCCGCACCGCACTCAGCACCGCAAACTTCACACCGCACTCAGCACCTCACACTCCGCCCAGCACACACTACACTCTCTACACTCCGCACCGCACACTCTGCGCCGCACACGCTACATGCTCTACACTCCGCACCGCACTCAGCACCGCACACTCCGTGCCGCACACGCTACGCCCTCTACACTCTGCCCTGCACACTCCGTGCCGCTCACGCTACACTTTCTATGCACTGTACACTCCGCACCGCACACTCTGCGCCGCACACGCTACACACTCTACACTCCGCACTGTACACTTCACACCGCACTCAGCACCTCACACTCCGCCCAGCACACACTACACTCTCTACACTCCGCACCGCACACTGCGCCGCACACGCTACATGCTCTACACTCCGCACCGCACACTTCACACCGCACTCAGCACCTCACACCGCACACACTACACTCTCTACACTCGGCACTGCACACTCTGCGCCGCACACGCTACACTCCGCACCGCACACTACGCACCGCACACTCCACACCGCACACTCTACACTCCGCACCGCACACTCTGCGCCGCACATGCTACATGCTCTACACTCCGCACCGCACTCAGCACCGCCCACTTCACACCGCACTCAGCACCTCACACTCCGCCCAGCACACACTACACTCTCTACACTCCGCACCGCACACTCTGCGCCGCACACGCTACATGCGCTACACTCTGCACCGCACACTTCACACCGCACTCAGCACCTCACACTCCGCCCAGCACACACTACACTCTCTACACTCCGCACCGCACACAGCACCGCACACTTCACACCGCACTCAGCACCTCACACTCCACACCGCACACGCTACACTCCGCACTGTACACGCCACACCGCACACGCTACACTTTCTACACTCCGCACCGCACACGCTCTACACTTCACGCTGTACACTCTACACTCCACTCTGTACACTCCGCACACTCTGCGCCACACACGCTACATGCTCTACACTCCGCACCGCACTCAGCACCTCACACTCCGTGCCGCACGCGCTACACTCCACACTGTACACTCCGTGCCGCTCACGCTACACTCTGCACTGTACACTACGCACCGCACACTCCGTGCCCCACACTACGCACCGCACACTCCGTGCCGCACACGCTACACTCTGCACCGCACACTCTGTGCCGCACACGCTACACTCTCTACACTTTGCATCGCACACTCCGCACTGTACACTTAGTACCGCACACTCCGCTCTACACTCCGCACTGTACACTCTGCACGGCACACTCAGCACCACACACTCCGCGCCGCACACGCTACACTATACACGCCGCAAACTCAGCGTCGCACACTCAGCACTGCACACTCCGGGCCACATAAGCTTCACTCTCTACAGTCCGCACCGCACACTCAGCACCGCACACTCAGCGCCGCATACGCTACACTCTATACACGCCGCACACTTAGCGCCGCACATATCGCCGTACACTCAGGGCCGTACACGCCGCACCGCACACTCCGCCCTGTACGTTCTCTATTTAACATCACCACATTCTGCACTATGCAAGTCATCTCAGACTATTTAACCACACCCCTTTTAAGCCATGACCAATATTTAGCACAATTTAAACCACGCCCAGTGTTGCCGCGGCACGCTATGCATGCCGCATTTTTTGTTATTAAAGCTTATGCCCCGTACACAGGATTGGACTTTCTGACAACAAAACCGTGGATTTTTGTTCGAAGGTTGTTGGCTCCAACTTGTCTTGCATACACACGATCACACAAATGTTGGCCAACAATTACGAACGTAGTGACATACAAGACGTACGTGATATCTCCATTACCAGCGCTAGTTTTACAAGACCGAGCGCTTCCGGCTCGTACTTGATTCCGAGCTTGCATGGACTTTTGTGCGTTGGACTTGTGTACACATGATCGGAAAGTCCGACAACAAATGTCTGATGGAGCGTAGTCGGACACAGTGGGACTTTCCGCCAACAAGCTCACATCCAACATTTGTTGTCGGAAAATCCGATTGTGTGCACACGGCCCACTGATTTCATGATACGCCCCCTGGCGAGGTCAATAATTCCACTGAATGTAATCTGCATTCTGATTGGCTTTTGATGTAGTGGACTTCCTGACTAACATACAGATCTCCTACATTGTTTCATACCAATAGATATATAACATCAAGGCCTCGTACACACCCACACCTCCCAACAATTGGATGGGAATGAGGGACACCTACTAGAAAATGTATGTAGGCATAGGACACGCCCCCTGCCACACCCCCTTAAAGGGGAATTAACCAAAAAAAAAAAGTTAATTAAATCCACAAGGACTTTTTTTTACCACTACTATTCCTTAATATTAAAATGTACAAATGCAGCAATTTAGACATTGGATGAATGATTTAGCACTGGGACACACTTTGTGAAAGGAAAAAACTTTTTTATATGCATCTATATGGATCAGACCAAAATGAGGGGGAAAGAGGGACAGAGGGACATTGTTCCAAATCCGGGACAGTCCCTTGAAATCCGGGACAGTTGGGAGCTCTGCACACCACATGTGCACAAACACTGATGGGAAAAACGTGCAGATTTAACTTGCATAGTATATTTTGGGCTGGTTGTGTGCGGAGTTGTGCGTTTTTCTAACCTAGGTCTCTGCAAGGACACAGAGAACACGATCGTTTTCTTATTTCCCCCGTTCACAACACAATGTCGGTGTCACGTGAGGTTTTTTTCCCTCACAGGAATACATTTGCACCTGGCACTATTGTTGTGGTGTGAAAAGGGCACATAGGAAACAATTGTTATCTTTGTGCCCTCGCAGACGGCACATCTCTGCACAAGGCCTAAGATGGTGAAAAGCAGGTATCAGACATTTTAAAATCGATCAAATCAAATATTAAACTACAAAACAACTTCCTTCAATGTTTCTGAGCCCCGTTGAGCTTCTAGATATTCTTCAAGTTCTTTATTGGGAGTTTATGATTTTCACCCATCCGTTGCCATGATAGACGGTGTCCTCACATACACTGAAGGCGGCACGGAGCGGCTCGGTGAAGGTGGTGGTGAAAGTGTACAAATGTCTCATTGGGTTCCTCTTCTCATAAAAGGTCAGTTGGCCGGCCTCCAAGTCCAGATGTATTCTCAACCTGTTAGATGAACTTTTCAGAGGCAATGGTGTGACTCTGCTGTCGTGGACTACAGAATACACATTATCAGACCTGTACAAACACCAGGACTTCTTGTTATTTCCAATCCACGAGGATACACCCCTCCTGTCTATACTGGGGTAGCACACCCCGACCATCCACCACCCCGCTGAGCTCACCTCCACGTCCCAGTAATGTCTCCCCGAGGACAGGTTCTTCACACTCATCACCTGGCTGCACTCAAAACTTTCCAGAGTTTGGAGGTACTTTTGTTTTTGGGAATAGCTTGCAGTTTTCATATCATCTGCTATATCCACGTTATCTCCAGCGGTGTTAATGTCCAGTAATATGGCAGAAGGTTCGTGCGTGGAGAACCACATGTCTGAGCCCAATAACATACTTGATAGGCCTGTGCATAAGGTCTTTAGGATCAAACCCTCATCAAAGTCTTTCACAGCGTTGTCCTTGTCAGAGTCCCTCTCTCTTTCTTTATTTCTCTCCTTGAAGAAGTCACTTCTGTCCACGTCCTCTAGGAGAGTCAATGGATCAGCGGTGTCACATAGATTTTGTATCTGACACATCTTCTGGACCATCTTGGTCTTCTCTATTTCCAGCTCCCAGATCATGTTGGAGACCGACTTTGAGATTTGCTCTTCCTGCTTGGAGATCTCATTCAGCACCTTATTTTCTAATTCATCCAGCTGCCTTCTGATTCCACTGATCAAGGCGACAACTTTCACAATTATGGAGGCGGTTGTGTCTTCTACGTGCCGGTTGTGGTCCTTCAGACTCTGGACTCTTTTCTCAGCCTCCTGTCTCTCCAAGGTTACTTTCTCTAGAAGGTTTCTCAGCTTCTCCTTCTTCTTTCTAGACGCCTCATCCAGTGGTTCCACCGGGTGTCCAATGTGTTCTCCAAGCAGGTGGCAGGTGGCACAGATACAGGTGGCGTCCTGGGTGCAGTAATAAGCCAAGGTCTTCTTGTGTAGAGGACATACATGCTTCCCCAGAGAAGGAATGGGGGCTTCTAACAAGTGCTCCACAGATTTGTTATGTTTCCTCAGATGGTCATCACACATGGAGATCTCACAGGTGAGGCAGGACTTCACAGCGGGGACAGGAGAGTCGCAATAAGTACAGAAGACCTCATTGTCCTCCTGTTCTCTGAAAGCCTCTGCTATATTATGCAGCCTCAGGTTTCGTTTGAGTTCCGGCCTCCTCTGGTATGTCTTCATACATTCTGGGCATTTGTTGGTCCTTATATAGTCCTGATGTTCCCATGTCCGTGTGATACAGTCCCGGCAGAAGCTGTGTCCACAAGGCAGGGTCACCGGGTCCGTATAGATCTCCATACAGATGGAGCAAAGGAGCTCGGCTTTCAGATCGGCAGACGCCATTGTCTAACCCAGGAAGTAACTCGCCCTCGGCACGTTTCCTCCTCTTACAAGTTGCGGAAAAATCCATTAACCCTCCAACATCCCAAGTTGTGGCTGATGGGAAATTCCTTTAGAAATCCGGAAAAGTTCCAGGAGATGATAAACACTGAAGATAATAAAGAGAAAACAACCTAAAAAAAGTTTTAAATTCAAATTAAAAAAAAAAATGATTTGCATGTTATAAAGATAAAATCAAACAAAATGGTTAAACAAGGACTCTGATAAAGTAGATGTAAACCTTCATTTAATGGCATTTAGTTTGTGTATCTTAAAAAATGTCTTTACTGTTCTTTTTTTATTTTTTTTATTTTTTTATAAATTCCTTATTTTGCCCTTATTTCCTCATTTGCTGTATATCAATGCTGCTGATCTCCTGCAGCCTCTTTGCATCAATCTCCAGTCCATATGCACTCTAACCATGACTACATGGGATTTCTCTGGTTGGGTTTCCTGATAGTGACAACAACACACCACATAAATACATAAGGGGGGATATGATCTCCATGTATAAATACATAAGGGGGATATGATCTCCATGTATATATATATAAGGGGGGGATATGATCTCCATGTATATATATATAAGGGGGGATATGATCTCCATGTATAAATACATAAGGGGGGATATGATCTCCATGTATAAATACATAAGGGGGGATATGATCTCCATGTATAAATACATAAGGGGGGATATGATCTCCATGTATAAATACATAAGGGGGGATATGATCTCCATGTATAAATACATAAGGGGGGATATGATCTCCATGTATAAATACATAAGGGGGGATATGATCTCCATGTATAAATACATAAGGGGGATATGATCTCCATGTATAAATACATAAGGGGGGATATGATCTCCATGTATAAATACATAAGGGGGGATATGATCTCAGTGTATAAATACATAAGGGGGGGATATGATCTCCATGTATAAATACATAAGGGGGGATATGATCTCAGTGTATAAATACATAAGGGGGGGATATGATCTCCATGTATAAATACATAAGGGGGGATATGATCTCCATGTATAAATACATAAGGGGGGATATGATCTCCATGTATAAATATATAAGGGGGGATATGATCTCCATGTATAAATACATAAGGGGGGATATGATCTCCATGTATAAATACATAAGGGGGAGATATGATCTCTGTGTATAAATACATACGGGGGGATATGATCTCCATGTATAAATATATAAGGGGGGATATGATCTCCATGTATAAATACATAAGGGGGGGATATGATCTCCATGTATAAATACATAAGGGGGGGATATGATCACCATGTATAAATACATAAGGGGGATATGATCTCAGTGTATAAATACATAAGGGGGGGATATGATCTCCATGTATAAATACATAAGGGGGGATATGATCTCCATGTATAAATACATAAGGGGGGATATGATCTCCATGTATAAATATATAAGGGGGGATATGATCTCCATGTATAAATACATAAGGGGGGATATGATCTCCATGTATAAATACATAAGGGGGAGATATGATCTCCATGTATAAATACATAAGGGGGGATATGATCTCCGTGTATAAATACATAAGGGGGAGATATGATCTCTGTGTATAAATACATACGGGGGGATATGATCTCCATGTATAAATATATAAGGGGGGATATGATCTCCATGTATAAATACATAAGGGGGGATATGATCTCCATGTATAAATACATAAGGGGGAGATATGATCTCCGTGTATAAATACATAAGGGGGGATATGATTTCCATGTATAAATACATAAGGGGGGATATGATCTCCGTGTATAAATACATAAGGGGGGATATGATCTCCGTGTATAAATACATAAGGGGGGATATGATCTCCATGTATAAATACATAAGGGGGGGATATGATCTCCATGTATAAATACATAAGGGCAGTGGCGTACTAAGGGGGGGTGCGGGGGGGCGGGCCGCACCGGGTGCCACACACTGGGGGGGTGTCAGGCCGGCGCCCCCCTCCGCGATGGAAGCGGGGAGTCGGGGACAGCGCGCCGAGCGCTGATATATCTTGCGCAGCAGCGGCGCGGTGAGTGACAGCCAGCGTCAGGTGAGGTGAGAGGAGGGAGAGGGGGAGGGTGTTCGCCGCTCTACGCGGCTCTCCGTGGCTCTGATCTGTGTCGGCTGTGTCATACAGCCGAGCAGAGTGAAGCCGCCGGCTCCGCCTCCCCCTCCTCCTTGTAGTTTGCTGTGTGTCCCGCGCTGACAATCCTCCTGACCATGAGGTACATTAAGGGTCGTAGGGGGGGGGGGGGGGGGTCTGTACTGTAGTAGGGGGGGGGGGTCTGTACTGTAGTAGAGGTGGGGGTCTGTACTGTAGTAGAGGTGGGGTCTTTACTGTAGTAGGGGGGGGGGGGTCTGTACTTAAGGGGGGGGGGGTCTGCATTGTAGGGGGGGGGGTATCCACTGTAGGGGGGGTCTGTACTGAAGGGGGGGGGGGGGTCTGTACTGTAGGGGGGGCTCTGCATTGTAGGGGGGTCTCCACTGTAGGGGGATCTGTACTGAAGGGGGGGATCTGCACTGTAGGGAAGTCTGTATTGCAGGGGGGGGGTCTGTATTGTAGGCGGGTCTGTGTAACATGCAGGGGGTCCAGAGCTGTTAGGGGGGGGGGGGGGTGTCTGTGTAATGTAAAGGGGTCTAGAGGTGCAGGGTGCTGTGTAATGTAAAGGGGTCCAGGGTGCTGTGTAATGTAAAGGGGTCCAGAGTGCTGTGTAATGTAAAGGGGTCCAGAAGCGCAGGGTGCTGTGTAATGTAAAGGGGTCCAGAGTGCTGTGTAATATAAAGGGGTCCAGAGGTGCAGGGTGCTGTGTAATGTAAAGGGGTCCAGAAGCGCAGGGTGCTGTGTAATGTAAAGGGGTCCAGAGGCGCAGGGTGCTGTGTAACGTAAAGGGGTCCAGAGGCGCAGGGTGCTGTGTAACGTAAAGGGGTCCAGAGGTGCAGGGTGCTGTGTAATGTAAAGGGGTCCAGAGTGCTGTGTAATGTAAAGGGGTCCAGAGGTGCAGGGTGCTGTGTAATGTAAAGGGGTCCAGAGTGCTGTGTAATGTAAAGGGGTCTAGAGGTGCAGGGTGCTGTGTAATGTAAAGGGGTCCTGGGTGCTGTGTAATGTAAAGGAGTCCAGGGTGCTGTGTAATGTAAAGGAGTCCAGGGTGCTGTGTATTGTAAAGGGGTCCAGAGTGCTGTGTAATGTAAAGGGGTCCAGAGGTGCAGGGTGCTGTGTAATGTAAAGGGGTCCAGAGTGCTGTGTAATGTAAAGGGGTCCAGAGTGCTGTGTAATGTAAAGGGGTCTAGAGGTGCAGGGTGCTGTGTAATGTAAAGGGGTCCAGAGTGCTGTGTAATGTAAAGGGGTCCAGAGTGCTGTGTAATGTAAAGGGGTCCCGAGGTGCAGGGTGCTGTGTAATGTAAAGGGGTCCAGAGTGCTGTGTAATGTAAAGGGGTCCAGAGGTGCAGGGTGCTGTGTAATGTAAAGGGGTCCAGAGTGCTGTGTAATGTAAAGGGGTCCAGAGTGCTGTGTAATGTAAAGGGGTCCAGAGGTGCAGGGTGCTGTGTATTGTAAAGGGGTCCAGAGTGCTGTGTAATGTAAAGGGGTCCAGAGGTGCAGGGTGCTGTGTATTGTAAAGGGGTCCAGAGTGCTGTGTAATGTAAAGGGGTCCAGAGGTGCAGGGTGCTGTGTATTGTAAAGGGGTGCAGGGTGCTGTGTAATGTACACAGTAGTGACAAAGAGATATTTAAGGATGCAGAGGTATGCAGGGAGCACAGTGGGGTGTTTTTACGTGGGGGGGGGGGGTTATAAGGTGGGGGGGGGGGGGTGCCAGATATAGGATCCGCCCCGGGTGCCAAATGCACTAGGTACTAGTAAAAAAAAAAATATGTCCCCGGATTTAATTTAAAAAATCTGGTCACCTTAACCTAAGAACCTCTTTACATTACACAGCACCCTGCATCTCTGGACCCCTTTACATTACACAGCCCTTGTACCTCTGGGCCCCTTTACATAACACAGCACCCTGAACCTCTGGACCCCTTTACATAACACAGCACCCTGAACCTCTGGACCCAGCCCTTGTACCTCTGGGCCCCTTTACAATACACCGCACCCTGCACCTCTGCACCCCTTTACATTACACAGCCCCCCACAGCTCTGGACCCCTGCATGTTACACAGACCACCTACAGTGCAGATCCCCTACAGTGCAGACCCCCTCTCTACAGTACAGACCCCCTACAGTGCAGACCCCCCATCTACAGTGCAGACCCCCCTACAGTACAGAATCCTCCCCTACAGTAGAATCCACCCCTACAGTGCAGACCCTCCTACAGTACAGACCCCTCCACCCTACAGCAGAGACCCCCTACAGTACAGACCCCTCACCCCTACAGTGCAGACTCTGCTACAGTACAAACCCCTCCCCCTACAGTACAACCCCCCCCCCCCTACAGTACATAATCCTCCCCTACAGTACAGACCCCCCTACAGTACAGAATCCTCCCCTACAGTACAGACCCCCCTACAGTAAAGACCCCTTCCCCTACAGTGCAGACCCCCCCTACAGTACAGACCCCCTACAGTACAGAATCCTCCCCTACAGTACAGACCCCCCCTACAGTACAGACCCCTCCCCTACAGTGCAGACCCCCCTACAGTACAGTCCCCCCTACAGTGCAGGACCCCCCTACATTGCAGACCCCCTCTACAGTGCAGGACCCCCCTGCAGTGCAGACCCCCCTACAGTAAAGACCCCCCCCCACAGTAAAGACCCCCCACAGTGCACAGACCGCCCCGTACAGTGCACAGACCCCCCTACAGTGCGCAGACTCCCCTAAAGTGCACAGACCCCCCTACAGTGCACAGACCCCCCTAACAATACAGACCCCCCTACAGACCCATAATGTACCTCAGAACACACACGGAGAGCCCGAGGCAGTGGCATTGCAGGGGGGAAGTGCAGAGTGAAGCTGCCTCCCCCTCCTCCTTTATGTCTACATGGTGCTGTGCATGCAGGAGGAGGGGGAGGCGGCTTCACTCTGGACGGCTGTGACAGCCGCTGCCGAGACTGATCAGAGCCACAAACACGGAGAGAAGGGGATTGCTGTGGATCACTGTGCCGACAGGTGTCCCTCGGGTGCGGCTCGCACCTCCCCCCTGCAATGCCACTGCCTTGGGCTCTCTGTGTGTGTTCCCGAGGTACATTATGGGTCTGTAGGGGGGGTCTGTATTGTTAGGGGGGTCTGTGCACTGCAAAGGCACTGCCTTGGGCTCTCCCTGTGTGGTCTGTCACTGCGCAGTGCCGCTGCCTAATGCTGTCTCCTTTTCAGTCGTACCCTACATAAGGGGGGGATATGATCACCATGTATCAGTTAGGTCTTAATCAGATCAACCATTTCCCTCAGAGATAACTTCCATCTCTTCCAGCTGACCACCTTAGTATTGGCAATTTCCAGTCTGCCTTCCCAGTTTTTGAGGCCATAATTGCCGGGTCTAAATTCAATGCCTAGAATCCTAATTCTTTCCTGGGGCACTGGAAAGGTGTCCGGGAGATCAAACCCCTCACCTTCCTTTCCCATCCAGAAAACTTCACTCTTTTCCTGATTGATCTTGGAGCCTGATGCTTTAGAGCAGGGTTGCCCAACCTTTTGAAGAGCGAGGGCCACTTAAGCGACTTGGTAACCGGTCGTGGGCCACAATGAGCAGAGCAGGCGGATGACAGGTCCATGCAGAGCGGAAACGGGCACAGCCCACTCTACTCTATGGGTCCTCCGATCCGCCCTGGCGGAAGGGGATTGATCCCCTTCTGTTTTTTTTTTTTTTTTTGCGAATCAGATTGGAGGTAGGCGGGTGTAAAATGACACAAATCTGTTTACATCTGCCGTTTCATAGAGGTGAATGGAGGGTCTGATTGAGTCGGACCAATTGTGTGAAAGGGGCCTTTTACACAATGCAGCACAGTGCAACTGTGTCTTTCTTTGGGTTAGCTACACTTTGCCATAGACTTCTATTATATCCTGCAGGTGTGTTGCACTTTCTGAAAGCGCACCAAACCCGCAGATAATAACAGAAGTCTATGGCTCAGTGCAGGTAACCTGAAGGTGCACTGCACCTGCGGATCAGTTTGAAAGCAGCCCAGTAACCCCTACGCAGATATGCACAATATATACACTGCAATTTTAGTAATAAAATGACTTTTAATAACCGTCTTCCATTCAGGTATCGCCTGCTGTTGCTGTCCCTGGCAGAGTGCATTTGGTATCACTCCGCCTGTGGCAGGAGACGGCGCTATACAGGAAGCATCAGCTTATACAGCTCTGCTCCACAGCTGCTTGCTTTGCCAGCTTCATTAACAACACAGATGCTCTGGGATGGCGGGTCTGCAACCTATGATCTGGGCTTGCCAACCTGCCATCCCACAGAAGGAGGTCGCGGGCCACATCAGAGGGCTCCGCGGGCCACTGGTTGGGCACCCCTGCTTTAGAGTAACGTGATGCCAGAGAGACCACCTCCTCTGCTTCATCTGCCCCAGTGACAATCACCGACACATCGTCCGCATAGGCAACAACCCTCAAAGGCGGCTCACCCGGGAACCCCACTGGCACCCCACACAACATGCCGCTCTCTAGCCTCCTGATGAAGGGGTCGATTGCAAACACATAGAGCAGGGGACTCAGGGGACAACCCTGGGGCACCCCGGAACCAACCTCAAAGGACTGCCCAACCCAACCATTAACAAGAGGAAAGCTTTCTGCCCCCTTTTACAAGACTTTTAACCAATCGACAAAACCACCCGGCAGACCGTACTTACTAAGGAGCAACCACAGGTACTCATGGTTAACACCATCAAAAGCCTTTGCCTGATCCAATGTCAGCAAATACTTTCCCCAGCCTGCAGCCCTGCACCGCTCCAAGGCCTCCCGGACAGCTAAAACCACTGTGAAGGTGCACCTACCCTGGACCGAACAGGGCTGATGGCGAGAAAGCAAAGACTCTGCTACTGACGACAGGCGCCAGAAAATAATCTTTGCCAGTATCTTTCTATCGACATTAAGAAGGCTGATGGGGCGCCAATTCTCAATCATCGAAGGATCTTTACCCTTTGAAAGAAGAATCACAGCCGAGTGCCTCATGGAAGGGGGAAGCACCCCCTCAGCAAGCAAAACCTCTACCAAATGTGGGGACAGAATAGACTTCAAGAGGAAGTAAAGCCTCCTTCAAAAAAAAAAACGGAACCTGCAAGGCAAAGGCATAATGAGCTAGTATGCATAGCATACTAGCTCATTATGAATAACTTACCTGAGAACGAAGCCCCGAAGCGACCCTCGTCCACGACCTCCTCCACCGCCATCAATCCCGGAGTGATTTCAGGGTCTCGCTGCTCTAACGCTGTCATTCGCTGGAGCGGCGATGACGTCACTCCCGCGCATGCGCACGATAGCTATTCCTCCCACTGATACCAATGATGGGACGCTATTCCTCCCGCTGATACCAATGATGGGGCACTATTCCTCCCACTGACACCAATGATGGGACGCTATTCCTCCCACTGACACCAATGATGGGACGCTATTCCTCCCGCTGACACCAATGATGGGGCACTATTCCTCCCACTGACACCAATGATGGGACGCTATTCCTCCCGCTGACACCAATGATGGGGCACTATTCCTCCCACTGACACCAATGATGGGACACTATTCCTCCCACTGACACCAATGATGGGACACTATTCCTCCCACTGATACCAATGATGGGACACTATTCCTCCCACTGACACCAATGATGGGTGGGACACTATTCCTCCCACTGACACCAATGATGGGACACTATTCCTCCCACTGACACCAATGATGGGACACTATTCCTCCCACTGACACCAATGATGGGTGGGACACTATTCCTCCCGCTGACACCAATGATGGGACACTATTCCTCCCACTGACACCAATGATGGGACACTATTCCTCCCACTGACACCAATGATGGGACACTATTCCTCCCACTGACACCAATGATGGGTGGGACACTATTCCTCCCGCTGACACCAATGATGGGGCACTATTCCTCCCGCTGACACCAATGATGGGACACTATTCCTCCCGCTGACACCAATGATGGGACACTATTCCTCCCACTGACACCAATGATGGGACACTATTCCTCCCACTGACACCAATGATGAGACACTATTCATCCCACTGACACCAATGATGGGGCACTATTCCTCCCACTGACACCAATGATGGGTGGGACACTATTCCTCCCGCTGACACCAATGATGGGACACTATTCCTCCCGCTGACACCAATGATGGGACACTATTCCTCCCACTGACACCAATGATGGGACACTATTCCTCCCGCTGACACCAATGATGGGACGCTATTCCTCCCGCTGACACCAATGATGGGGCACTATTCCTCCCACTGACACCAATGATGGGACACTATTCCTCCCGCTGACACCAATGATGGGGCACTATTCCTCCCGCTGATACCAATGATGGGGCACTATTCCTCCCACTGACACCAATGATGGGACACTATTCCTCCCACTGACACCAATGATGGGGCACTATTCCTCCCACTGACACCAATGATGGGACATTTTCTATGCCCCCTGGCCCTAGTCCGGCCTCCTCTAAAGTCTAAAGGACAGTAAACTGGCCCATTGTTAAGAAAGTTTAGAGACCTCTGCTATTGGTAGATATAAAATACTAAAATGAATGCAGCTCTGTGATCATTAATAAATTATTAAACATATTTTTAAATGCAATCAGTGTAAGTATCTGAATATGACCCACTATCAGCCTCTAGCAGTCCTGTACAGCAGAGCTCAGACTGAGAGAAAGAAGCCGCACACAGAGCCACTCAGGTCATGTGCTGAAAAGAAGCATGCTGATAGGAGGAGAAGGCGGAGTGACTGAGATGAGCTCATCACTGTGCCTCTTCTCCTTTCAGTCCCAGGCTGGGGGTCGGTGCACAGGAAGTATGTCGAAGGATGCTGGTCATCAAACTGGGGACATCTTGTGGCAGAAAACCAGTACTGCAGGTGAACTCTTTGGCTTGAAGGTGGATATTGCAGCAAAAGCTGGTTTTGTTCATTTATATTATTATTTTTTTTCTGTCTTGTTATCTTTGGATGGAGTTCTGCTTTAAGGAATGGCTTCAACAGCCGGCTGAGAAATGTAATAGAAGGATTTTTATTGACATTTGCTACACTGGAGAAATTTCCCCGACACTTCCTGACCCGATGACCTAACCCCTCCCCCACTCACCCCAAAAACACATAATAAACATGTTCTGGCTGCAGATGGACTTTATTGTCCTCTAGAATAACCCGAAACAGTCGGATCATGGAGGGTAATGATTGAAATCCGGACCAGGACTGGGCTTAGTATGGAGACCAGAACCTCACCGGTGTTATAGAGAAAAGGGGTTCTAGTGTCACATGGTCACCCCTGACCTCTGCCCCCCTCCCCCCTCCCCCCTCCTATGTGCTTTGTACACTCACCATGCAAATGATTTTCTTGCTGTATTTATCATAGGTGCAACAGCGACATCTTGTGGTGAGTTTGGAATATAACCGCATAGTGCACAAATGTTGGTCCATCAAACCTTGGGGGGTGTTTTTTTATTTTATTTTTTTTTAGACAGAATTTAGAAGACTTTTAGTTTTATTTTAGCAGCTTGGCCTCTTAGTGTGTTTTAGTACTCAGTACTTGTTCTAGAATCCAATTTTTTCTATTTCAGTAACCTTATTTTTCAGTAGTTTTTTTTTTTGCACATTTTCTTTTATATTTTCTTTTAACGATTAATGGCACCTAAAGTGCGGCGCAAGCTTGCAGGAAAACGCGCGTTTCCTTTGTGTTTTGTTGCACATTCAGAAAACACGAAGTGCAAATGGAGCCTTAGGGCTCGTTTATGTGAGCTTTGCTCTCTGAATAGCAATATACATTTGTATCGCTCTTCTGAGGGTAGGAGGTGAGGAGGCGTTGTATTGCCTCCTCATCACCTTATCCAACCCCCAAAATTCCGTTCTTGCAGGGCGGTTGCAGCACAGCGCCATTTACTTGAATGGAACAAGTTGGAAAAAAACGGGACTTTAATGGCCCAACTTGTTTATAATGTAATAAGAAGAGCAAAGAAAACATCAGAACGAGATATAAAAAAAGTATATACATTTTATTTATTGGATAAAAAGATAGATCTATTCACAACAATAGTGGCTGGTAAACATAATAATATAACAAAACCACAAAGGTATAATACCCGTGGGTCCAGGACTACCTTGATGGAACCACCATGGCGAATGTCTATGGACAACACTCGACGCGTTTCAGAGTCCCTTCTTTCTTCAAGGGTGTGTCCATTGATAGAGCAAATTACTCCTATAAAGAAATATACATCACAAAAACACTAAAGATGTGTCCATTCATTTCTCCTGTAATTTGTATAATATTGGACTTACAAATGCAATAGTTAGAAACAGTCATCAATGTCCATCCAAGAATCCGGCAGAGTCCCAGTGAAAATCAGTGAGACCAGCCAATGGAACACACCGAAAAAGGAAAATATAAACCATAAACAAGCTATACAAGAAAAAATAATAATCAGGGGGATGAGATCTGTTCAGAATCATAATATAAATATTGGCAGTGGATTGTTATGTAGGGGAAAAGCTCATATTAAAGGCAGATCCCAAACAGAAAACAAGCAAAAAAGGTGCTTAATAAAAATTAGTGGCTGGAAAAAAAGGCGAATAATCCGATTGCTGAGCAAAGAGGTCCAAATCTCCGGGAACAGCAACTTGCGGGGTCCAAAGTGGGGGATGGAAGGCATAGAATCAGTAAGGCTCCTTTTATAGTGCCAGACTGGGGGAACAGACACGGTGGACTTCCACCATGCCGCGGTGGTGTGCGCTCCACCCAGCCTTCGGGAGACCGGTGCGTGGCGCAGCCGCGTACCAGGTAGGATGGGGTGGTGTGCGGTCCACCCAGCCTTCGGGAGATCGGCGCGTGGCGCAGCCGCGTACCAGGTAGGATGGGGTGGTGTGCGGTCCACCCAGCCTTCGGGAGACCGGTGCGTGGCACAGTCATGTCCCAGGTAGGATGGGGTGGTGTGCGTTCCACCCAGTCTTCGGGAGACCAGTGCGTGGCGCAGTCATGTCCCAGGTAGGGTGGGGTGGTGTGCGTTCCACCCAGTCTTCGGGAGACCGGTGCGTGGCGCAGTCATGTCCCAGGTAGGGTGGGGTGGTGTGCGTTCCACCCAGTCTTCGGGAGATCGGCGCGTGGCACAGTCATGTCCCAGGTAGGGTGGGGTGGTGTGCGTTCCACCCAGTCTTCGGGAGACTGGTGCGTGGCACAGTCACGTCCCAGGTAGGGTGGGGTGGTGTGCGTTCCACCCAGTCTTCGGGAGATCGGCGCGTGGCGCAGCCGCGTACCAGGTAGGATGGGGTGGTGTGCGGTCCACCCAGCCTTCGGGAGACCGGTGCGTGGCACAGTCATGTCCCAGGTAGGATGGGGTGGTGTGCGTTCCACCCAGTCTTCGGGAGACCAGTGCGTGGCACAGTCACGTCCCAGGTAGGGTGGGGTGGTGTGCGTTCCACCCAGTCTTCGGGAGAACGGTGTGTGGCACAGTCATGTCCCAGGTAGGGTGGGGTGGTGTGCGTTCCACCCAGTCTTCGGGAGACTGGTGCGTGGCACAGTCATGTCCCAGGTAGGGTGGGGTGGTGTGCGTTCCACCCAGTCTTCGGGAGATCGGCGCGTGGCGCAGCCGCGTACCAGGTAGGATGGGGTGGTGTGCGGTCCACCCAGCCTTCGGGAGACCGGTGCGTGGCACAGTCATGTCCCAGGTAGGATGGGGTGGTGTGCGTTCCACCCAGTCTTCGGGAGACCAGTGCGTGGCGCAGTCATGTCCCAGGTAGGGTGGGGTGGTGTGCGTTCCACCCAGTCTTCGGGAGACCGGTGCGTGGCGCAGTCATGTCCCAGGTAGGGTGGGGTGGTGTGCGTTCCACCCAGTCTTCGGGAGACTGGTGCGTGGCACAGTCATGTCCCAGGTAGGGTGGGGTGGTGTGCGTTCCACCCAGTCTTCGGGAGACTGGTGCGTGGCACAGTCACGTCCCAGGTAGGGTGGGGTGGTGTGCGTTCCACCCAGTCTTCGGGAGAACGGTGCGTGGCACAGTCACGTCCCAGGTAGGGTGGGGTGGTGTGCGTTCCACCCAGTCTTCGGGAGAACGGTGCGTGGCACAGTCACGTCCCAGGTAGGGTGGGGTGGTGTGCGTTCCACCCAGTCTTCGGGAGAACGGTGCGTGGCACAGTCACGTCCCAGGTAGGGTGGGGTGGTGTGCGTTCCACCCAGTCTTCGGGAGAACGGTGCGTGGCACAGTCACGTCCCAGGTAGGGTGGGGTGGTGTGCGTTCCACCCAGTCTTCAGGAGACCGGTGCATGGCACAGTCACGTCCCAGGTAGGATGGGGTGGTGTGCGTTCCACCCAGTCTTCAGGAGAACGGTGCGTGGCGCTTGGCGATCGGTAGCGCCCACTATGTGAGACAGGGAGTAAAAATCCTGCCTTGGCTGCGCCATGTGTACACCACCAGCTGTTGCCTCTGCAGCTAAAGGGGGAGTGGTTGGGGGCAGTAAAAATGTAGTTTAGCTGCAGGGTTTTACTGCCACCCAACTGCAGGTGTAAACGAGCTGTAAGGCCTCATTCACATCTGTGTGTTACGGGAAAGCAGGTTGTGCTTACTGTGGCAATAATTGTTATTAGCTCCCCAAATGTGGCTAGAAAATGCCCATTTTGGTGTGGCAAATGCGTCAAAGCGCCCAATGCCCAAAAATGGAGCTTCCTCCTGATGATAGGGGGAGTGGTGTTGCTGACGAAACGTGTTGGATGTTTTTTTACGACCTTTATTTTTACCAAACAATTACAATGATCTTGGACTCTTTTTGCTGGTGTTGGTCTGGTGCTCCTTTCAATGGTTTGAGCTTCTGTTGGGTTCCGATCGAGGAAAGCCTTGTGGGCGGGAGCTGGATAATATTGCCTGCATTATCAGGAGACACTCTACAGAATTACTACAATGAGGCTGTTCTCTTCTAGTGCTCGGCCGGGCTCTGTCATCACATCCTGAAGATAGAGTGACTGAGATATAAGAGTGGAGCGAAGCATCTTGGGACATGTAGTCCAGGGGGGCCAAGTTTTACATTCAGTCGGATTACAAATCTCAGCCGGTTGGGGAACAAGAACAGAATGCTGGGCGAGGTAATAAAAAGCCTGTGGGGGGGGGGGGGGAGACAGAGTCGGTCTCTTACGACCACGGCCTGGATCTAAAAGGAGTGACTCAGTGTCAGACAGTGCTGTGGCTGCGGCTGAGTTGTGCAACAGGAAGAAGGAGAGTCACCGCGGGTGGGTGTGAGAGCGTTCACTGCCAGCCTTTCCTGGTAATTCAGCGGCAGCTTGGAGGCCCCTCGCTTCACATCCACACCAGATCTCGCCAAGCTTAGGTGCGGTGTGGGGTCGAGTGCCATCCCTTGAGCCAGCCTCTGCAGAGGTCTGCTATGGTGCCCTCATGCCACTCTTCAATACCAAAGGTTATTGGGATTGGTGAGTGGGCACTTGCCCATCGTGGCACTGATATCACCGACCCAGCATGCACCAGTTGGTAATGTCACACAGGGACGATGCCTCAAGGTGACATCACCAGGTGGCCCCACCCTTACCTATTTAAGAACTGTCAAATGGCAGAGCAGGCATTCGGCGGTTAACCTTCATCGTGGGCAGAGAGTGACTGACGAAGGATCTACTTCGGGGGACAGTGTTTTTTTAATTTTTTTAATAAAAGAATTGTCAAAAACTGCCTTCTGTCTTTATTTATTTTTGACACTTTTTTGGGTGAATGGGCAGGGGCACTTTGTATACTCGTTCACATAGGGAGGGGGCCGGGATCTGGGGACTTCCAGATTCTGATAATCCCCCCACCTGCAGACCCCCACACCTATAACCCAGGGTTGTCGGGAAGAGGCCCTTGTCCCCATCAATGTGATCACCTTCCAAGAGTAGTTCCCATATCACTGTGATAGCACTCCACTACTCTAGTCAGTATGTAAACAATGACCATCTTGTGACCAATCCGTAGACTGGATCTCCTCCAGACTAGTCATAAGAGAACAAGCCATAAGAGGACAAGTCATATAAGGACCAGTCATAAGAGGACCAGTCATAAGAGGACCAGTCATAAGAGGACAAGTCATAAGAGGACCAGTCATAAGAGGACAAGTCATAAGAGGACCAGTCATAAGAGGACAAGTCATAAGAGGACCAGTCATAAGAGGACAAGTCATAAGAGGACAAGTCATAAGAGGACCAGTCATAAGAGGACAAGTCATAAGAGGACCAGTCATAAGAGGACCAGTCATAAGAGGACCAGTCATAAGAGAACAAGTCATAAGAGAACAAGCCATAAGAGGACCAGTCATAAGAGGACAAGTCATAAGAGGACCAGTCATAAGAGGACCAGTCATAAGAGGACAAGTCATAAGAGGACAAGTCATAAGAGGACCAGTCATAAGAGGACAAGTCATAAGAGGACCAGTCATAAGAGGACCAGTCATAAGAGGACAAGTCATAAGAGGACCAGTCATAAGAGGACAAGTCATAAGAGGACCAGTCATAAGAGGACCAGTCCAGTCATAAGAGGACCAGTCATAAGAGGACCAGTCATAAGAGGACAAGTCATAAGAGGACCAGTCATAAGAGGACAAGTCATAAGAGGACCAGTCATAAGAGGACCAGTCATAAGAGGACCAGTCATAAGAGGACAAGTCATAAGAGGACCAGTCATAAGAGGACAAGTCATAAGAGGACAAGTCATAAGAGGACCAGTCATAAGAGGACCAGTCATAAGAGGACAAGTCATAAGAGGACCAGTCATAAGAGGACAAGTCATAAGAGGACAAGTCATAAGAGGACCAGTCATAAGAGGACAAGTCATAAGAGGACAAGTCATAAGAGGACCAGTCATAAGAGGACCAGTCATAAGAGGACCATTTATAAGAGGACCAGTCATAAGAGGACCAGTCATAAGAGGACCAGTCATAAGAGGACCAGTCATAAGAGGACCAGTCATAAGAGGACAAGTCATAAGAGGACCAGTCATAAGAGGACAAGTCATAAGAGGACCAGTCATAAGAGGACCAGTCATAAAAGGACCAGTCATAAGAGGACCAGTCATAAGAGGACCAGTCATAAGAGGACCAGTCATAAGAGGACAAGTCATAAGAGGACCAGTCATAAGAGGACCAGTCATAAGAGGACAAGTCATAAGAGGACCAGTCATAAGAGGACAAGTCATAAGAGGACCAGTCATAAGAGGACAAGTCATAAGAGGACCAGTCATAAGAGGACAAGTCATAAGAGGACCAGTCATAAGAGGACAAGTCATAAGAGGACCAATCATAAGAGGACAAGTCATAAGAGGACCAATCATAAGAGGACAAGTCATAAGAGGACCAGTCATAAGAGGACAAGCCATAAGAGGACCAGTCATAAGAGGGGGGTGGTGTGCGTTCCACCCAGTCTTCGGGAGATCGGCGCGTGGCGCAGCCGTGTACCAGGTAGGATGGGGTGGTGTGCGGTCCACCCAGCCTTCGGGAGACCGGTGCGTGGCACAGTCATGTCCCAGGTAGGATGGGGTGGTGTGCGTTCCACCCAGTCTTCGGGAGACCAGTGCGTGGCACAGTCACGTCCCAGGTAGGGTGGGGTGGTGTGCGTTCCACCCAGTCTTCGGGAGAACGGTGTGTGGCACAGTCATGTCCCAGGTAGGGTGGGGTGGTGTGCGTTCCACCCAGTCTTCGGGAGACTGGTGCGTGGCACAGTCATGTCCCAGGTAGGGTGGGGTGGTGTGCGTTCCACCCAGTCTTCGGGAGATCGGCGCGTGGCGCAGCCGCGTACCAGGTAGGATGGGGTGGTGTGCGGTCCACCCAGCCTTCGGGAGACCGGTGCGTGGCACAGTCATGTCCCAGGTAGGATGGGGTGGTGTGCGTTCCACCCAGTCTTCGGGAGACCAGTGCGTGGCGCAGTCATGTCCCAGGTAGGGTGGGGTGGTGTGCGTTCCACCCAGTCTTCGGGAGACCGGTGCGTGGCGCAGTCATGTCCCAGGTAGGGTGGGGTGGTGTGCGTTCCACCCAGTCTTCGGGAGACTGGTGCGTGGCACAGTCATGTCCCAGGTAGGGTGGGGTGGTGTGCGTTCCACCCAGTCTTCGGGAGACTGGTGCGTGGCACAGTCACGTCCCAGGTAGGGTGGGGTGGTGTGCGTTCCACCCAGTCTTCGGGAGAATGGTGCGTGGCACAGTCACGTCCCAGGTAGGGTGGGGTGGTGTGCGTTCCACCCAGTCTTCGGGAGAACGGTGCGTGGCACAGTCACGTCCCAGGTAGGGTGGGGTGGTGTGCGTTCCACCCAGTCTTCGGGAGAACGGTGCGTGGCACAGTCACGTCCCAGGTAGGGTGGGGTGGTGTGCGTTCCACCCAGTCTTCGGGAGAACGGTGCGTGGCACAGTCACGTCCCAGGTAGGGTGGGGTGGTGTGCGTTCCACCCAGTCTTCAGGAGACCGGTGCATGGCACAGTCACGTCCCAGGTAGGATGGGGTGGTGTGCGTTCCACCCAGTCTTCAGGAGAACGGTGCGTGGCGCTTGGCGATCGGTAGCGCCCACTATGTGAGACAGGGAGTAAAAATCCTGCCTTGGCTGCGCCATGTGTACACCACCAGCTGTTGCCTCTGCAGCTAAAGGGGGAGTGGTTGGGGGCAGTAAAAATGTAGTTTAGCTGCAGGGTTTTACTGCCACCCAACTGCAGGTGTAAACGAGCTGTAAGGCCTCATTCACATCTGTGTGTTACGGGAAAGCAGGTTGTGCTTACTGTGGCAATAATTGTTATTAGCTCCCCAAATGTGGCTAGAAAATGCCCATTTTGGTGTGGCAAATGCGTCAAAGCGCCCAATGCCCAAAAATGGAGCTTCCTCCTGATGATAGGGGGAGTGGTGTTGCTGACGAAACGTGTTGGATGTTTTTTTACGACCTTTATTTTTACCAAACAATTACAATGATCTTGGACTCTTTTTGCTGGTGTTGGTCTGGTGCTCCTTTCAATGGTTTGAGCTTCTGTTGGGTTCCGATCGAGGAAAGCCTTGTGGGCGGGAGCTGGATAATATTGCCTGCATTATCAGGAGACACTCTACAGAATTACTACAATGAGGCTGTTCTCTTCTAGTGCTCGGCCGGGCTCTGTCATCACATCCTGAAGATAGAGTGACTGAGATCTAAGAGTGGAGCGAAGCATCTTGGGACATGTAGTCCAGGGGGGCCAAGTTTTACATTCAGTCGGATTACAAATCTCAGCCGGTTGGGGAACAAGAACAGAATGCTGGGCGAGGTAATAAAAAGCCTGTGGGGGGGGGGGGGGGGGGAGACAGAGTCGGTCTCTTACGACCACGGCCTGGATCTAAAAGGAGTGACTCAGTGTCAGACAGTGCTGTGGCTGCGGCTGAGTTGTGCAACAGGAAGAAGGAGAGTCACCGCGGGTGGGTGTGAGAGCGTTCACTGCCAGCCTTTCCTGGTAATTCAGCGGCAGCTTGGAGGCCCCTCGCTTCACATCCACACCAGATCTCGCCAAGCTTAGGTGCGGTGTGGGGTCGAGTGCCATCCCTTGAGCCAGCCTCTGCAGAGGTCTGCTATGGTGCCCTCATGCCACTCTTCAATACCAAAGGTTATTGGGATTGGTGAGTGGGCACTTGCCCATCGTGGCACTGATATCACCGACCCAGCATGCACCAGTTGGTAATGTCACACAGGGACGATGCCTCAAGGTGACATCACCAGGTGGCCCCACCCCTTACCTATTTAAGAACTGTCAAATGGCAGAGCAGGCATTCGGCGGTTAACCTTCATCGTGGGCAGAGAGTGACTGACGAAGGATCTACTTCGGGGGACAGTGTTTTTTTAATTTTTTTAATAAAAGAATTGTCAAAAACTGCCTTCTGTCTTTATTTATTTTTGACACTTTTTTGGGTGAATGGGCAGGGGCACTTTGTATACTCGTTCACATAGGGAGGGGGCCGGGATCTGGGGACTTCCAGATTCTGATAATCCCCCCACCTGCAGACCCCCACACCTATAACCCAGGGTTGTCGGGAAGAGGCCCTTGTCCCCATCAATGTGATCACCTTCCAAGAGTAGTTCCCATATCACTGTGATAGCACTCCACTACTCTAGTCAGTATGTAAACAATGACCATCTTGTGACCAATCCGTAGACTGGATCTCCTCCAGACTAGTCATAAGAGGACCAGTCATAAGAGGACCAGTCATAAGAGGACCAGTCATAAGAAGACCAGTCATAAGAGAACCAGTCATAAGAGGACAAGTCATAAGAGGACCAGTCATAAGAGGACAAGTCATAAGAGGACCAGTCATAAGAGGACAAGTCATAAGAGGACCAGTCATAAGAGGACAAGTCATAAGAGGACAAGTCATAAGAGGACCAGTCATAAGAGGACAAGTCATAAGAGGACCAGTCATAAGAGGACCAGTCATAAGAGGACCAGTCATAAGAGAACAAGTCATAAGAGAACAAGCCATAAGAGGACCAGTCATAAGAGGACAAGTCATAAGAGGACCAGTCATAAGAGGACAAGTCATAAGAGGACAAGTCATAAGAGGACCAGTCATAAGAGGACCAGTCATAAGAGGACAAGTCATAAGAGGACAAGTCATAAGAGGACCAGTCATAAGAGGACAAGTCATAAGAGGACAAGTCATAAGAGGACCAGTCATAAGAGGACCAGTCATAAGAGGACCAGTCATAAGAGGACAAGTCATAAGAGGACCAGTCATAAGAGGACAAGTCATAAGAGGACCAGTCATAAGAGGACCAGTCCAGTCATAAGAGGACCAGTCATAAGAGGACCAGTCATAAGAGGACAAGTCATAAGAGGACCAGTCATAAGAGGACAAGTCATAAGAGGACCAGTCATAAGAGGACCAGTCATAAGAGGACCAGTCATAAGAGGACAAGTCATAAGAGGACCAGTCATAAGAGGACAAGTCATAAGAGGACAAGTCATAAGAGGACCAGTCATAAGAGGACAAGTCATAAGAGGACCAGTCATAAGAGGACAAGTCATAAGAGGACAAGTCATAAGAGGACCAGTCATAAGAGGACAAGTCATAAGAGGACAAGTCATAAGAGGACCAGTCATAAGAGGACCAGTCATAAGAGGAAAAGTCATAAGAGGACCAGTCATCAGAGGACCAGTCATAAGAGGACCAGTCATAAGAGGACCAGTCATAAGAGGACCAGTCATAAGAGGACCAGTCATAAGAGGACAAGTCATAAGAGGACCAGTCATAAGAGGACAAGTCATAAGAGGACCAGTCATAAGAGGACAAGTCATAAGAGGACCAGTCATAAGAGGACCAGTCATAAGAGGACCAGTCATAAGAGGACCAGTCATAAGAGGACCAGTCATAAGAGGACAAGTCATAAGAGGACAAGTCATAAGAGGACAAGTCATAAGAGGACAAGTCATAAGAGGACCAGTCATAAGAGGACAAGTCATAAGAGGACCAGTCATAAGAGGACAAGTCATAAGAGGACCAGTCATAAGAGGACAAGTCATAAGAGGACCAGTCATAAGAGGACAAGTCATAAGAGGACCAGTCATAAGAGGACAAGTCATAAGAGGACCAATCATAAGAGGACAAGTCATAAGAGGACCAATCATAAGAGGACAAGTCATAAGAGGACCAGTCATAAGAGGACAAGCCATAAGAGGACCAGTCATAAGAGGACCAGTCATAAGAGGACAAGTCATAAGAGGACCAATCATAAGAGGACAAGTCATAAGAGGACCAATCATAAGAGGACAAGTCATAAGAGGACCAGTCATAAGAGGACAAGTCATAAGAGGACCAGTCATAAGAGGACAAGTCATAAGAGGACCAGTCATAAGAGGACAAGTCATAAGAGGACCAGTCATAAGAGGACAAGTCATAAGAGGACAAGTCATAAGAGGACCAATCATAAGAGGACAAGTCATAAGAGGACCAGTCATAAGAGGACAAGTCATAAGAGGACCAATCATAAGAGGACAAGTCATAAGAGGACCAATCATAAGAGGACAAGTCATAAGAGGACCAGTCATAAGAGGACAAGTCATAAGAGGACCAGTCATAAGAGGACAAGTCATAAGAGGACCAGTCATAAGAGGACAAGTCATAAGAGGACCAATCATAAGAGGACAAGTCATAAGAGGACCAGTCATAAGAGGACAAGTCATAAGAGGACCAGTCATAAGAGGACAAGTCATATGAGGACCAGTCATAAGAGGACCAGTCATAAGAGGACAAGTCATAAGAGGACCAGTCATAAGAGGACAAGTCATAAGAGGACCAATCATAAGAGGACAAGTCATAAGAGGACCAGTCATAAGAGGACAAGTCATAAGAGGACAAGTCATAAGAGGACCAGTCATAAGAGGACAAGCCATAAGAGGACCAGTCATAAGAGGACCAGTCATAAGAGGACCAGTCATAAGAGGACAAGTCATAAGAGGACCAATCATAAGAGGACAAGTCATAAGAGGACCAATCATAAGAGGACAAGTCATAAGAGGACCAATCATAAGAGGACAAGTCATAAGAGGACCAATCATAAGAGGACAAGTCATAAGAGGACCAGTCATAAGAGGACAAGTCATAAGAGGACCAGTCATAAGAGGACCAGTCATAAGAGGACAAGTCATAAGAGGACAAGTCATAAGAGGACCATTTATAAGAGGACCAGTCATAAGAGGACCAGTCATAAGAGGACCAGTCATAAGAGGACCAGTCATAAAAGGACCAGTCATAAGAGGACCAGTCATAAGAGGACCAGTCATAAGAGGACCAATCATAAGAGGACAAGTCATAAGAGGACAAATCATAAGAGGACAAGTCATAAGAGGACCAGTCATAAGAGGACAAGTCATAAGAGGACCAATCATAAGAGGACAAGTCATAAGAGGACCAATCATAAGAGGACAAGTCATAAGAGGACCAATCATAAGAGGACAAGTCATAAGAGGACCAGTCATAAGAGGACCAGTCATAAGAGGACCAGTCATAAGAGGACAAGTCATAAGAGGACCAGTCATAAGAGGACCAGTCATAAGAGGACCAGTCATAAGAGGACAAGTCATAAGAGGACCAGTCATAAGAGGACAAGTCATAAGAGGACACTCTTCTGCTCTGGTGATGGTATGTTAAAAAAAAGTGAAATCAACAATTTTTATTTAAATTTCTTCATTTTCTAGAAAAAAAAAATTGCCAAACAATTACAACTTTAAAAAAACTCGCCATGCCTTTTACTAAATACTTTGGACTGTCTAATTTCCAAAAAGGGGTAATTTGGGAGATATGTGTCCTGGGGGGGGGGGGGGTCATTCTGGGGGGGGGGGGGGGGGGGGGGGGGGGGGGGGGGGGGGGGGGGGGGGGGGGGGGGGGGGGGTATCTGTACTGGGGGGTCATTTGGGGGGTATCTGTACTGGGGGGGGGGGGTCATTTGGGGGGTATCTGTACTGTCCTGGCATTATTGGGCCTCAAGATATGAGATAGATTGTCATCGGGAATGATCAATTTTCAAATATATATATATATGATAGATTGTAGACCCTACAAACCAATGCCACCCCCCCCTCCTCCTCCTCCTTCTGCCCCCCGGGCCCATCCTTTTTTGAGGCCAATTAGAGCCTCGGGCTCTAATCATGTGCTTCAAAAAAATAATAAACCCCATTGAAATCCATGGGTCCGGCGCCCCCTGCGTGTAGATTATGATTATAGACTCTTGTGGTCCGACTGCCACTCTCTATAACTTTCACACAAACTAAATAATATAATAATATAAACTGATTTGGGTTCTTTTTACCAAAGAAATGGAGCAGAAAACATTTGGGATAAATTTATGACATTTCTTTAGACAGCAAAAAAATAAAAAGCCCGGATGGTGATTAACCATTTGCTTACTGGGCACTTAAACCCCCTTCCTGCCCAGACCAATTTTCAGCTTTCAGCGCTCTCTCGCACTTTCAGTGACAATTGCGCGGTCATGCATTGCTGTAACCAAATTAATTTTTTATCGTTTTGTTCGCACAAATAGAGCTTTAGTTTGGTGGTATTTATTCGCAACTCCGTTTTTTATTTTTTGCGATATAAGTGAAAACATAGCGGAAATTTTGAAAAAAAAACAATATTTTCTCCTTTCTTTTTTAAAAGAAATCCAATAAAATCAAATTTTGTTATAAATTTAAGCCAAAATGTATTCTGCTACATGTTTTTAGTAAAAAAAATTCCGTTAAGTGTATAATAATTGGTTCGCGTGATCAAGGACATATGTACGCAGATGATCATTGGCACATGTTATTTTTACTGGGACATATGTGGGGGACATGTGTTTTTATTATTTGGGGACATGTGTGTTTTGGGGACATGTGTGTTTTGGGGACATGTGTGTTTTACTGTGGGGACTAGGGTTGCCACCTGTACGGGATTCACCCGTACAGTCGGGATTTGAATCATGTGCCCGGTTTTGAGCACCCCTGAAAACCGGACACATTCAGATAGGATCGTGGCTCATAGCTGGAGAGAGGATTAGGTGTTCTCCTCCCTCCAGCCTGCAGGTGGCAACAGAGAGCGGTACTGACTGAACAGTCTCAGCAGCACTGCTGAGGAAGGAACACGGAGTGGGTGGAGCCTGGAAAGAGAAATGAGGAACTTCGTTGCAGTTAGTGATCAGTGAGTACAGGGGGGGGGGGGGGCTCTGGTGTCATATCTGATGTAAGGGGGGGGGGGGGCTCTGATGTCATATCTAGTGTAAGGGGGGGGGGGGGCTCTGGTGTCATACTTAATGTAAGGGGGGGCTCTGGTGTCATACTTAATGTAAGGGGGGGCTCTGGTGTCATACTTAATGTAAGGGGGGTGCTCTGATGTCATATCTGATGTGGAGGGGGGGGGGGCTCTGGTGTCATATCTGATGTGGGGGGGGCTCTGGTGTCATACTTAATGTAAGGGGGGGCTCTGGTGTCATATCTGATGTAAGGGGGGCTCTGATGTAATATATGATGTGGGGGGGCGGGCTCTGATGTCATATCTAGTGTAGGGGGGGGCTCTGGTGTCATATTTAATGTAAGGGGGGGGGGGCTCTGGTGTCATATCTGATGTAAGGGGGGGGGGGCTCTGGAGTCATATCTGATGTAAGGGGGGGGGGCTCTGGAGTCATATTTAATGTAAGAGGGGGGGGGCTCTGGTGTCATATCTGATGTAAGGGGGGGGGCTCTGGAGTCATATCTGATGTAAGGGGGGGGGCTCTGGAGTCATATCTGATGTAAGGGGGGGGGGGCTCTGGAGTCATATCTGATGTAAGGGGGGGGGCTCTGGAGTCATATCTGATGTAAGGGGGGGGGGCTCTGGTGTCATATTTAATGTAAGGGGGGGGGCTCTGGTGTCATATCTGATGTAAGGGGGGGGGGCTCTGGAGTCATATCTGATGTAAGGGGGGGGGGCTCTGGTGTCATATCTGATGTGGGGGGGGGGGGGGCTCTGGTGTCATATATTTAATGTAAGGGGGGGGTGGGGGGGGGGGGCTCTGGTGTCATATCTGATGTAAGGGGGGGGGGGCTCTGGTGTCATATCTGATGTAAGGGGGGGGGGCTCTGGAGTCATATCTGATGTAGGGGGGGGGGCTCTGGTGTCATATCTGATGTAAGGGGGGGGGCTCTGATGTCATATATGATGTAAGGGGGGGGGGGCTCTGATGTCATATCTGATGTAAGGGGGGGGGGCTCTGATGTCATATCTGATGTAAGGGGGGGGGCTCTGATGTCATATCTGATGTAAGGGGGGGGGGGGGGGGGCTCTGATGTCATATCTGATGTAAGGGGGGGGGCTCTGATGTCATATATGATGTAAGGGGGGGGGGGGGGGCTCTGGAGTCATATCTGATGTAAGGGGGGGGGGGCTCTGGAGTCATATCTGATGTAAGGGGGGGGGCTCTGGAGTCATATCTGATGTAAGGGGGGGGGGGGGCTCTGGAGTCATATCTGATGTAAGGGGCCTGTGGTGCTTTTGTTTATAGCGCAAAAAATAAAACTGCAGAGGTGATCAAATACCCCCAAAAGAAACCTCTATTTGTGGGAACAAAAGGATATAAATTTTGTGGGGGTACAACGCTGTATCACAAAAAATGGCCTGGTCAGGAAGGGGGTAAATTCTTCCGGGTTAAAGTGTTCGGGTTTGACTTGATGAAAAGGTGGCGACTCTATGTGGGGACACAACTGGTGATCAGTGAGTAAAAAAAACAGCGAATACTCTCTGATCACCAGCCGGCTGCAGCGATCCGCTCTCCTCTCCTCACCGACGACTTCCGTGTGAGGAGAGGCGATTGCCTAGCAACCGGCTGTTTGTTTACATCACATGACGGCTGTGATTCCACACGGCCGTCATGTGATCAGGAGGGCCAATCACAGAGCCCTCCTGCCGATCCGAGATGCACCGTGTCCGGGAGACACGGCCGCATCGGGATTGCGCCGCTGGGCGGGCACGCGCGATCCCTCTACTTCCGGAACGTCCGATCAGAAGTAGACGGCTCCCACCTGGCCGTATACAGGGGATCCCCGACTTACAAACGGAGGGAGACAACAGGAAGTGAGAGGAAATCTCCCCCTAGAAAGGGAAATTCTCTCCTGGAAGAGTTATTATGGGAAGAAGGC
The DNA here is from genome assembly GCA_028564925.1 of Lithobates sylvaticus. NCBI lineage: Eukaryota > Metazoa > Chordata > Amphibia > Anura > Ranidae > Lithobates > Lithobates sylvaticus. Next base: position 202,180,382 of record CM053037.1, on the reverse strand, counting down.
GTCTCCACTGATTTATCACCAGTCCTCGTTTCCATAACAACCCAAAATTTTCAAAATCCAATTTGTCATTGGAACAGAAGGGGAGGTGAAATCTTCTGAACAGACAGCAAAACAAACATTACAGGGGTGATAACCCTTCTCTATGTTATATAAAACACTTCAAAATAGATTTTTTGGGCTGGAGCTACACTTAAAAAATGTTCCGACTTACAAACAGATTCTACTTAAGAACAACCCTGTCATGTTTGTACCCCGGGACCCCCTGTATGAACAACCCTACAGTCCCTGTCATGTTTGTACCCCGGGACCCCCTGTATGAACAACCCTACAGTCCCTGTCATGTTTGTACCCCGGGGACCCCCTGTATGTACAACCCTACAGTCCCTGTCATGTTTGTACCCCGAACCCCCTGTATGTACAGCCCTACAGTCCCTGTCATGTGTGTACCCCGGGACCCCCTGTATGTACAGCCCTACAGTCCCTGTCATGTTTGTACCCCGGGACCCCCTGTATGTACAACCCTACAGTCCCTGTCATGTTTGTACCCCGGGGACCCCCTGTATGTACAACCCTACAGTCCCTGTCATGTTTGTACCCCGGGACCCCCTGTATGTACAACCCTACAGTCCCTGTCATGTTTGTAACCCGGAGACCCCCTGTATGTACAGCCCTACAGTCCCTGTCATGTTTGTACCCCGGGACCCCCTGTGTGTACAACCCTACAGTCCCTGTCATGTTTGTAACCCGGAGACCCCCTGTGTGTACAGCCCTACAGCCCCTGTCATGTGTGTACCCCGGGGACCCCCTGTATGTACAACCCTACAGTCCCTGTCATGTGTGTACCCCGGGACCCCCTGTATGTACAACCCTACAGTCCCTGTCATGTTTGTACCCCGGGACCCCCTGTGTGTACAACCCTACAGCCCCTGTCATGTGTGTACCCCGGGACCCCCTGTGTGTACAACCCTACAGTCCCTGTCATGTTTGTAACCCGGGGACCCCCTGTGTGTACAACCCTACAGCCCCTGTCATGTTTGTACCCCGGGACCCCCTGTATGTACAGCCCTACAGCCCCTGTCATGTGTGTACCCCGGGGACCCCCTGTATGTACAGCGGCCGGGTGGGAAGTAGTTAAATACACTAAAAGAAAAAATTATACAAAACTCATTTGGGTGCGGAGTGACTGAGTCATTGTCATTCAAAGTGTGAGAGCGCTGAAAGCTAAAAATTGGCCTGGGAAGGAAGGGGGTAAAAGTGTCCGGTATTGAAGGGGTTAAAGAGGTCATGCATGTATATATATATATACACTATATTGCCAAAAGTATTGGGACGCCTGCCTTTACCCACACATGACCTCTAATGACCCCCCAATCTTAGTCCGGAGGGGTCAATAACAGCTTCACCTCTTCTGGGAAGGCCGTCCCAATACTTTTGGTAATATAGTGTATTTATATATTTCATTATGACGAGGAGGTTGTATTTGGTTGTTAATGATCACTTGTGTCAAGAAACGACTTTATTACATAAAGGATTAATACATAGATATGGGGTATGAAGACGATCGATAGGGATGGGGTATGAAGACGATCGATAGGGATGGGGTATGAAGACGATCGATAGGGATGGGGTATGAAGACGATCGATAGGGATGGGGTATGAAGACGATCGATAGGGATGGTGTATGAAGACGATCGATAGGGATGGTGTATGAAGACGATCGATAGGGATGGTGTATGAAGACGATCGATAGGGATGGTGTATGAAGACGATCGATAGGGATGGTGTATGAAGACGATCGATAGGGATGGGGTATGAAGACGATCGATAGGGATGGGGTATGAAGACGATCGATAGAGATGGTGTATGAAGACGATCGATAGGGATGGGGTATGAAGGCGATCGATAGGGATGGGGTATGAAGACGATCGATAGGGATGGTGTATGAAGACGATCGATAGGGATGGGGTATGAAGACGATCGATAGGGATGGTGTATGAAGACGATCGATAGGGATGGGGTATGAAGACGATCGATAGGGATGGGGTATGAAGACGATCTATAGGGATGGTGTATGAAGACGATCGATAGGGATGGGGTATGAAGACGATCGATAGGGATGGGGTATGAAGACGATCGATAGGGATGGGGTATGAAGACGATCGATAGGGATGGGGTATGAAGACGATCGATAGGGATGGGGTATGAAGACGATCGATAGGGATGGTGTATGAAGACGATCGATCACAGAGGGAATGGAGACAAATCTCGGAGCTCCGGGAATTCCCGACCAATAAATTGACAATTTTTGTTCTATTAAATATTTACATTTCTCGGCAGTTATCCTAACCAGCCCCCCCCCCCCCCCCCCCCCCCACCCATCCACGCCCCCCCCCCCCCCCCCACCCATCGCACCTCCCCCTCCCCCCCACCCATCGCACGTCCCCCTCCCCCCCTGTATATACAAATTCCATCCGGCATGGTGAGACGATGCAGGTCCGCCGAGGTCGGAGCTTCTACGGGGAGCCGGGCCAGAGAAATGGGTGGCAGCAGCTTTATATCACAAATAGCTTTGATTATAAATAGAAGCCGAATGGAAATTTGTAATAATAATGAAATAATAACCAAATACTCCGAAATTATTTATTCTCTGAAGAATTTTCCGGCCGTCACAATATGGAGAATTATTTCAAATATTCATGAAATGTAAAATTCCAACTTCACACCCCAAAAAGATTCTGAAATGAGGAATTTTCCGGTTCTCTTTATAATGGAGCCGAAAATATTCAGAGATATCGATTGAAGAGAAACGTCACTTTTTCTCCATAAAAGTCGCCGGCGAGCCTCAGGGAGTGGCTTTGTCCGGGGCTCCAGGAGGAGGGGAATCGTCTGCTGCAGGCGGGGGGAAGCATTTCCTCGGTCTCCTGGTAATCGGACTGTACATTGTAACATTGTAGGGGGCACAAGGTGAGAGGCTGCAGCAGGGGGCTGATCTGTGTCAGACATTTGTGAACACAGCCAAGGACTGCAGGTACCAGTATTCACATGATTGTGTCATCTCTAAATCGGCATTTTTGTCCACGAAGTAGATGGTGACCTTGGATGATGCCTGAACAAGGATGGCTCCATCCTTCTGGAGAGAAAAGTGACATTGTGAGGGAAGTACTGTGATCTCTATGGGAGGTAATAAATACCTGGGGGCAGCGCCACCCCTCCCCCCTCCATGCAATATCGCTCTCCACCTGCTCTGAGACATACAATCAATATCAGCTAGACTGAAAATCACTTACTGTATCAGATCAGGCAGTGATTGCGATTGGTTGCCAAAGGTTACAGTGTATCATTACCACTCACTGATTAGTTGCTAGAGGTTACAGTGTATCATTGCCGCTCACTGATAAGTTGCTAGAGGTTACAGTGTATCATTACCGCTCACTGATTAGTTGCTAGAGGTTACAGTGTATCATTGCCGCTCACTGATAAGTTGCTAGAGGTTACAGTGTATCATTGCCGCTCACTGATTAGTTGCTAGAGGTTACAGTGTATCATTGCCGCTCACTGATAAGTTGCTAGAGGTTACAGTGTATCATTGCCGCTCACTGATTAGTTGCTAGAGGTTACAGTGTATCATTACCGCTCACTAATTAGTTGCTAGAGGTTACAGTGTATCATTGCCGCTCACTGATTAGTTGCTAGAGGTTACAGTGTATCACTGATTAGTTGCTAGAGGTTACAGTGTATCATTGCCGCTCACTGATAAGTTGCTAGAGGTTACAGTGTATCATTGCCGCTCACTGATTAGTTGCTAGAGGTTACAGTGTATCATTGCCGCTCACTGATAAGTTGCTAGAGGTTACAGTGTATCATTGCCGCTCACTGATTAGTTGCTAGAGGTTACAGTGTATCATTACCGCTCACTAATTAGTTGCTAGAGGTTACAGTGTATCATTGCCGCTCGCTGATTAGTTGCTAGAGGTTACAGTGTATCTGTCATGAAGATCCTGCCAGAAATCTAAACCCGGGCCGTCCTGGCCCTCAGATTCCATTGCGCACGCGCATGCGCGCGCGGGCACAACCGCGCACAGGGAGACGGGCGCGCGCCCTAGTTAGCACCAGCCGGCCTATTTAAGCCTGACTTGAGCAGACGGTCTTTGCTGTCTGCTCTACAGCGTTGTGGTGTAGTAAAAGAAACCTGATCCTGTTATACCTGTTCCTTTGACCCGGCTTGCCATAAAGACTATCCTGCTTTCTGCCTGTACCCGACCCGGCTTCCAGTGACCATCCTCCTGCCTGATCCATTGTACCCTGCCCTGGTTCAGATTCATTACCTGACTTCTTGATGAACTTTGGTTCCTTGTTTAGCCTTTGTCCAGTCTGCAGTCTGACCCTCTGTAACGAGCCTGTTCACCTGTTGGTTCCAGTCCAGTCTGTGGTTCCGTTTCCTGTGTCCAGTTCCTGTCAGCTCTGCTATCCAAGCTTACCTGTGAACCTGTTTGCCAAGCCGTTGTCCAGTTTACCTGTGAGCCTTCCAGTGATCCTGCCAGCGCTGCTATCCAGTTTACCTGTGAGCCTTCCAGTGATCCTGCCAGCTCTGCTATCCAGTTTACCTGTGAGCCTGCTTCCTGTGATCCTGCCAGCTCTGCTATCCAGTTTACCTGTGAGCCTGCTTCCTGTGATCCTGCCAGCTCTGCTATCCAGTTTACCTGTGAGCCTGCTTCCCAGTGATCCTGCCAGCTCTGCTATCCAGTTTACCTGTGAGCCTGCTTCCTGTGATCTGCCAGCTCTGCTATCCAGTTTACCTGTGAGCCTGCTTCCTGTGATTCTGCCAGCTCTGCTATCCAGTTTACCTGTGAGCCTGCTTCCTGTGATCCTGCCAGCTCCGCTATCCAGTTTACCTGTGAGCCTGCTTTCCTGTGATCCTGCCAGCTCTGCTATCCAGTTTACCTGTGAGCCTGCTTTCCTGTGATCCTGCCAGCTCTGCTATCCGGTTTACCTGTGAGCCTGCTTCCCAGTGATCCTGCCAGCTCCGCTATCCAGTTTACCTGTGAGCCTGCTTCCTGTGATCCTGCCAGCTCTGCTATCCGGTATACCTGTGAGCCTGCTTTCCTGTGATCCTGCCAGCTCTGCTATCCGGTTTACCTGTGAGCCTGCTTTCCTGTGATCCTGCCAGCTCTGCTATCCGGTTTACCTGTGAGCCTGCTTTCCTGTGATCCTGCCAGCTCTGCTATCCGGTTTACCTGTGAGCCTGCTTCCTGTGATCCTGCCAGCTCTGCTATCCGGTTTACCTGTGAGCCTGCTTTCCTGTGATCCTGCCAGCTCTGCTATCCAGTTTACCTGTGAGCCTGCTTCCTGTGATCCTGCCAGCTCTGCTATCCGGTTTACCTGTGAGCCTGCTTTCCTGTGATCCTGCCAGCTCTGCTATCCAGTTTACCTGTGAGCCTGCTTTCCTGTGATCCTGCCAGCTCTGCTATCCGGTTTACCTGTGAGCCTGCTTTCCTGTGATCCTGCCAGCTCTGCTATCCGGTTTACCTGTGAGCCTGCTTTCCTGTGATCCTGCCAGCTCTGCTATCCGGTTTACCTGTGAGCCTGCTTCCTGTGATCCTGCCAGCTCTGCTATCCAGTTTACCTGTGAGCCTGCTTCCTGTGATCCTGTCAGCTCTGCTATCCAGTTTACCTGTGAGCCTGCTTCCTGTGATCCTGCCAGCTCTGCTATCCGGTTTACCTGTGAGCCTGCTTTCCTGTGATCCTGCCAGCTCTGCTATCCAGTTTACCTGTGAGCCTGCTTTCCTGTGATCCTGCCAGCTCTGCTATCCGGTTTACCTGTGAACCTGCTTCCCAGAGATCCCGCCTGCTCAGCTAACCTGTTTCCTTCCCACCGGTCTGTTGATCCTGCCAGGCACCCGTGCTCCTCCTCACTCCTGGCTCTCCTGTTCCCACACCAGGGGACCAGGAGTGGGAGACGCAAGGGAGGCCTCTCCCTGCAATCTCGGGCTCGCACCACCAGGTACGTGACAGTAGCAGACAGCCATGTCTGAGCCCGAGCAGGGAGCCCCCGCCATGGAGGGGCTATGCCAACACCTGGCAGGTCTGACCGAAGCGGTGAAGAACCTCCAGCAGGGTTACACCCGGCTGGAGGAACGGGTACTGGCCCTGTCTGGTCCATCCAGTACCCAAGGAACTCCTCACCCAGCAATACCCCCAACGGGGCCTGCACCTACCCAGACTATAGTGATGCTACCACCTGAGCCCAAGGTACCTACTCCAGAGAAATTTACGGGTGCCCGTGGTAGCTTCAGAACTTTCCGTAACTCTTGTGAAACTCCATTTTGCCCTGCAACCTAGGACCTTCTCTTTAGAGACCACCAAGGTGGGTTTTGTGGTAGCCCTACTGACTGGGGATCCCCAAATCTGGGCCCACCGTCTCGTGGAACAAAAGGATGCAGCATTGACCAGTCTCTCTACCTTTTTTGATGCCATGGCGCAGCTTTATGAGGACCCCCAACTCTCAACCACTGCGGAGGCCGCCTTACGTTCTCTCCAACAGGGTCGAAGACCAGCAGAGGACTATGTGGCTGAGTTCAGGCGTTGGGGTGCCGACACCGACTGGAACGATGCTGCCCTCCGTCACCAATTCCGCATGGGCCTCTCAGACGCACTCAAGGACGAGCTCGCCAGAGTGGGGGTACCCCAGACCCTGAATTCCCTCATAGACCTAAGCATCCAAATTGACCGGCGCCTACGGGAGCGTAGGGCCGAACGAACCTTGGGGTCCCCAAAACCTACCTGGATGCTCCCCAGGGGTCCAAGTCACTTCCGCACTGCCCCCCCTGTTAAACCTACTCATGCCTCTTCAACATCAGAACCCATGCAACTTGGACTCCTGCGGCCTTCTCTCACCCCAGCAGAACGTCAGAGACGCCGCAGCAACAATCTGTGCCTGTATTGTGGAGAGCCTGGTCATTATGTTCGGAACTGCCCGGCTAAACTCCGTAAGTTCCCCACTATTCTCTCCAGTTATGTGGATCCTGTGACCGGGGTTTCATCTCATCTTGCCCTTTCTGTCTCCTTCCAGTTCTCAGGAAGGACCCTACAAACCACAGCTATCATTGACTCTGGTGCCTGTAGTTGCTTTATGGACTCTGCTTTTGCTGCCCGGCATCGAATTCCTCTCCGTCTGAGAAAACAAGGCCTGTCTGTCCACCTGGCGGATGGGTCCACCATCAAATCTGGCCCAGTGACTCAGGAGACTGCCCATTGCACACAGTGATCTCAGAGTCACATCAAGAACTGTTATGTTTGGACATAATTTCTTCTCCCTTGTTTCCAGTCATTCTAGGGATCCCCTGGCTGCAAGCACACAACCCGGTCATCAACTGGTCCACAGGAGAGGTGGCTTTTTCTTCTCCCTACTGCCAAAGGTCCTGCGGCTCCTTGGCCCCCGCAGGACCCTCTGCTCTGCTCTGCCTCGAAAACGAGGCAGGTCTACGCCAGTCCATCCCTGAAGTCTACCATGCATACCTGGATGTGTTTAGTAAACAAAGGGCAGATGTGCTGCCACCCCATAGGCCCTATGACTGTCCCATTGAACTCCTTCCCGGGGCCAAGATTCCCTTCGGTAGGGTTTTTCCGTTAACAGAGGTGGAGCAGGGAAAACTAAAGGACTATATTGATGATAACCTGAAAAAAAGGGTTTATCCGCCCGTCTACGTCTCCTGCAGGTGCAGGAATATTTTTTGTAGAGAAGAAGGACCATTCTCTCAGACCCTGTGTGGACTACCGTGCCCTAAACGAGGTCACAGTCAAAAATCGCTACCCGCTTCCCCTGGTACCTGAACTGTTTCAGAGGCTTGGCACGGCCTCCATCTTTTCTAAACTGGACCTCAGAGGGGCATACAATTTAATACGTATAAAGGATGGGGACGAATGGAAGACGGCATTTCGGTCTCGATTTGGGCACTTCGAGTACCTGGTGATGCCGTTTGGACTCTGTAACGCCCCGCTACCTTCCAGTCCTTCATAAATGATGTGCTTCGGGACTTCCTTGATGTTTTTGCTGTTGTTTATCTTGATGACATACTAATTTTCTCTTCTTCCCTAGAGCTGCATCGTGGACATGTTAAAAGTGTGTTGGGCCGTCTTCGGCAACATGGCCTTTATGCCAAGGCAGAAAAGTGTCTCTTTGAGGTAGAAAGCATACCCTTCCTAGGTTTGATCATCTCCAGTAGAGGCATCCGGATGGACCCCCAGAAAATCTCAGCCATCCTGGACTGGCCAGTTCCCGCAGATAAAAAGGGGATACAGCGATTCATTGGCTTTGCCAATTTTTATCGCAAATTCATCAAGGGATTCTCGGCCATAGTGGCACCCATTACTCAACTCACCAAACAAGGTACCCGTTTTCATTGGTCCCCTGAGGCCCAAGGGGCCTTCGAGGCCCTCAAGGGGCTCTTTACCTCAGCTCCTATCCTGAGGCATCCAGATCCTTCTCTGCCCTTTGTCCTCGAAGTGGATGCCTCAGAGATAGCTGTAGGGGCCATCCTGTCCCAGAGACAGGGCATCAAAGCCCTGCTACACCCCGTGGCATTCTTCTCACGGAAATTGTCCCCAGCTGAGAAGAACTACGATGTGGGGGATCGGGAATTACTGGCCATAAAGACCGCCCTCGAGGAATGGCGTTACCTGCTAGAAGGGGCTATTCACCCAATCCTGATCTTCACAGATCACAAAAATCTAGAGTACTTAAAGACTGCCAAGAGGTTAAAACCTAGACAGGCCCGTTGGGCCTTATTTTTCTCTCGTTTTACTTTTCACGTGACATATCGTCCGGGTTCCAAAAACGCGAAGCCGGACGCTCTGTCTCGTATGTATCACAAATCCCAGGATGGTTCCCCTCCAGACACTATCCTTGCCCCTGGAAACTTTCTCCTGCTACAAGAAGACCTGCTGTCCCAGCTCAGGCGGGCTTCCAGTGGCCTCATACCTACTCCCGGTCCTGGGTTGCAGGCCAAGGATGGGCTATTGTGGCATGGGGATAAGATTTTCATTCCCGAGGGTCTGCGGGTAACCGTCCTGGAATTGTGCCATGATCACAAGCTTGCCGGACACTTTGGTGTCACCAAAACCACTGAATTGGTACAACGTACCTTCTGGTGGCCTCAGCTAAGGGAAGACTGCAGGAAATTTGTGGAAACATGCACTGTGTGTATTCGGAGCAAAAGTCACAGAACCAAAGCCTGGGGCTTACTCAAGCCATTACCTGTCCCAGATCGCCCCTGGAAAATGCTGTCCATAGATTTCATTGTGGAACTGCCCCCAGCAGAGGACCACACTACGATCTTCGTGATAGTTGATCGTCTGTCAAAAATGGCACACTTTGTTCCCATGAAGGGCACCCCTTCTGCCTCAGAAACCGCACAAGTGTTCATCCGAGAAGTCATCAGACTCCATGGGGTACCAGCCAACATAGTGTCCGACCGAGGGGTACAATTCACCTCTCGGTTCTGGAAATCACTCTGCAAGGCCCTCAACATTGAGCTATCGTTTTCTTCCGCTTATCACCCTCAAACCAATGGGCAGACCGAAAGAACCAATCAGACCCTGGAACAATATCTTCGATGCTTTTCTTCCTTCTCCCAAGACGATTGGATCTCCCTGTTACCAGTTGCCGAGTTTGCATATAACAATGCTATCCACTCGGCCACCCAACAGACACCTTTCTTCGCCAACTATGGCTTTCATCCTTCATTCCTGCCCAATTCCCTTCCTGAATGTACTGTGCCCGCAGTCCAGGAGAAGATTGACTTCTTTGCTTCCAATAACCAACTCCTGCAGGACACCATGACCCGGACCCAGGAACATAACAAAACAGTCTTTGACCGAAAAAGGCGTGGAGAATTGGTACTGGCACCGGGTGACACAGTGTGGCTCTCCACCTTGAATCTGAAATTGGCTTGTCCCTCAAAGAAACTGGGCCCTAAGTTCTTAGGTCCCTTTCCAGTCAAACGAAAGATTAATGAAGTAGCCTATGAGTTGGAACTTCCTGATTCCCTCAAGGTCCATCCAGTCTTTCATGTTTCCCTGTTAAAGCCCTCCACTTCCAACCCCTTTTCCAACAGAAGGACGGTACCCCCGGACCCAGTCTTGGTAGATGGCGAGGAAGAATATGAGGTAGAGGCCATACTAAATGTTAGGAAAAGGAGAAATCAGAATCAGTTCTTGATCAAATGGAAAGGATATGGTCCTGAAGAGAATTCCTGGGAGCCCGAGTGTAATATCCATGCTAAGAGTCTAGTTCAAGCCTTCAAAAGAGCTCATCCTGAGAGATTTGCCCAGAGGGGCACCCGGAGGTTGCCCCTAGGAGGGGGGCAATGTCATGAAGATCCTGCCAGAAATCTAAACCCGGGCCGTCCTGGCCCTCAGATTCCATTGCGCACGCGCATGCGCGCGCGGGCACGTGCACAACCGCGCACAGGGAGACGGGCGCGCGCGCCCTAGTTAGCACCAGCCGGCCTATTTAAGCCTGACTTGAGCAGACGGTCTTTGCTGTCTGCTCTACAGCGTTGTGGTGTAGTAAAGAAACCTGATCCTGTTATACCTGTTCCTTTGACCCGGCTTGCCATTAAGACTATCCTGCTTTCTGCCTGTACCCGACCCCGGCTTCCAGTGACCATCCTCCTGCCTGATCCATTGTACCCTGCCCTGGTTCAGATTCATTACCTGACTTCTTGATGAACTTTGGTTCCTTGTTCAGCCTTTGTCCAGTCTGCAGTCTGACCCTCTGTAACGAGCCTGTTCACCTGCTGGTTCCAGTCCAGTCTGTGGTTCCGTTTCCTGTGTTCAGTTCCTGTCAGCTCGCTATCCAAGCTTACCTGTGAACCTGTTGCCAAGCCGTTGTCCAGTTCCTGTCAGCTCTGCTATCCAAGTTTACCTGTGAACCTGCTTGCCAAGCCGTTGTCCAGTTCCTGTCAGCGCTGCTGTCCAGTTTACCTGTGAGCCTGCTTCCTGTGATCCTGCCAGCTCTGCTGTCCAGTTTACCTGTGAGCCTGCTTCCTGTGATTCTGCCAGCTCTGCTATCCAGTTTACCTGTGAGCCTGCTTCCTGTGATCCTGCCAGCTCTGCTATCCAGTTTACCTGTGAGCCTGCTTCCTGTGATCCTGCCAGCTCTGCTATCCAGTTTACCTGTGAGCCTGCTTCCTGTGATCCTGCCAGCTCTGCTATCCAGTTTACCTGTGAGCCTGCTTCCTGTGATTCTGCCAGCTCTGCTATCCAGTTTACCTGTGAGCCTGCTTCCTGTGATCCTGCCAGCTCTGCTATCCAGTTTACCTGTGAGCCTGCTTCCCAGTGATCCTGCCAGCTCCGCTATCCGGTTTACCTGTGAGCCTGCTTCCCAGAGATCCCTCCTGCTCAGCTAACCTGTTTCCTTCCCACCGGTCTGTTGATCCTGCCAGGCACCCGTGCTCCTCCTCACTCCTGGCTCTCCTGTTCCCACACCAGGGGACCAGGAGTGGGAGACGCAAGGGAGGCCTCTCCCTGCAATCTCGGGCTCGCACCACCAGGTACGTGACAGTATCATTGCCGCTCACTGATAAGTTGCTAGAGGTTACAGTGTATCATTGCCGCTCACTGATTAGTTGCTAGAGGTTACAGTGTATCATTGCCGCTCACTGATTAGTTGCTAGAGGTTACAGTGTATCATTGCCGCTCACTGATTAGTTGCTAGAGGTTACAGTGTATCATTGCCGCTCACTGATTAGTTGCTAGAGGTTACAGTGTATCATTGCCGCTCGCTGATTAGTTGCTAGAGGTTACAGCAAATGATTTATTTTTGCTGATTGGTTGCTAGAGGTTACAGCACATCATCTCTTCACTGCAGGTGGGCGTGATATACATATGAATGCCGGAAATTTACATGTAAACACAGGTCTGCAGGGGAGTTATCTGTACACAACAATAGGGCAGAGCTGGGCAGCATTAGTAGCAGCACTTCACACTGAGATATCAGGACACAGCACAGGACTAAATCCTCAAAGGACAAGGGAATTTAAACTGGGATAGTTGCCAAGTATGAGGCAGCTGCTTTGGACCCCACAATGATCACAGGGCCCAGGGAAGGTGCCCCTTTTGCCCTGCCTTAAAAACGGCCCTGCCTGGGGGGTTAAACAGACACATTACTGCGCATGCGTGGATTTATCATTACCACTTGCTGACTGTATAACTTACATATCCGATGGCACTGCTGTGTAGAATCAGGTGCCTAGCACATGGTCCTGCACTTCCAGGTAGGGGGCCCACATGCCCGCCGCCAGCGCCCCGCTCCTGCGGTGATCTGCGGGTACTGCGGGATCGATGTCCGTCGATTGTTCAGTACACAGGCAGGTCGCCGTTCTGTCAGTAAAGAAGAGATGGATCCTGCAAAGCAGAGACACGGATCCATTCATTCCCCCAGTACAAGCCCCTCCCCCACAGTACACATAAACACTGGCTAGGCACACAGGTAACCCTTTGATCGCCCCTGATGTTAACCCCTTCCCAGCCAGTGTCATTAGTACAGTGACAGTGCATATTTTTAGCACGGATCACTGTATTGGTGTCACTGGTCTCCACAAAGTGTCAGTGAGTGTCCGACTGCCCACCACAATATTGGATCCCCGCTAAAAAAAAAACATCCCATAGTTTGTAGATATTATAACTTTTACACAAATCAATCGATAAACGCTTATTGGGATTTTTGTAGCAGAAAACTTATCGGCCGAAACTGATGAAGAGTTTCGATTTTTTACATTTTTTGTATTGGATGTTTTATAGCAGAAAGTAAAAAAAATGATTTATTTTTTCGAAATTTTCAGTTTATTTTGTTTATAGCGCAAAAAATAATAAAATACAGAGATGATCGAATTCCACCAAAGAAATCTCTATTTGTGTACAACGTCTTCCGAAGGACGTCCAGTGGGAGGGCGAAACGCGTCGAGCAGGGGCCTGATACACGAGGTTTAGTGTCGGCTGGCAGTGATTTTTACCTCCAGGACTTTCTTTTTATTAGTTTTGTGATTTTAAAGTTTTGGCAAAATCCACGATCCGTCCTTCTCTCTCTTCATTGGACCATCAAATACAATGGAGACCTTCCCATAGATGAGGATCTTGGAATCATTGAAAGCGGGTTGTTAGAAGGAGACATCCTGGGCAGTGATGTAGGACAAGGACCCACAGAGCGGATCCCCCGGATGGGACCCCCAGGAGGGGCGCACGGAGCGGACCCCCAGGAGGGGACCCCCAGGAGGGGAGCACGGAGCGGACCCCCAGGAGGGGACCCCCAGGAGGGGAGCACGGAGCGGACCCCCAGGAGGGGACCCACAGGAGGGGAGCACAGAGCGGACCCCCAGGAGGGGAGCACGGAGCGGACCCCCAGGAGGGGAGCACGGAGCGGACCCCCAGGAGGGGAGCACAGAGCGGACCCCCAGGAGGGGCGCACAGAGCGGATCCCCAGGATGGGACCCCCAGGAGCGGACCCCCAGGAGGGGCGCACAGAGCGGACCCCCAGGATGGGACCCCCAGGAGGGGAGCACAGAGCGGACCCCCAGGAGGGGCGCACGGAGCGGACCCCCAGGAGGGGACCCACAGGAGGGGAGCACAGAGCGGACCCCCAGGAGGGGAGCACGGAGCGGACCCCCAGGAGGGGAGCACAGAGCGGACCCCCAGGAGGGGCGCACAGAGCGGATCCCCAGGATGGGACCCCCAGGAGCGGACCCCCAGGAGGGGCGCACAGAGCGGACCCCCAGGATGGGACCCCCAGGAGGGGAGCACAGAGCGGACCCCCAGGAGGGGCGCACGGAGCGGACCCCCAGGAGGGGGCGCACGGAGCGGACCCCCAGGAGGGGAGCACGGAGCGGACCCCCAGGAGGGGACCCACCGGAGGGGAGCACGGAGCGGACCCCCAGGAGGGGACCCACAGGAGGGGAGCACAGAGCGGACCCCCAGGAGGGGACCCCCAGGAGGGGAGCACAGAGCGGACCCCCAGGAGGGGACCCACAGGAGGGGAGCACCGAGCGGACCCCCAGGAGGGGAGCACGGAGCGGACCCCCAGGAGGGGACCCACAGGAGGGGAGCACGGAGCGGATCCCCAGGAGGGGAGCACGGAGCGGACCCACAGGAGGGGAGCACGGAGCGGACCCCCAGGAGGGGACCCACAGGATGGGACCCCCAGGAGGGGAGCACAGAGCGGACCCCCAGGAGGGGACCCACAGGAGGGGAGCACAGAGCGGACCCCCAGGAGGGGACCCACAGGAGGGGCGCACGGAGCGGACCCCCAGGAGGGGAGCACGGAGCGGACCCCCAGGAGGGGGCGCACGGAGCGGACCCCCAGGAGGGGAGCACGGAGCGGACCCCCAGGAGGGGACCCACAGGATGGGACCCCCAGGAGGGGAGCACAGAGCGGACCCCCAGGAGGGGACCCACAGGAGGGGAGCACAGAGCGGACCCCCAGGAGGGGACCCCCAGGAGGGGAGCACAGAGCGGACCCCCAGGAGGGGACCCACAGGAGGGGAGCACAGAGCGGACCCCCAGGAGGGGAGCACGGAGCGGACCCCCAGGAGGGGACCCACAGGAGGGGAGCACGGAGCGGATCCCCAGGAGGGGACCCACAGGAGGGGAGCACGGAGCGGACCCCCAGGAGGGGACCCACAGGAGGGGAGCACGGAGCGGACCCCCAGGAGGGGAGCACGGAGCGGACCCCCAGGAGGGGACCCACAGGAGGGGAGCACGGAGCGGACCCCCAGTAGGGGACCCACAGGAGGGGCGCACGGAGCGGACCCCCAGGAGGGGACCCCCAGGAGGGGTGCACGGAGCGGACCCCCAGGAGGGGAGCACGGAGCGGACCCCCAGGAGGGGACCCACAGGAGGGGAGCACGGAGCGGACCCCCAGGAGGGGAGCACGGAGCGGACCCCCAGGAGGGGACCCACAGGAGGGGAGCACGGAGCGGACCCCCAGGAGGGGACCCACAGGAGGGGAGCACGGAGCGGACCCCCAGGAGGGGACCCACAGGAGGGGAGCACGGAGCGGACCCCCCAGATCCCCCCCAGGAGGGGACCCACAGGAGGGGAGCACGGAGCGGATCCCCAGGAGGGGAGCACGGAGCGGACCCCCAGGAGGGGACCCACAGGAGGGGAGCACGGAGCGGAACCCCAGGAGGGGAGCACGGAGCGGATCCCCAGGAGGGGAGCACGGAGCGGACCCCCAGGAGGGGGGAGGGGCGCACGGAGCGGACCCCCAGGAGGGGAGCAGCGAGCGGATCCCCAGGAGGGGAGCACGGAGCGGACCCCCAGGAGGGGAGCACGGAGCGGACCCCCAGGAGGGGACCACCATCCCCAGGAGGGGAGCACGGAGCGGATCCCCCGGAGGGGAGCACGGAGCGGACCCCCAGGAGGGGAGCACGGAGCGGATCCCCAGGAGGGGAGCACGGAGTGGACCCCCAGGAGGGGAGCACGGAGCGGACCCCCAGGAGGGGAGCACGGAGTGGACCCCCAGGAGGGGACCCACAGGAGGGGAGCACGGAGCGGACCCCCAGGAGGGGAGCACGGAGCGGACCCCCAGGAGGGGAGCATGGAGCGGACCCCCAGGAGGGGACCCACAGGAGGGGAGCACGGAGCGGATCCCCAGGAGGGGAGCACGGAGCGGATCCCCAGGAGGGGAGCACGGAGCGGACCCCCAGGAGGGGAGCACGGAGTGGACCCCCAGGAGGGGACCCCCAGGAGGGGAGCCACAGGAGGGGAGCACGGAGCGGACCCCCCGGAGGGGAGCACGGAGCGGACCCCCAGGAGGGGAGCACGGAGCGGACCCCCAGGAGGGGAGCACGGAGCGGATCCCCAGGAGGGGAGCACGGAGTGGACCCCCCGGAGGGGACCCACAGGAGGGGCGCACGGAGCGGACCCCCAGGAGGGGACCCACAGGAGGGGAGCACGGAGCGGATCCCCAGGAGGGGAGCACGGAGCGGACCCCCAGGAGGGGAGCACGGAGCGGACCCCCAGGAGGGGAGCACGGAGCGGACCCCCAGGAGGGGAGCACGGAGCGGATCCCCAGGAGGGGTCTCGTGCAGATAAAGGCACATTGAGGAATATTCCTGCAGGTTTCATGCATCAGATCAAGAGAGCAGCTGCTAAAACCCCCATTAAATAGCAGCAAACAGATATTTGAAGCTGCCGGTGCCTCTGGAGTCCCACAGACATCAAGGTGTGGAGTCCTCCAGAGTCCCACAGACATCAAGGTGTAGAGTCCTCCAGAGTCCCACAGACATCAAGGTGTAGAGTCCTCCAGAGTCCCACAGACATCAAGGTACAGAAGGAAGAACGATGCTTTCCATAATACAATCATCTTCATGTAATGCACCATCTCAGGCTGCAAAGAATATCTCTGCATCAATGGCTGCTATGGGGATAGAAGGAGAGGAAGTCACGGTGTGGCCTCCATCCTCCTCTGACCTCAATCCTATAGAGAACCTTTGGAGCCTCCTCAAGCAACACATCTATGAGGGTGGGAGGCAGTGCACATCCAAACAGCAGCTCTGGGAGGCGATTCTGACATCTTGGAAACAAAATCCAGCAGAAACTGTCCAAAAACTCCCAAGTTCAATGGATGGAAGACTTGTGAAGCGGCCATTACATAAGATGTCCGATGTTATAATGTAACGTGACTTGTCAAAATGTTTAAAAAGTTAAAATGTTGTTCAAAGTTTGGATTGAACAAAAAAATTCGTACATTCGTAACTTTTTTTTTCGATTCGTAACTTTTATTTTTTTTTATTTTTCGATTTGTAATTTTCCGTGTCTCTATTGAACAAAAAAATTCATACATTCGTAACTTTTTTTTCGATTCTTACCTTTTTTTTTCGATTCGTAAATTATTAAAATGTAATAATAGCATGTAAAATTATGAATTATGCTCCAATTACGAATCTACAAATGTTACAAATGTACGTTATTCGTACATTCGTAACATTTGTAGATTCGTAATTGGAGCATAATTCATAATTTTACATGCTATTATTACATTTTAATAATTTACGAATCGAAAAAAAAATGTTACGAATCGAAAAAAAAGTTACGAATGCATCCGAAAATTAAACTAACGAAAAAATGAATCAATGAAAAAATAACTCTTACGAATGTACGAATCGTTACGAATCAACGGAAACGAAAAAAACGAAACGAAAAAAAACGCTTATAAAGTGTTTTGAAACTCACAGCGTGTAATAATATGGAAGAGTTCAATGTAAAAACCTTTCATTAGGAGGTTTGTTCAATGAAATGTGAATTGTACTCTTCATAGTTGATAACATGAGAATTATGGTGACTGTTTTTTACATCAATTATTTAGGTAAATGAGAAAAAATATCATTGGCATAATAATTTGGAGCAGGGTGTAGTTATAAGAACTTGTTGGCACCTCCATAGATTACGGTTGGACCGCACAAGGGAGATCCCCTCATGAAATGCAGCAACTGAAGAGATCATCTTTTAATTTTAGATTAGAAACAGGATTTGTCTTTGCAGACTAATAGGACTGGGGACATAAGGACCAGGAATTCCTCCCACGGTTGGTCATCCTTCTAGACCAGTTCTTATTGCAGCATTTCCCTCGGTGCCCATGGGAAGCAAGTGGTGGCACTTGGTGTGGCACTTGGCGTGGCACTTGTCGTGGCACTTGGCGTGGCACTTGGCGTGGCACTTGGCGTGGCACTTGTCGTGGCACTTGGCGTGGCACTTGTCGTGGCACTTGGCGTGGCACTTGGTGTGGCACTTGGCGTGGCACTTGTCGTGGCACTTGTCGTGGCACTTGGCGTGGCTGGGTTCTCTGGGTCTCAGAGCCTGTTAGGTGGCCTCTTCTTCTGCCACCACTAAGTCCTGGAATAATTTGTGTGATATGAAAGTAAATTTTGAGCCTTATCTTTGGTTGGGCTCCTCATATCCCTCTTGGCCCATCTGTAGGGTGAAGCCTTCTGAGATATCAAGACTCATCCAATTCATCCTTCAGCCTTTAGCCTTTTTTTCCCCCGACTTTTATTAAAAAGCAGGCGTGGCTTCCTATATTTTCCTGTGAAGGTTCATTAGAGGATACGTCTAGAAATGACAGCTTATTATGTTTATAAACTATGAAGTTTCCTTTGGAAGTGAATCTCTTTTCTGAAGTCGCTGATGCCAAATCCCTCCACTGAGTCACAGGTGTTCATATAAACCAGAGACTGAAATATGCGGCTACAGCACAATTTCATGAAAATGCCGCATTTCATATCCTCGAGGGTTCATTTATTAAAGGCTCAGTCCCTATCCAGAAGAAAGGACAGAGGTTGGTGGCCTTCAAGATTTCACTCTCAGCCCTGAGGCCGTCCTCCTGATTGGTTTCCACTGAGACAGAACGGAGTATCTCCGGACCTGGAGCCATTCAATGGTTTCCACTCATAAACCTTCATGTCTTGGAGTCCCTCACTTTCTTATCATTTCCTTTATTGAAATGTTGGGGTCATCCTCCTGAACACCCCGTCTTCCTACTTCCATATTTAACAAAATAAAGTTTCCTCCTGACATGCGCTGTAGGAAAATACCCAAATTCCATTCCTCTTCTGACGTTCAGCTTCACCATATCCTACAACCTCACTTTATCCAATCACCCGATTAGTATGAGGCCACTTAATCAATGGACGGGACTTTGTCCGATCTTTGAAGCGTTGGGGTTTTGTGTCCCCTCATTCAGTTTAAAGCCCTATTGGGGAAGAAAGTCTGCCTGGGGAAGACTCCTTATGGAAGAATGGGAGAGAAATCTAGGATCTACCCCACCAATCCCCCTGAAGTGGGAGGTCCAATCCCACCAATCCCCCTGAGGTGGGAGGTCCAATCCCACCAATCCCCCTGAGGTGGGAGGTCCAATCCCACCAATCCCCCTGAGGTGGGAGGTCCAATCCCACCAATCCCCCTGAGGTGGGAGGTCCAATCCCCCTGAGGTGGGGGTCCAATCCACCTATCCCCTTGAGATGAAGGGTCCAGTCCTTCCAATCCCCCTGAGGTGGGAGGTCTAATTCTCCTGAGGTTTCCCCGTTCTGCCTAGTGACAGGACAGAGATCACTGCTCTCTGTCATCGGGAGCAGTGATCGCTGTCCTGTGTGTTGTAGCCCCTCCCCCCCACAGTTAGAATCACTCCCTAGGACACACTTAACCCTTTGATCGCCCCCTAGTGGTTAACCCCTTTACTGCCAGTGTCATTTACACAGTAATCAATACATTTTTATAGCACTGATCGCTGTATAATTGACAATGGTCCCAAAATAGTGTCAAAAGTGTCCGATGTGTCCGCCATAATGTAGACGCTATAAATGTTGTGCAAACCAATCAATAAATCAATCAATTAAACAAAAATATGTAGAAGAATACGTATCGGCCTAAACTGAGGAAAACATTTTTTTTATATATTTTTGGGGGATATTTATTATAGCAAAAAGTAAAAAAAATAATGTGTTTTTTTCAAAATTGTCGCTCTTCCCAGAAGAACTTTTGGTAATATAGTGTATATACTGCTGATGAGAAAAGGTATTTAGCAGTTTATATCCTCGTGTATTCTGTATATCCTCCTGTATTCTGTACATCCTCCTGTATTCTGTATATCCTCCTGTATTCTGTATATCCTCCTGTATTCTGTATATCCTCCTGTATTCTGTATATCCTCCTGTATTCTGTATATCCTCCTGTATTCTGTACATCCTCCTGTATTCTGTATATCCTCGTGTATTCTGTATATCCTCCTGTATTCTGTATATCCTCCTGTATTCCGTATATCCTCCTGTATTCTGTATATCCTCCTGTATTCTGTATATCCTCGTGTATTCTGTATATCCTCGTGTATTCTGTATATCCTCCTGTATTCTGTATATCCTCCTGTATTCTGTACATCCTCCTGTATTCTGTATATCCTCCTGTATTCTGTATATCCTCCTGTATTCTGTATATCCTCCTGTATTCTGTATATCCTCCTGTATTCTGTACATCCTCCTGTATTCTGTACATCCTCGTGTATTCTGTATATCCTCGTGTATTCTGTATATCCTCCTGTATTCCGTATATCCTCGTGTATTCTGTATATCCTCGTGTATTCTGTATATCCTCGTGTATTCTGTATATCCTCGTGTATTCCGTATATCCTCGTGTATTCTGTATATCCTCGTGTATTCTGTATATCCTCGTGTATTCTGTATATCCTCGTGTATTCCGTATATCCTCCTGTATTCTGTATATCCTCGTGTATTCTGTATATCCTCCTGTATTCTGTATATCCTCGTGTATTCTGTATATCCTCGTGTATTCCGTATATCCTCGTGTATTCTGTATATCCTCGTGTATTCTGTATATCCTCGTGTATTCCATACATCCTCGTGTATTCCGTATATCCTCGTGTATTCCGTATATCCTCGTGTATTCCGTATATCCTCCTGTATTCTGTATATCCTCCTGTATTCCGTATATCCTCGTGTATTCTGTATATCCTCGTGTATTCTGTATATCCTACTGTATTCTGTATATCCTCCTGTATTCTGTATATCCTCCTGTATTCTGTACATCCTCCTGTATTCTGTATATCTTCTTGTATTCTGTATATCCTCCTGTATTCTGTATATCCTCGTGTATTCTGTATATCCTCCTGTATTCTGTATATCCTCGTGTATTCTGTATATCCTCCTGTATTCTGTATATCCTCCTGTATTCTGTATATCCTCGTGTATTCTGTATATCCTTGTGTATTCCGTACATCCTCGTGTATTCCGTATATCCTCGTGTATTCCGTATATCCTCCTGTATTCTGTATATCCTCGTGTATTCCGTATATCCTCGTGTATTCCGTATATCCTCGTGTATTCCGTATATCCTCGTGTATTCCGTATATCCTCGTGTATTCCGTATATCCTCGTGTATTCCGTATATCCTCCTGTATTCCGTATATCCTCGTGTATTCCGTATATCCTACTGTATTCTGTATATCCTCGTGTATTCTGTATATCCTCGTGTATTCTGTATATCCTCCTGTATTCCGTATATCCTCCTGTATTCTGTATATCCTCCTGTATTCTGTATATCCTCCTGTATTCTGTATATCCTCCTGTATTCTGTATATCCTCCTGTATTCTGTATATCCTCGTGTATTCTGTATATCCTCCTGTATTCTGTATATCCTCCTGTATTCTGTATATCCTCGTGTATTCTGTATATCCTACTGTATTCTGTATATCCTCCTGTATTCTGTATATCCTCCTGTATTCTGTATATCCTCCTGTATTCTGTATATCCTCCTGTATTCTGTATATCCTCCTGTATTCTGTATATCCTCCTGTATTCTGTATATCTTCTTGTATTCTGTATATCCTCCTGTATTCTGTATATCCTCCTGTATTCTGTATATCCTCCTGTATTCTGTATATCCTCCTGTATTCTGTATATCCTCCTGTATTCTGTATATCCTCCTGTATTCCGTATATCCTCGTGTATTCCGTATATCCTCCTGTATTCTGTATATCCTCGTGTATTCTGTATATCCTCCTGTATTCTGTATATCCTCTTGTATTCTGTATATCCTCCTGTATTCTGTATATCCTCCTGTATTCTGTATATCCTCCTGTATTCCGTATATCCTCCTGTATTCTGTATATCCTCGTGTATTCTGTATATCCTCGTGTATTCTGTATATCCTCCTGTATTCTGTATATCCTCGTGTATTCTGTATATCCTCCTGTATTCTGTATATCCTCCTGTATTCTGTACATCCTCCTGTATTCTGTATATCTTCTTGTATTCTGTATATCCTCATGTATTCTGTATATCCTCCTGTATTCTGTATATCCTCCTGTATTCTGTATATCCTCCTGTATTCTGTACATCCTCGTGTATTCTGTACATCCTCGTGTATTCTGTATATCCTCGTGTATTCTGTATATCCTCCTGTATTCTGTATATCCTCCTGTATTCTGTATATCCTCGTGTATTCCATACATCCTCGTGTATTCTGTACATCCTCGTGTATTCCGTACATCCTCGTGTATTCTGTATATCCTCGTGTATTCTGTACATCCTCCTGTATTCTGTACATCCTCCTGTATTCTGTACATCCTCCTGTATTCTGTATATCTTCTTGTATTCTGTATATCCTCATGTATTCTGTATATCCTCCTGTATTCTGTATATCCTCCTGTATTCTGTATATCCTCCTGTATTCTGTATATCCTCCTGTATTCTGTATATCTTCTTGTATTCTGTATATCCTCGTGTATTCTGTATATCCTCCTGTATTCTGTATATCCTCCTGTATTCTGTATATCCTCGTGTATTCTGTACATCCTCGTGTATTCTGTACATCCTCGTGTATTCTGTATATCCTCCTGTATTCTGTATATCCTCCTGTATTCTGTATATCCTCCTGTATTCTGTATATCCTCCTGTATTCCGTATATCCTCGTGTATTCTGTATATCCTCGTGTATTCTGTATATCCTCGTGTATTCTGTATATCCTCCTGTATTCTGTATATCCTCCTGTATTCTGTACATCCTCGTGTATTCTGTACATCCTCCTGTATTCTGTATATCCTCCTGTATTCTGTATATCCTCGTGTATTCTGTACATCCTCCTGTATTCTGTACATCCTCGTGTATTCTGTACATCCTCGTGTATTCTGTATATCCTCCTGTATTCTGTATATCCTCCTGTATTCTGTATATCCTCCTGTATTCTGTATATCCTCCTGTATTCCGTATATCCTCGTGTATTCTGTATATCCTCCTGTATTCTGTATATCCTCGTGTATTCTGTATATCCTCCTGTATTCTGTATATCCTCCTGTATTCTGTACATCCTCGTGTATTCTGTACATCCTCCTGTATTCTGTATATCTTCTTGTATTCTGTATATCCTCATGTATTCTGTATATCCTCCTGTATTCTGTACATCCTCGTGTATTCTGTACATCCTCGTGTATTCTGTATATCCTCCTGTATTCTGTATATCCTCGTGTATTCTGTACATCCTCGTGTATTCTGTACATCCTCGTGTATTCTGTATATCCTCCTGTATTCTGTACATCCTCGTGTATTCTGTATATCCTCGTGTATTCTGTATATCCTCCTGTATTCTGTATATCCTCCTGTATTCTGTATATCCTCGTGTATTCTGTATATCCTCCTGTATTCTGTATATCCTCCTGTATTCTGTATATCCTCGTGTATTCTGTATATCCTCGTGTATTCTGTATATCCTCGTGTATTCTATGCATTAAGGTGAAAAGACTTCTGTCACTCACCGCCCCCCCCGGCCCCCCAGTTTTACTCATCTGAGGCCTGTTTGTTCCCACGCCAGAGACGCGCACACCCTCTCCAGCTGGTGTCTCGGCTCTTGATTGGATAGATTGATAGCAGCGCAGCCATTGGCTCCTGCTGCTGTCAATCAAATCCAATTACGAGGGCGCTGGGGGGCGGGGCAGAGTCCAGCATTCTGTGTCTATGGATGCAAATGCTGGACTCGGGAACGTGCCCGCATGGTAACCCCCCCCCCCCGGGAGATCGCTTCTCCTAGGGGGTTTCCAGATGCAGGGAGGAGCCGCGAGCACCAATGGGGGACCCCAGAAGAGGAGGATTGGGGCCACTCTGTGCAAATCGATCTGCACAGTGGAGGTAAGTATGACATGTTTGTTATTGAAAAACAAGAACGAGGTTTAGTAACCCTTTAAGGACGGAGAGAACCAACCGAAGAATACTTCAGCCCTTTGCGGTTTGAAGCCCATTGTGACTAAATGTTAATGAATTCATGAGGGATATTTTAAGTCTGATGTTCCAAATTGCTTTCATGGTATTCCTGGAGGTCTAAGTCAATGCCGCATGGTAATTGCATTCACAGAGGATAAATACAGCTCTAAATTCAATACACACCATATAAAATAAAGACCTATAAAGCCCGAGCCATGGAAAGCCAATGAAAGACAAACAGACCATTTATTAAGAGGCTGCGCACGGGGCGACAGTTGTGGGGATTTTGTTTTAATTGAGTAATTTTTCAATAAACTCCCATCTCTCCGCACTCTGTACTCATCGCAGTCACAGCTAATTGGTTGCACATGGCTGCCGAGACCCAAGATTTACAATATTACAGCAGATGTGGAACCAGAAGAGCGGCCTACAGTACATACGATAACCTGCGAAGTATATTTATCTTGGAAGATAAGAAAACCGTGAAATTAACTTTCACTCTCGCGACTGTTTTACTGCGACTTCTTGGCGTGGGTTAAAGAGAGGCCAATGGGGACTGGGAGATACGGACAGTTATGTCTTTATGTTCTCTAGATGGTTTTTACTGGAGATACCTCAGCTGTCTAAAAGCAATAACGCATTAGCGCTAAAGACCGATGAGAGTTCACAACAAGTAGACTGATAGATTGATCACGTTTCAGAAATATACCAAACGGCCACACACTGGTGAAAGGGATCCTCTTAATGTAGTTTATCAGATCAAATTTAGTTGACTTTAAAAAGCAAATTATGTGGAACTCTACACCATATATGTAGGCAGGTGTAGGTTGACCTCCCACACATGTAGGCAAGCGCAGTCTGCTGTCTCCACTGCAGGTGGCGCTCAACCACAGCAGCAATGCAGAGGAAGTAATGAGGAACATAGTTCCTCTATGGTTTCCTGAGTCACTGGGTCAGTGATTGGATGCTGGTCACCCATGTGACTCCGATGGCCATCTTGGGTGTGGCAGAGTCTAATGTACACCCTAGCCCCTGGGTTTGGCACCTGTCTGTCAGGGACAGTATTAGTGGTAGGAAAGCTTCGGGCTCTGCGATCTCCTTGGACATATTCCTGTTTGACTGCATTCCGCCCCTCCAGACAGATGCTGTCAGTTCGGCTGACGCCTGCTCCACTACACACTGTTGGCATCTCTAAAGCCCCATACACACGCGCGGATTATCCGAGGACCAGGTCCGTCATACTTTGTCTGATGTTGGTGTTGCATACACACGGTCGGACAAAGTTGTCGGAAAATCCGATCATTCTGAACGTGGTGACGTTTGTTGCCTACGACGGGACTACGTAGAGGCTAGTAGCCAATAGCTTTGGTCTTGTAATGTGATCTGAGCATGCGTAGCACTTTGTTCGGTCGGACTACCATACACATGATCGGAAAATCTATCCAGCAGGAGATAGGACTTTGTCCGTCGGACAATACGACGTACACTGTCCGATGGTGCATACACACGGTCTGATTTTTCAACAACATTGTCCGATCGGACAGAATCCATGCGAAAATCCGACCGTGTGTATGGGGCTTAAGTGTTCCCAGTTGGGCCTTCTCCCACCGGATTTGTTGTGAACTGTTTTGCCTTTACTTCAATACAAGTTCCACTAATTGCACTAGGACTGTGTGTGGGC
Organism: Lithobates sylvaticus; assembly: GCA_028564925.1. NCBI lineage: Eukaryota > Metazoa > Chordata > Amphibia > Anura > Ranidae > Lithobates > Lithobates sylvaticus. The sequence goes on along the minus strand of CM053037.1, from coordinate 202,154,943 downwards.
TATTGCTGCAACCACCATGCAGGGAGAGTGGAGGACAGAAGGAAGTCACATTCCTCGTATGCGTCATCAGGTGGGTGGCTGTCTGATTGGATGCTGCTGCCCAGGTGACCTCCGTAGCCATCTTTAGTGAGGGCGGTGCTTATAAAAAGCGCTGGCTCACTGCAGTTGGCGTGCATTTTGCTTGTGGTTAGGATGGGGACAGGAACCCGTTGGTTAGGGAGAGTTTGCTTGGCGTAGGGAAAGGTTCCAGAGGAGGAGGGACAGTATAGGGACTGTTCTTTATCATTGCTGTGTGGAACCTTTCCGCTTCAGTGCCTCATTGCATACTGCCTAGCAGTGCCAGGACTGTCGGTCCTCAAGCATCACTCTACACAAGTACTTTATAATCATCCATGAGTGTTTCTGTCTGGTTGAAACCTCTAGATATATTTTGTTACAGTGTGATTGGAATGTTCTTGACAATACACTTGAAATCTCGGACCATCGTGTGTCATTCCTTGGGGGGGATCCCATTCCATTTAGTTTTAACATTTCGGCATGGGGTTCCCCTTTAAACTCAATACCAGACTCGAAGGGCCCGGTGTGGGCAGCTTTGGCTTGTTGGACTGCCCACTCAAAATCAATAGCCATTAATAATAAGGTTCACCCCTCTATAACAGCTTCCACTCTCCTGGGATGGCTTTTCACAAGATTTTCGAGTCTGTATGTGGGAATTTGTACCCATTTGTGAGGTCGGGTACTGATTTTGGATGAGAAGACTTGGCTCGTCATTGACATTCCAACGCATCCAAATGTGTTCGGTAAGGTTGAGGTCAGGGCTCTGTGCAGTTCCTCCACAACAAACTTGTCAAACCACAGAAAAGAGTCTTCACCAAACTGGCTGAGAAGGTTGGAGGAACACAACTGTCTAAAATGTCTTTGTAGCAGTGCCTGGACTCAATCACTTGGCGGGAGACACAAATACTTTTTGCCATATCGTGTATCATAGAGGATATTTAGTTTCTGACTATTACTGGACGCCCAATGGATAGCAACACATTCTATGAACCCTGTTAACCAATAAACTGCTTTGAGATGAATTGGAACATTGATTGTGATTCAGGTCCTCCTATCCAACATCAGTACCTGACCCCACAAGTGGGCACAAATCCCCCCAGTATCCTCTGAAGTCTTGCGAAAAACCTTCCCAGAAGAGTGGAGGGCGTTATAGCCACAAAGGGTGGGAACAAATGCAAATTATTGGCCCACGGCTTTGGAATAGGATGTCCAACACGCTGATATTGGTATTATGGGAAGATGTTCACAAAGTTTAGTATTCAAGTGTAGATAAGGAAGGATTATAGGCTGAACACTTGTGCTTCACCCCCTTGACTCCACCCCTGACTCCACCCTCTTTGCCCTGCCCATGTATACCCCACCTTTTTAACTAAGCACCCATCAAATGCAGCCTACCAGCGCCCATCAATGCAGCCTACCAGCACCCATCAATGAATGTTTGCTTGCTTCCATTCATTCGGGAGTCGGGGCACAGACACAGTACTCCGTCGCCGCTGCGCCTCTGGCACTATGTGCGAATGAAGCGGCGGCTGCCTGCTGATACTGAGACTTAGTTGCTTGATGCAGAGAGAAGAGAGTAGTAACAACAGTGGCTGGGCGCCCTAGGCAGCTGCCTAGTTTGCCTATTGCTAGCACTGGCCCTAATCTGGCCTTTCATTGCCCTTCTCATATCTAATGTCACCAAGTACCCGGCCACCTAGCGGCAGAAGAGAGAAGTGCAGCGATTACAAACTTAGGGTGAAGCCAATTGATCCTCAACAATTAGCCAAGGTAGCTATACCTGGCAGGTAAATTTAGGAGCAACCCTTCCTAAACACCCGGGTGCTACATCAGGATAGCAGATATGCTGTTGATTGCCACTTGCCCTGACCTTTTCCAGGGTAATGGATATACTACAGATTGCCGCCTACCTTGACCCTTGCTTGTATAATGGATTCTGTCACCGCCTGTAGTAAGCCCGTCCAGACCATTGGAAGCTTGGAGTCCAGACCATCACCAGCCCTAGTCACTTCTGAATACTAGTCTAGCACCCTCTACTTTTGGTAGGCGCTAGAAGCAGGTTTTTTTTTTGTAGTTCAGGTAAATTTAATGAGGCCTAGCTGTAAGTTTTGATCTGTGTGGGCTGGGAGTGGCCTAGAGCAGCAGTAGGTGATTCACATACAGCATCACTTCTCGGTCCCCTCCCTTCTTATTCTAGAGGATTCTAGAAGAGAGGCGGGGAAGAGAGGTGGAGCTGCCTGGGATGTTCTAAGGAGCCTTGACCAATCCCCAACTTGGATTGACAGGGGGCAGGCCTCCTTAAATAAATAGAGTCAACCCAGCTGGGGAGGAGTTGTCGGATGGCAGAAGCTGGAGATGGAGCACTAGGTTGTCGGGGCCCTTGAGGTACCCCCCAATCTGGGGGGGGGGATGGTTGACCTTGGGCCTGTGGGGTTCGGGTGCAAGTCGGTGCCTTTCTGAAAAATAATGAAGGATCTGTACAGGAGGCACAGGGAGGGACCAAGAAGGACAACGGGAGCTAGTGTTGGATCCACCGGAGTGCAGCCAGGAGGGCTGGTGAATGACCGGCACAGTTGGGAGAGCTGGGGAGGCATGCCGGAGCGGACTGGGAGAGTGCAGTCTGGGATGGATGTAGAACCAGCGGGAGAGGCTGTGATGTCACGGGCTGCGCCTCCTCCCACATTCATGGTCTTTGAATGGCCAATAACTGAAGCCCTAAGGTTCGGCATAAGTAAATCATGAGTAGATATGTATATGACTGCTGACACCACCGACTGCTGACACCACCGACTGCTGACACCACCGACTGCTGACACCATGGACTGCTGACACCACCGACTGCTGACACCACGGACTGCTGACACCATGGACTGTCAGTTGCTGTTTTATTGCCTTAATGCGGGGCAGAACCTATATAAAGAAAGTTCACAGACTTTTAATAAAATGTAATCCTTTAAGGCTGCGGCCTTCGCTCTGTGTTTGTTATTGTCTGCTTGTGCTGCATGCAGCTAACAGATGTGTGAGTGCGCCGGCGTGCCAAAATCACTGCAAGCTTTACTAGAGTCTTACTCCTCTCGCTGGAAGATTCCAATATAGAATGTAGTCAGAGAAGAGTCATCACTATGTAGCAATGGGGACTACAACTGCAAAGCACAGCGTTTCCCCGTCATTTCTATATACTGTATTGTCCCTCGAGTGCCCGGCATCACTGGCATCATATCTGTGAGCCGATCCAAAGGGATTGTGGGATTAGTAGTTCCTCATAATGGCAATTGCTCCGTATGACTATGCAGCTGGACTACATATCCCAGGGATCTTTGCTATCATCCTAGAGGATTCTGGGAAGAGCATAAAAGAGACCAGCGACGCTCGCTACGGTCTCTTCCTCCTGGGCCTGGTGTGAGACGGACCTCTCTATTCAGAGAGGGTGAGGTCGCGGCCTACCACGCGGTGTACGACATCCCAACCCGGCCGAGAAGGGCTCCTCCCTGCTTTCTGATTATCAGACATCTATCCAGCGACACCCTGATAGTCCAACATCCCGCGCTTTGGGGCTGTGCATCGGATGATCGGCACAAGTGGAACCGCTGCAAGGACACCTCTTCGGGGACCGCTGTTCAGAAGGCATTGAATCGCCTGGTCGTTGGTGAGAGGGCAATTGCCCACCTCTGCAAACCTTTCTTTGTTGCTTCCCTGGGACACTGTATACAGACAGCTTTATCCTGGGGAGACACTTTACTGCATCTCTATTTGAACACTGTACATAGACACCTGTCGCATCGACCATTCCAAGAAATACCATTGTCGTTTTGCTGCACCTTATTGGATATAGATAACGAGTTCCGACTATCAGTGAAGACCATCAGGCCTGCAACTGGGACATTACTGTCATTACTACTTAAAGGGCCCTCATGTTTAATCGATCGCTCATTATCATCAGCTTATCCTTTTAGGTTATGCTCAAGTGGTACTCCGTTGTACATACGTGTATATAATATACTGTTATCTTCTGATTGTCCTAAATAGAGGAGGAATCCTTCTTCTGAACTAGGACTGTTATCCGAAGTTCAGTTGATTTATTACCTCCTTTGTGCATCAAAATCTTTCTTGAGTTTTTCAGTAAACGTTACTAGAATATAAATTCATTGAGTGGTCTGACTTATTACTTTAAGGTAGTGCAAAGATGTCTGAACCCAGAGTGTCAGGTGGGTTGGAATGTTCCCAGGGTCATGATGGTGCAGATGAGCGGGTGGATCCAAGCAGTCCCCAAGGGGGCAGTGCTACAACTGCATGAGGAGGACTCTGCTCCTTCCTCTATAACTCTCCTGAAATACTCTGCTCTGCTGGAGGACTCTGCTCCTTCCTCTATATCTCTCCTCTCCTGAAATACTCTGCACTGCTGGAGGACTCTGCTCCTCTCCTCTATAACTCTCCTTTCCTGAAATACTCTGCTGGAGGACTCTGCCCCTTCCTCTATATCTCTCCTCTCCTGAAATACTTTGCTGGAGGTCTCTGCTCCTTCCTCTATAACTCTCCTCTCCTGAAATACTCTGCTCTGCTGGAGGACTCTGCTCCTTCCTCTATAACTCTCCTCTCCTGAAATACTCTGCACTGCTGGAGGACTCTGCTCCTTCCTCTATAACTCTCCTCTCCTGAAATACTCTGCTGGAGGACTCTGCTCCTTCCTCTATAACTCTCTTCTCCTGAAATACTCTGCTGGAGGACTCTGCTCCTTCCTCTATAACTCTCCTCTCCTGAAATACTCTGCTTTGCTGGAGGACTCTGCTCCTTCCTCTATAACTCTCCTCTCCTGAAATACTCTGCACTGCTGGAGGACTCTGCTCCTTCCTCTATAACTCTCCTCTCCTGAAATACTGCTGGAGGACTCTGCTCCTTCCTCTATAACTCTCCTCTCCTGAAATACTCTGCTGGAGGACTCTGCTCCTTCCTCTATAACTCTCCTCTCCCGAAATACTCTGCTCTGCTGAATGAATGAATAAATGAATGATTTGTATAGCGCTACAATGCGAACCGAATCGCCTCAAGGCGCTGTATTAGTGCTTTGTTGTCACCCTTCTTAGAAGAGGTGGTCTTGAGTTTTTTTCCTGAAGGCCTGTTGGTTTTCTTCCATGCGGATGTAGGTCAGTAGAGCGTTCCATAGCCGTGGTCCCTGGACAGCGAATCTCCGTTCCCCTTTTGATTTGTAGCGGGATTTGGGAATGAGGAGGAGATTTTGATTAGCCGATCGAAGACTGCGATTGGGTATGTAGTGTTTTATCTTCTTGCGTAGGTATTGCGGAGCGTCTCCATGGGTACATTTGTGGGTGAGGCAGAGGGTCTTGAATATGACCCAATTCCTTACGGTTAGCCAATGTAGGTTCCTCAGGGGAGGGGAGATGGATTCCCAGGTTTTTTTCCCTGTTATCAGTCTTGCCGCCGTGTTTTGGATAAGTTGTAAGCGCGCAAGTTGATATTGGGGTAATCCTATGTAAAGGGAGTTTGCGTAGTCCAGTCGAGAATTAATGATCGTTCCAACTACCACTGCTTTGTCCTCCTTTGGAATGAAGGGGAGGAGTCTGCGTAGCAGGCGGAGCAGATGATGGGATCCACTGACTACTGATCCTATTTGGGCATCCATTGACATTTCTGAGTCAAAAATGACTCCGAGACTCTTGGCCTTGGCCCTAGGGGCGATGGTCTGTCCAAAGATGGCAGGAGGTGTCCAAGGGATCTTGGTTCGGGGGTTTTGATTTGCATGTAGAATAAGAAGTTCTGTTTTCGATTCGTTAAGTTTGAGGGAGATAGTGGTCATCCAGTCGTCTATCAGAGTGAGGCATTTTCCTAATTGCTGATGATGGTCTTTTTGTCCAGTGATACGAAAATATAATTGAGTGTCGTCGGCGTACGAGTGGAAGCAGAGGTCTGATCTTCTGATGATGTTGAGGAGTGGAAGCAGAGGTCTGATCTTCTGATGATGATGAGGAGTGGAAGCAGAGGTCTGATCTTCTGATGATGTTGAGGAGTGGAAGCCGAGGTCTGATCTTCTGATGATGTTGAGGAGTGGAAGCCGAGGTCTGATCTTCTGATGATGTTGAGGAGTGGAAGCAGAGGTCTGATCTTCTGATGATGTTGAGGAGTGGAAGCAGAGGTCTGATCTTCTGATGATGTTGAGGAGTGGAAGCAGAGGTCTGATCTTCTGATGATGTTGAGGAGTGGAAGCCGAGGTCCGATCTTCTGATGATGTTGAGGAGTGGAAGCCGAGGTCTGATCTTCTGATGATGTTGAGGAGTGGAAGCAGAGGTCTGACCTTCTGATGATGTTGATGAGTGGAAGCAGAGGTCTGATCTTCTGATGATGTTGAGGAGTGGAAGCAGAGGTCTGATCTTCTGATGATGTTGAGGAGTGGAAGCAGAGGTCTGATCTTCTGATGATGGTGAGGAGTGGAAGCAGAGGTCTGATCTTCTGATGATGTTGAGGAGTGGAAGCAGAGGTCTGATCTCTGATGATGTTGAGGAGTGGAAGCCGAGGTCTGATCTTCTGATGATGTTGAGGAGTGGAAGCAGAGGTCTGATCTTCTGATGATGTTGAGGAGTGGAAGCCGAGGTCTGATCTTCTGATGATGTTGAGGAGTGGAAGCCGAGGTCTGATCTTCTGATGATGTTGAGGAGTGGAAGCCGAGGTCTGATCTTCTGATGATGTTGAGGAGTGGAAGCAGAGGTCCGATCTTCTGATGATGTTGAGGAGTGGAAGCCGAGGTCTGATCTTCTGATGATGTTGAGGAGTGGAAGCAGAGGTCTGATCTTCTGATGATGTTGAGGAGTGGAAGCAGAGGTCTGATCTTCTGATGATGTTGAGGAGTGGAAGCCGAGGTCTGATCTTCTGATGATGTTGAGGAGTGGAAGCCGAGGTCTGATCTTCTGATGATGTTGAGGAGTGGAAGCCGAGGTCTGATCTTCTGATGATGTTGCGGAGTGGAAGCAGAGGTCTGATCTTCTGATGATGTTGAGGAGTGGAAGCAGAGGTCTGATCTTCTGATGATGTTGAGGAGTGGAAGCAGAGGTCTGATCTTCTGATGATGTTGAGGAGTGGAAGCAGAGGTCTGATCTTCTGATGATGTTGAGGAGTGGAAGCCGAGGTCTGATCTTCTGATGATGTTGAGGAGTGGAAGCAGAGGTCTGATCTTCTGATGATGTTGAGGAGTGGAAGCAGAGGTCTGATCTTCTGATGATGTTGAGGAGTGGAAGCAGAGGTCTGATCTTCTGATGATGTTGAGGAGTGGAAGCAGAGGTCTGATCTTCTGATGATGTTGAGGAGTGGAAGCAGAGGTCTGATCTTCTGATGATGTTGCGGAGTGGAAGCAGAGGTCTGATCTTCTGATGATGTTGAGGAGTGGAAGCAGAGGTCTGATCTTCTGATGATGTTGAGGAGTGGAAGCAGAGGTCTGATCTTCTGATGATGTTGCGGAGTGGAAGCAGAGGTCTGATCTTCTGATGATGTTGAGGAGTGGAAGCAGAGGTCTGATCTTCTGATGATGTTGAGGAGTGGAAGCAGAGGTCTGATCTTCTGATGATGTTGAGGAGTGGAAGCAGAGGTCTGATCTTCTGATGATGTTGAGGAGTGGAAGCAGAGGTCCGATCTTCTGATGATGTTGAGGAGTGGAAGCAGAGGTCCGATCTTCTGATGATGTTGAGGAGTGGAAGCTGAGGTCTGATCTTCTGATGATGTTGAGGAGTGGGCGAATGTAGATGTTGAAGAGCACTGGCGACAAGGGTGATCCTTGAGGGACTCCACAAGAGATTGCCCGGGTTTCAGAGGTGAAAGCTCCTAGTTTCACCGTCTGAGAGCGATTTCCTAAGAAGGTTGCGAACCATTGTAGATCTGAGTCTGTGACTCCTGCTACTTCTGTGAGGCGGATGAGTAGAGTATTGTGGTCCACAGTATCAAACGCTGCACTGAGGTCCAACAGTACCAGGAGACATGATTCTCCGTCATCTGCTGCTTCGAGGGCGTCGTCCCATATCTTTAGGAGTGCGGTTTCTGTCCCATGGCCTGGGCGGAATCCTGATTGTAACGGGTCCAGGAGTGTGTGTGTCCAGGTGGCGTTGTATCTGTTGTACTACCGCTTTCTCCATAATCTTGGAGATGTTGTTGAAGCTTGTTATCGGTCTTCGGTGGTTGGGGTCCCGGGGGTCGAGGTTGGGTTTCTTTAGCAGGGGTTTGATAATGCCTTGTTTGAGGGCGCCTGGAACAATCCCTTCTTTGAACGATTGATTTATGAGGTGCGTTATGGTGGGAGCCAGGATGTCGGAGCATTCTTTCAGGAGTTTTGTGGGGATGATGTCAATAGAGGATGTGCTGTCTCTGAGGTTTTTGATGATGTTTTTAGTAGTATCCGTGGTAATTGGGATCAGAGAAAACTTTGGTGGTTGTGGGATGTTTGTGTTGATATCGGCTTTTTGCTCTGGTTGACTGCCGTCGGATGTTTTTTTCTGATGAATTATTTTCCGGATGTTGTCGATTTTGTTGATGAAAAAATCTGATAATTCATTGCAGAAATCTTGGGTTTCATTAGCGGGGGGCTCTAAGCATACAGGGTTCATCGACTGAGCGACTATTTTAAAAAGTTCCCGAGGGCGGTTTAAGGCCACTGAGATGGTATTTGAAAAGTATTTTTTTTTTGCTTTGAAGATTGCTTTGTGATAATTCTCTGTGAGTCCTTTGTATTTTGTGTGATTTTCCTTGGTAGGATTTCTTCTCCATGCTCTTTCAGCTCTTCTGCGTTCTTGCTTGAGTAGCGTGAGCGAGCTATTAAACCATCCTGCGTTTTTCCTCCTGATAAGTGTTCTGCATTTTGGAGCCACTGAGTCTGCCGATTGTAGAAGTACATTGTTTAGGGAGCTGAGCGTTTGCTCCGTCGAGTGGGTTAAATTCAGAGTTGCTATTTTGTTTGATAAAGTGGTTTTGAAGGTTTCGGAGTGCAGTTTCTTCTGCGATCTGGTCCAATGAGTTGTTGTTGCAGATTTAAGTTTTTGTTTTTGGTGGGTGATGTTGGTAGAGATTTTAAATTTGATGGCGTGGTGGTCCGTCCATGGTAGTGGTATGTTGTCAAGTATGTTGATGTCCAAATTTTGTTTGAAGATGAGGTCCAGAGTATGTCCTGACCCGTGTGTTGGGGTCTTTATCAGTTGCTGGAGACCCAGTTCTTCCAGTTGGTTGATGCAGGCGGTGGCGATAGGGTCTTGGGTAGAGTTTGCCCAGAGGTTGAAGTCTCCAAGTACCAGGAAGTTTTTGGATTTCAGTGTGTGTATTGAGATAAACTCCGTGAGGGGTGTAAGCAGATTGGTCTTTGGTCCTGGTGGTCTGTAGCAGAGTAGAATGTGGGTGGTGTCATGGGGTGTTGATTGAAGATGTAGCGTCAATGTCTCCATAAAAGGCACTGGGTTCTGTAAGATCGGTTTGGTGATCGCCAGGTGCGATTTAAAAATCACTGCTAGGCCTCCTCCTTTTTTTCCTATCCGATGCTCAGTTAGGATCCTGTAATTCTCCGGCACCAATTCGGTGAGGACGGTGTTGCAGTCGGGTGTTAGCCCGCTTTCCGTGATGAAGAGGCAGTCTATATTGTTTTGGGTGATGAAGTCGTGTACTTCTAGTCTGTGTTTGGCTGCAGATCTGGTGTTGATCATGGCGCATGCTAATTGTTGTGGTTGGGTTGGTATCTTCCTGTGTTTGATGGTTGATCGTAGGTCGGTCTTTAGTAGTTGTTCTTTCCGTAGAATTTTTTGAATGGGGGCTGGCAATGTTGCGGTGGTATTCCTTAGTCTGTGGAGAACTTCTGCTGAGTATTTAAAGTAGCACATGACGAGAGGACGAAGTTGATGGTCCTAGGATGACTGAGCTGGTGATCCGGATCCGGGTTTGTCCTGTTGTCAGTGTAGGTATCAGACTTGCCGCCGCGTAGAGGCTATGAGTAGGCGCGCAAGTAGATCATGTAGTGCCCTATGTGTAAGAATTTGGTTGGTCGAGTAGCAGGTTCCTGGCTGTTCCAGCTGCCACTGCTTGTAGCGAAGATCCTGGACCAGGAGAGTACCGCTGATGACCGCTGCGGTGTGTTGCCGAGCTGGTGCGAATAGTTCCGGTAGGGGTGATGGGGGCCTGTGGAACCTACCGCCCTCTCGTTGATCCAGAGGAAGGCGAAAAAACCCCTAGCTGTGCTAGCCAATTGCTCAGTAGGGGAAAAAAAATTCCTTCCTGACCCCCGGAGGCGGTCGGACCTGGGGCCCTGGATCAACTGCTAGTGGGGGGGGGGGGGGGGGGTGGAAAGGGGGGTCCCAAGGGCTTACCTGATTGGAGATAGTCTGCTGGAGGACTCTGCTCCTTCCTCTGTAACTCTCCTCTCCTGAAATACTCTGCACTGCTGGAGTACTCTGCTCCTTCCTCTATAACTCTCCTCTCCTGAAATACTCCTCTCCTTCCTCTATAACTCTCCTCTCCTGAAATACTCTGCTCTGCTGGAGGATTCTGCTCCTTCCTCTATAACTCTCTTCTCCTGAAATACTCTGCTCTGCTGGAGGACTCCTCTCCTTCCTCTATAACTCTCCTCTCCTGAAATACTCCTCTCCTTCCTCTATAACTCTCCTCTCCTGAAATACTCTGCTCTGCTGGAGGACTCTGCTCCTTCCTCTATAACTCTCTTCTCCTGAAATACTCTGCACTGCTGGAGGACTCTGTTCCTTCCTCTATAACTCTCTTCTCCTGAAATACTCTGCTCTGCTGGAGGACTCCTCTCCTTCCTCTATAACTCTCCTCTCCTGAAATACTCTGCTCTCCTGGAGGACTCTGTTCCTTCCTCTATAACTCTCTTCTCCTGAAATACTCTGCACTGCTGGAGGACTCCTCTCCTCCCTCTATAACTCTCCTCTCCTGAAATACTCTGCACTGCTGGAGGACTCTGCTCCTTCCTCTATAACTCTCCTCTCCTGAAATACTCCTCTCCTTCCTCTATAACTCTCCTCTCCTGAAATACTCTGCACCGCCGGAGGACTTGCTTCTCTCAATCTATTAGTGACCTGGCTGTCTTGCTGATATAAGAGTTCTAGTTCTTTTCTTGTGTTATATATATTGCAGCCACTGGGGGTCAGTAGAGATTTGCTTACAGCCGGGTTGCCACTAAATCCCTTGATGGCTCCCAAATACTCTTTAAATGTCACCGGGCGCGTGCCGTTAAAAAAAGCATTTGAGTGAAAATAAATAAGAGCGGATGGAGACATTGTCCAGGACAAGCACAAGGTGTAATCTTTCCAACAAGAATTCATTTTACAGAAAAACACTGAAAATCACAGGGGGGGGTGGCGCTCCTCACTTCGGAAAATTGTTTTGTAAGTTTAATCGATGGAGAACGTTACTTTTTGGCACAAGGAAAAAGGAAAGAAAGAAAAAAGCTAAAAAAAAAGAGAACCGTTTAAACACCAAAGCTGCCCACAGATGACACGCCGACTGTAAAATTTCCTGTTTAGAGTGGAAAAAATAATTACGTTGTTATTGCCTTGGAATTTTCCTAAAGAAGCACTCCGGTCTAAAGAAAGCTCCATCATTAATTGTAATGGTCAAGTCTGTCATAGACTGCGATGCTGGGAAGGCTGCTAGAGGAATTTGTTGTCAGTGCCCTGAGATGACTGACCTCACGTGGTCACACTTGTGTCTTGGTGAGGAGACAAAGTGGTGGAATTCAGATCCTTACTGAGAGCTCCTCCAATTTGATGTTCTCCTTCTTTGACTGTACTTGGGAACTTGCTGAATCTTGGCCAACAATGGTGGATTTTCATGTGGTTTACCACCACTGACCACATCCCCTTTTACCTCATCATCCACCCAACTTCAATGACCACCACTGACCACATCCCCCTCTACCTCATCATCCATCTATCGTCACTGGCCACCACTGACCACATCTCCCTCTACCTCATCATCCACCCAACTTCAATGACCACCACTGTCCACATCCCCCTCTACCTCATCATCCACCCAACTTCAATGACCACCACTGTCCACATCTCCCTCTACCTCATCATCCACCCAACTTCAATGACCACCACTGACCACATCCCCTTCTACCTCATCATCCATCTACCGTCACTGGCCACCACTGACCACATCCCCCTCTACCTCATCATCCACCCAACTTCAATGACCACCACTGACCACATCCCCCTCTACCTCATCATCCATCTACCGTCACTGGCCACCACTGACCACATCCCCCTCTACTTCATCATCCACCCAACTTCAATGACCACCACTGACCACATCCCCCTCTACCTCATCATCCATCTACCGTCACTGGCCACCACTGACCACATCCCCCTCTACCTCATCATCCACCCAGCTTCAATGACCACCACTGTCCACATCTCCCTCTACCTCATCATCCACCCAACTTCAATGACCATCACTGACCACATCCCCCTCTACCTCATCATCCACCCAACTTCAATGACCACCACTGACCACATCCCCCTATACCTCATCATCCACCCAACTTCAATGACCACCACTGACCACATCCCCCTATACCTCATCATCCACCCAACTTCAATGACCACCACTGACCACATCCCCCTCTACCTCATCATCCATCTACCGTCACTGGCCACCACTGACCACATCCCCCTCTACCTCATCATCCACCCAACTTCAATGACCACCACTGACCACATCCCCCTCTACCTCATCATCCACCCAACTTCAATGACCACCACTGACCACATCCCCCTTTACCTCATCATCCACCCAACTTCAATGACCACCACTGACCACATCCCCCTCTACCTCATCATCCACCCAACTTCAATGACCACCACTGACCACATCCCCCTTTACCTCATCATCCACCCAACTTCAATGACCACCACTGACCACATCCCCCTTTACCTCATCATCCACCCAACTTCAATGACCACCACTGACCACATCCCCCTCTACCTCATCATCCATCTACCGTCACTGGCCACCACTGTCCACATCCCCCTCTACCTCATCATCCACCCAACTTCAATGACCACCACTGACCACATCTCCCTCTACCTCATCATCCACCCAACTTCAATGACCACCACTGACCACATCTCCCTCTACCTCATCATCCACCCAACTTCAATGACCACCACTGTCCACATCCCCCTCTACCTCATCATCGACCCAACTTCAATGACCACCACTGACCACATCCACCTCTACCTCATCATCCACCCAACTTCAATGACCACCACTGTCCACATCTCCCTCTACCTCATCATCCACCCAACTTCAATGACCACCACTGTCCACATCCCCCTCTACCTCATCATCCACCCAACTTCAATGACCACCACTGACCACATCTCCCTCTACCTCATCATCCACCCAACTTCAATGACCACCACTGACCACATCCCCCTCTACCTCATCATATATATACCGTCACTGGCCACCGCTGTCCACACCCCCTCTACCTCATCATCCACCCAACTTCAATGACCACCACTGACCACATCCCCCTCTACCTAATCATCCATCTACCGTCAATGGCCACCACTGTCCACACCCCCCTCTACCTCATCATCCACCCAACTTCAATGACCACCACTGTCCACATCCCCCTCTACCTCATCATCCACCCAACTTCAATGACTACCACTGACCACATCCCCCTCTACCTCATCATCCATCCACCGTCACTGGCCACCACTGTCCACACCCCCCTCTACCTCATCATCCACCCAACTTCAATGACCACCACTGACCACATCTCCCTCTACCTCATCATCCACCCAACTTCAATGACCACCACTGTCCACATCTCCCTCTACCTCATCATCCACCCAACTTCAATGACCACCACTGACCACATCCCCCTCTACCTCATCATATATATACCGTCACTGGCCACCGCTGTCCACACCCCCCTCTACCTCATCATCCACCCAACTTCAATGACCACCACTGACCACATCTCCCTCTACCTAATCATCTATCTACCGTCACTGGCCACCACTGTCCACACCCCCCTCTACCTTATCATCCACCCAACTTCAATGACCACCACTGACCACATCCCCCTCTACCTCATCATCCACCCAACTTCAATGACCACCACTGACCACATCCCCCTCTACCTCATCATCCACCCAACTTCAATGACCACCACTGACCACATCCCCCTCTACCTCATCATCCACCCACCTTCAATGACCACCACTGACCACATCCCCTTTACCTCATCATCCACCCAACTTCAATGACCACCACTGACCACATCCCCCTTTACCTCATCATCCACCCAACTTCAATGACCACCACTGACCACATCCCCCTCTACCTCATCATATATATACCGTCACTGGCCACCGCTGTCCACACCCCCTCTACCTCATCATCCACCCAACTTCAATGACCACCACTGACCACATCCCCCTCTACCTAATCATCCATCTACCGTCACTGGCCACCACTGACCACATCCCCCTCTACCTCATCATCCACCCAACTTCAATGACCACCACTGACCACATCTCCCTCTACCTCATCATCCACCCAACTTCAATGACCACCACTGACCACATCTCCCTCTACCTCATCATCCACCCAACTTCAATGACCACCACTGTCCACATCCCCCTCTACCTCATCATCGACCCAACTTCAATGACCACCACTGACCACATCCCCCTCTACCTCATCATCCACCCAACTTCAATGACCACCACTGTCCACATCTCCCTCTACCTCATCATCCACCCAACTTCAATGACCACCACTGTCCACATCCCCTCTACCTCATCATCCACCCAACTTCAATGACCACCACTGTCCACATCTCCCTCTACCTCATCATCCACCCAACTTCAATGACCACCACTGACCACATCCCCCTCTACCTAATCATCCATCTACCGTCACTGGCCACCACTGACCACATCCCCCTCTACCTCATCATCCACCCAACTTCAATGACCACCACTGACCACATCCACCTCTACCTCATCATCCACCCAACTTCAATGACCACCACTGTCCACATCTCCCTCTACCTCATCATCCACCCAACTTCAATGACCACCACTGTCCACATCCCCCTCTACCTCATCATCCACCCAACTTCAATGACCACCACTGTCCACATCTCCCTCTACCTCATCATCCACCCAACTTCAATGACCACCACTGACCACATCCCCCTCTACCTCATCATATATATACCGTCACTGGCCACCGCTGTCCACACCCCCTCTACCTCATCATCCACCCAACTTCAATGACCACCACTGACCACATCCCCCTCTACCTAATCATCCATCTACCGTCACTGGCCACCACTGACCACACCCCCCTCTACCTCATCATCCACCCAGCTTCAATGACCACATCTCCCTCTACCTCATCATCCACCCAACTTCAATGACCACCACTGTCCACATCCCCCTCTACCTCATCATCCACCCAACTTCAATGACTACCACTGACCACATCCCCCTCTACCTCATCATCCATCTACCGTCACTGGCCACCACTGTCCACATCCCCCTCTACCTCATCATCCACCCACTTCAATGACCACCACTGACCACATCTCCCTCTACCTCATCATCCACCCAACTTCAATGACCACCACTGTCCACATCTCCCTCTACCTCATCATCCACCCAACTTCAATGACCACCACTGACCACATCCCCCTCTACCTCATCATATATATACCGTCACTGGCCACCGCTGTCCACACCCCCCTCTACCTCATCATCCACCCAACTTCAATGACCACCACTGACCACATCTCCCTCTACCTAATCATCTATCTACCGTCACTGGCCACCACTGTCCACACCCCCCTCTACCTTATCATCCACCCAACTTCAATGACCACCACTGACCACATCCCCCTCTACCTCATCATCCACCCAACTTCAATGACCACCACTGACCACATCCCCCTCTACCTCATCATCCACCCAACTTTAATGACCACCACTGACCACATCCCCCTCTACCTCATCATCCACCCACCTTCAATGACCACCACTGACCACATCCCCCTTTACCTCATCATCCACCCAACTTCAATGACCACCACTGACCACATCCCCCTTTACCTCATCATCCACCCAACTTCAATGACCACCACTGACCACATCCCCCTCTACCTCATCATATATATACCGTCACTGGCCACCGCTGTCCACACCCCCCTCTACCTCATCATCCACCCAACTTCAATGACCACCACTGACCACATCCCCCTCTACCTAATCATCCATCTACCGTCACTGGCCACCACTATCCACACCCCCCTCTACCTCATCATCCACCCAGCTTCAATGACCACATCTCCCTCTACCTCATCATCCACCCAACTTCAATGACCACCACTGTCCACATCCCCCTCTACCTCATCATCCACCCAACTTCAATGACCACCACTGACCACATCTCCCTCTACCTCATCATCGACCCAACTTCAATGACCACCACTGACCACATCCACCTCTACCTCATCATCCACCCAACTTCAATGACCACCACTGTCCACATCTCCCTCTACCTCATCATCCACCCAACTTCAATGACCACCACTGTCCACATCCCCTCTACCTCATCATCCACCCAACTTCAATGACCACCACTGTCCACATCTCCCTCTACCTCATCATCCACCCAACTTCAATGACCACCACTGACCACATCCCCCTCTACCTAATCATCCATCTACCGTCACTGGCCACCACTGACCACACCCCCCTCTACCTCATCATCCACCCAACTTCAATGACCACCACTGACCACATCCCCCTCTACCTAATCATCCATCTACCGTCACTGGCCACCACTATCCACACCCCCCTCTACCTCATCATCCACCCAGCTTCAATGACCACATCTCCCTCTACCTCATCATCCACCCAACTTCAATGACCACCACTGTCCACATCCCCCTCTACCTCATCATCCACCCAACTTCAATGACTACCACTGACCACATCCCCCTCTACCTCATCATCCATCTACCGTCACTGGCCACCACTGTCCACACCCCCCTCTACCTCATCATCAACCAAATTCCATGACCACCACTGACCACATCTCCCTCTACCTCATCATCCACCCAACTCCAATGACCACCACTGTCCACATCTCCCTCTACCTCATCATCCACCCAACTTCAATGACCACCACTGACCACATCCCCCTCTACCTCATCATATATATACCGTCACTGGCCACCGCTGTCCACACCCCCCTCTACCTCATCATCCACCCAACTTCAATGACCACCACTGACCACATCCCCCTCTACCTAATCATCTATCTACCGTCACTGGCCACCACTGTCCACACCCCCCCTCTACCTTATCATCCACCCAACTTCAATGACCACCACTGACCACATCTCCCTCTACCTCATCATCCACCCAACTTCAATGACCACCACTGACCACCTCCCCCTCTACCTCATCATATATATACCGTCACTGGCCACCGCTGTCCACACCCCCCTCTACCTCATCATCCACCCAACTTCAATGACCACCACTGACCACATCCCCCTCTACCTAATCATCCACCCAACTTCAATGACCACCACTGACCACATCCCCCTTTACCTCATCATCCACCCAACTTCAATGACCACCACTGACCACCTCCCCCTCTACCTCATCATATATATACCGTCACTGGCCACCACTGTCCACACCCCCCTCTACCTCATCATCCACCCAACTTCAATGACCACCACTGACCACATCCCCCTCTACCTAATCATCCATCTACCGTCACTGGCCACCACTGTCCACACCCCCCTCTACCTCATCATCCACCCAACTTCAATGACCACCACTGACCTCATCTCCCTCTACCTCATCATCCACCCAACTTCAATGACCACCACTGACCACATCCCCCTCTACCTCATCATCCACCCAACTTCATCGACCACCACTGTCCACATCTCCCTCTATCTCATCATCCATCTACCGTCGATGGCCACCACTGTCCACATCCCCCTCTACCTCATCATCCACCCAACTTCAATGACCACCACTGACCACATCCCCCTCTACCTCATCATCCACCCAACTTCAATGACCACCACTGTCCACATCCCCCTCTACCTCATCATCCACCCAACTTCAATGACCACCACTGTCCACATCTCCCTCTATCTCATCATCCATCTACCGTCACTGGCCACTACTGACCACATCCCCCTCTACCTCATCATCCACCCAACTTCAATGACCACCACTGTCCACATCCCCCTCTACCTCATCATCCATCTACTCTCACTGGCCACCACTGACCACATCACCCTCTACCTCATCATCCACCCCCTTCAATGACCACCACTGTCCACATCACCCTCTACCTCATCATCCATCCACCTTCAATGACCACCACTGTCCACATCCCCCTCTACCTAATCATCCACCCACCTTCAATGACCACCACTCATCACATCCCCCTCTACCTCATCATCCATCTACCGTCACTGGCCACCACTGACCACATCACCCTCTACCTCATCATCCACCCACATTCAATGACCACCACTGTCCACATCCCCCTCTACCTCATCAGCCATCTACCGTCACTGGCCACCACTGACCACATCACCCTCTACCTCACCATCCACCCACCTTCAATGACCACCACTGACCACATCCCCCTCTCCATCATCATACTCCTTCCCCCTTCAATGACCACCACTGACCACTCCCTCTTTTCTTCATTATCCTCCCACCTTCATCAGAAACCACCATCAAGCCCCTCTCTTCTTCATCGTCCACCTACCTTCATCGGCCACCACCAAAAACTCCCTTTCTTTTTTACCATTTACCCACCTTTATCGGTAACCACTGACTACCCCCTCTGTTTTTCATCATTCATTCACCTTCATTGTCCACCACCAACCACTCATCCATTTTCATCATCCACCCACCTTCATCGACCACTAAAAGACAACACCCTCTCTACTTCATCATCTATCACCAATCACACCCTTCCCTTCTTCTTCATCCACCCACATTTACCGGCCACCCCTGACCATCCCCTCTCTTCTTCATTATCCACCCCCTTCATCATGCCTCACTGTCCACCCTCTTTCTTCTTCATCATCCACCATCGACCATCCCCTCCCTTCTTCATTATCCACCCACATTCATTGACCACCACTGACCACTCCCTCTCTTCTTCATTATCCACCCCCCTTCATCAACCACCACCAATCAGCCTCCTCATTCTTCATTATCCACTCACCTTCATCAGACACCACTGTACATCCACTCTCTTCATCATCCACCACTGACCACCCCTCTCTTCTTCATCATCCACCCACACTCGCCACCCCTCTCTTCTTCATCACTTACCCACCTTCATCAGACACCACCGTCCATCCCCTCTCTACTACTTCATTCACCACGACCACCCCCTCTCTTCTTTATTATCCACCCCCCTTCATCAGGCCTCACTGTCCACCTGCTCTCTTCTTCATCATCCACCACCGTCTACCCCCTCCCTTCTTCATCATCCACCCACACTCACCACCCCTCTTTTCTTCATCACTTACCCACCTTCATCAGACACCACCGTCCACCCCCTACTTTCTTCATCCTCCCCCCACATTCATCATCCACCCACATTCATTGGCCACCACTGACCACCCCCTCTCTTCATTATCCACCACCTTCGTCAACCACCACCAATCAGCCGCCTCATTCTTTATCATCCACCCACATTCATCAGGCCTCACTGTCCACCTGCTCTCTTCTTCATCATCCACCATCGACCACCCCCTCCCTTCGTCATCATCCACCCACACCTGCCACACCTCTTTTCTTCCTCATTTACCCACCTTCATCAGACACCACCGTCCACCCCCTACCTTCTTCATCATCCACCCACATTCATCATCCACCCACATTCATCATCCACCCTAGTTTTTGTTGTTATCTTGGATGGATTTGACTATTTTTACCCTTAAATTTCAAAGAAAATTCTCATTATAAGTTGAGATACTGTCTTCCTTTTTTTTTGGATAAGTAACATTTGGGATATAAATGATAATTCTGCTTTATCTTTTGACAAACCTTACTGATGCCCCAGGTCACAGGAGGAAATCAGGATGTCTAAGGGGCAAAGTCTGAAAGGCACACTTGACCACCAAGACCACCGCTGGAAGAACATTGCTGTAGACCAACCTCTAGACTAGTCTTCATGTGGTCCAACTTCCTCTGAACTTGGCTTATATAAGAAAGTTCTCATTATAAGTTAAGATACTGTCTTCTTTTTTTTTTTGATAAGTAACATTTGGGGATAGAAATGATGATAAGATGGCAGGAGTGAATCCTTCTTTTTCTGGGTGAAAATAACTCATTGACCCCCTCTCCAGGCCTTTTGGGCCTTTGCATATAAGATGCCCATTAGTTACATTTGGCAAACCTTACTGATGCCCCGGGTCACAGAAGCAAACCAGGATATCTAAGAGGCAAAGTCTGAAGGCCACACTTGATCCCCCAGGCCACCGCTGGAAGAACACTGCTGTAGACCAACCTCTAGACTAGTCTTCATGTGGTCCGACCTCCTCTGAACTTGGCTTGTATTACCAATATTAAAAAATTCGCTAAATTCTATAAAACCTTGTGAACTGCCATGTCCCCACTCCGTGCTCTTATTGTGGTCGATTAGAGGAGAAATGCGCCTTGACAAAGGGCTCTCCATATTACACTCATAGCTCCGAGAACAAAAACGAGCTATGCTGAGAATGGAGCTCCAATTATCTAACACAGCATGCAATTTTATTTTTTGCGGTTTTTGGGACGCACATTAGAAAAAAAAATGATTTCAGTGCAACATCAGTCCAAACCACAATTAGTATTTTGGAAACATTTAATTCAATTTTCTGTGTGTGTTAGTCTAGTCAAAAAAATAATCAGGTGAGAATAATTGGAGCGTCTGAGGAAAATGCGCCCAGTTCCTCCAAATAAGGAGCTCAAGAGGAGCAGCGACAATCAGGGAATTTACCAAAGACAAAAATAAATAAATAAAAAAATCTGAATTTAATCAAACAACCTGAAATGCTATCTTATACAGAAATTAAATACAACATTAGGGTTTCTGTAATTAATATAACTTTCAGGATATATTATTCAAACAGAAAATCAATCATTATCGCTTATATTAATTATAGCCGAATTCTACAGGAGACCACAACCACAAAGACAAAAGTTTACCGTGAATTAAAAAAAATTAAAACAGAAAACTATATGGTATAGTATAATGTATATTATAGCAAAAAGTATATATACTGTATATATATATATATATATATATATATATATATATATATATATATATATATATTTATTTATATTTATTTAATCTATAGATATATATATATACATATATTTTTTTTTAACATGGGAGTTTCACCTTTTTATTTTTTCCTGTAATCTCACTGTTTCCCTTTAAACCTATTTAGATTACTCCAATTTCAAATATGATAAACATTCCCTCACCCCTGTGTCTTCTTAATAGAGCGTACCGCAGGTCAGCTTAGCAATGTATATATATATAAATATATTTCGTTTAATTCCTCCCACACATCATATATTGCAGTCTCCTTCAACCTGCAAACATGGCATGTTACATTCAGGGAGGATTATAGTAAGAGTTTTATGGGAAGCGTTCTCGGCGACAGATCATCCAACGTAACATGTGAGATACATCAACGACATCCAAAATGCCAAACAGTACGACCAACCTAAGCGGTTAAACCAATTAAGCTGAAATATGGGGCCTTTCATTTTTATCCGGGGGAAATTGTAAGACAATTTTTTAATTACCAGATTGGCTTGGAGATTAGTCTTGTTATATACATTAAACACAGAACATGCTGTATATGAGGGCTAAGCTGGAGATGAGGATTTCACATTTTAAATATTCGACGGACGGATTTTACGCCTGTGTTTTGTAAGATACCAAATAAATGAACCTTCTCTGAAGGACACGAATAATACAGAATTATTTCTCTTATCATAACTAGAAAGGATAAGACCGTCTTTATATTCTGTAAAGAAAAAAGTAAACAACTTGAGAAATTTAAAATGTAAATATAAAAAATGTCCCAATACAATCCAAAAGTAACCGAGTTCTCTGGCCACATATTTGTAAATGTAGGTACAGTGCCTGGAAAAAGTATTCATACCCCTTGATATTCCCCACATTTTCTCATGTTACAACCAAAAACATAAATGTATTTTATTGGGATTTTATGTGATGGACCAACACAAAGTGTCACATAATTGTGATGTGGAAGGAAAATGATAAATGATACAAATAAATATGTGAAAAGTGTGGGGGGGGGGGGGCATTTGTATGGCGCTCCCCGGAGTCAGTACTTTGTAGAACCCCCTTTCTCTACATGTTTTTTTGGGGGTGTCTCTACCAGCTTTGCCCATCTAGAGAGGACACTTCTGCCCATTCTTCTTTGTAAAATATCTCAAGCTCTGTCAGATTGGATGGAGAGCGTCTGTGAACAGCAATTTTCAAGTCTTGCCACAGATTCTCAATGTGATTTAGGTCTGGACTGTGACTGGGCCATTCTAACACATGAATATACTTTGATCTAAACCATTCCATTGTAGCTCTGGCTGTATGTTTCGGGTCGTTGTCCTGCTGGAAGGTGACTGTGACGGATCTCGGATGTCTCTTCTGAGAATCTCCGCCAGACCTGTGTCTCCTGTCCTCCAAATGCACCCGCAGCCTGCAGATTCGCCATAACCAGCCCTTAACCCCTCAATCACGAGACAAGCCACACAGGTGTTGAGGGTTAAACATCCAGAGCATAAAACTCTTTATTAAGTTTCAAACATACACTTTTAAACACAGTTGGGGACACCCCCTTAGCCTTGTCATAGAGGGGGTAGGGGACAAGGAAGAACCAATGGAAACTCAACACTTGTGTATTCAAACAGCTACAGTTGAAACACAAAGGGATTATGATAAGCAGGCAGCCCCTCCTTACAGATTCCCTGCTGGGAGATGTCTCCAGTCCAGACCTTTCGTCTACATGCCATGACCCAACACAATTAACACAGCAACAAGGGGGGGGGGGGGGGAAGGGATGCAGCATTACATCGCATTATCTCAATGGCACTTTGTCCCCAAGTCTCTCCCAAGTCCATTCTGGGCCATAGTCTATGGGTAGGAGGCCAACGCCCAGCCCCTTCCAAAACACACAGTGACAGTGGGTTCTGTCACATTTCTCCCCTTTTAAAACCAGACTAACCAGGTCCTTGACCCTCAACTGGTCTGGACCTGCGTTAGTCACAAATTCCCACCCCAGGCAAACAGAAAAAGAATCAGTACGACTCTGGCGCTGGGGAGCAAAACCGCACATACGGTCTCCCGTGAATAAAAACAGAGCAGGACTGCCTGTCCGCACTCCCGTGATCCGGGGCCTGGTTGCATGTATTGGGGGGAGCTGAATAATCCTCTGCCCCGATGCCAGCGCTTCAGCTGGTAGGGAGCATAGGCTGGTAGTGCTAAGCCTTTGAGGAAGAAAAGGAACTTGCTCTTCTCCTGGTGTAGTTACCAGCCGCTGGGGAGGTATCTTGCAGGGACTATCTCCCAGACTCTCCATCTCTTTTTCTGATGCTGGGCAGAGACCAACAGCGCTCTGCCCCGTAGCCAGCGCTTCTGCTGGGGGGACATATGCAAAGATATTCAGCCGCTGAAGAGGGGGAAGGGTTTTTTCCCCTCCCGGTTCTGTGACCAGCTGCTGGGGCAACTTTTGACAGGGGCCATCTCCCAAACCCTCCAAAAACATACTGAGGGCTGGGCAGGGGCCAGCGGCACTCTGCCCCATAGCCAGCGCTTCTGCTGGGGGGATAAACACTGGGGTAGTGTCCAAGTGCTGGGTAAGTAGAATGGCTTTCTCCACTCCCGGTGGGGATTTCCGCTGCTGGGGA
Organism: Lithobates sylvaticus; assembly: GCA_028564925.1. Taxonomy (NCBI): domain Eukaryota; kingdom Metazoa; phylum Chordata; class Amphibia; order Anura; family Ranidae; genus Lithobates; species Lithobates sylvaticus. Next base: position 202,130,887 of record CM053037.1, on the reverse strand, counting down.
AACAGCTCCCGAAGATCATCTCTCGGACTCTCCGGATCCAATTCTGAGGGTGGGCAGAGGCCAGCGGCACTCTGCCCCGTAGCCAGCGCTTCTGCTGGGACACCGGATGCGATACTCTGGACTTGCTGCTGATCCCCATCTACCAACCTTCCAGCGCCCGTCTCAACTCCCCCTTCTGAGACTTTTATGCCATTAGCTTGTCTCGCTGCCTGGGGAACCTCCGATGCCTTCTGGCATTCAAGCACTCGCAGTGCCCTCTGTATCATCGCCGCTTCTTCCATTGTGGTTAGAATGGGAAAACGTAGGGGTACCCCTGGCCCCATTTGCTCTGCATCTTTGCGACTGTCCGCTTTTTCTCCCAGACAGTCCCAGGCAACGGGAGCCATGCCGGGCTGCTGATCACCGTCAAACAGCCGCTTGTAGGCAATCTCGAGCTCCCATTCCTGCTCAACCAGGAACTCCAATTCCCCCAGGTCACATGCCTCTTCTGGGAGGTCCAGCACCTCATCTTGGAAGTCCAGGATGTCTTCAAGCCGCCACTCCTCGATGCTCCCAAAGTCTGGGTCTCCGTACATTTTTTTATGGAGCAGCCCCACGCTGCCGTAGCCAACGCCTTCTGTCGGGCTGCCATCTGCTGTACCTGGCCACAGTTGAGCCGCAAACCACCGGAGGGCTCTGTAGCTGGCGTCCAGCCTCATCTCCTCCCGGACCAATCTTCCGAGCTCCGTCTTCCAATCATCTCGCGGTTGTTCCCTCAGAAACACCTCTCGTGCACGGTACTGCGTCCAGTACATCTCTGTAGAGGAGGGAAGGATCTTCCCCTGATGGTGCCGCTCGTGGCTTAGCATCTCTTGCCAGAGTTGCCGGCGGATCACATCCTCCCAGCCGAGCATGGTGTGCTCTGTCGCTGGTCCCCGATGTTGCTTCCGCATGCCTTGCAGCCTCCTCCCGAACTCCGCTCTCATGCTGGCTGGTCCCCGTATTGCTTCTCGATGGCTGCCCGGATCTTGCATCCCGGTGGTGATTTGGATGTCCTGGACTGCAGGAGACTTCCCACTGCTTCCACCACTGTGACGGATCTCGGATGTCTCTTCTGAGAATCTCCGCCAGACCTGTGTCTCCTGTCCTCCAAATGCACCCGCAGCCTGCAGATTCGCCATAACCAGCCCTTAACCCCTCAATCACGAGACAAGCCACACAGGTGTTGAGGGTTAAACATCCAGAGCATCAACTCTTTATTAAGTTTCAAACATACACTTTTAAACACAGTTGGGGACACCCCCTTAGCCTTGTCATAGAGGGGGTAGGGGACAAGGAAGAACCAATGGAAACTCAACACTTGTGTATTCAAACAGCTACAGTTGAAACACAAAGGGATTATGATAAGCAGGCAGCCCCTCCTAACAGATCCCCTGCTGGGAGATGTCTCCAGTCCAGACCTTTCGTCTACATGCCATGACCCAACACAATTAACACAGCAACAAGAGGGGGGGGGGGGGAGAAGGGATGCAGCATTACATTGCATTATCTCAATGGCACTTTGTCCCCAAGTCTCTCCCAAGTCCATTCTGGGCCATAGTCTATGGGTAGGAGGCCAACGCCCAGCCCCTTCCAAAACACACAGTGACAGTGGGTTCTGTCACAGTGACCCTCCCCCCCCAGTCTCAAGTCTTTTGTAGACTCCAACAGGTTTTCTTCTAAGATTGTCCTGTATTTGTCTCCATCCATCTTCCCATCAACTCTGACCAGCTTCCCTGTCCCTGCTGAAGAAAACCATCCCCACCACATGATGCTGCCACCACCATGTCTCACGGTGGGGATGGTGTGTTCAGGGGGATGGGCAGTGTTAGTTTCCCCCACACATAGTGTTTTGCTTTTAGGTCAAAAAGTAGAATTTTGGTCTCATGTGAGCGGATCACCTTCTTCCCCATGTTTGCTCCCCTCCCCCACATGGCTTCTCACAAATTACAAACAGGACTTCTTATGACTTTCTTTCTCCAATGTCTTTCTTCTTGTCACTCTTCCATAAAGGGCAGATTTGTGGAGAACACGACTAATAGTTGTCCTGTGGACAGACTCTCCCCCCTGAGCTGTGGGTCTCTGCAGCTCCTCCAGAGTTACCATGGACCTCTTGGCTCTTCTCTGATGAATGCTCTCCTTGCCCGGCCCGGTCAGTTTAGGTGGACGGCCATGTCTTGGTAGGTTTGCAGTTGTGCCATACTCTTTCCATTTTCCGATGATGGATTGAACAGAGCTCCGTGAGATGTTCAAAGCTTGGGAGATTTTTTTATAACCTAACCCTGCTTTATACTTCTCCACAACTTTATCCCTGACCTGTCTGGTGTGTTCCTTGGCCTTCATGATGCTGTTTGTTCACTAAGGTTCTCTAACAAACCTCTGAGGGCTTCACAGAACAGCTGTATTTATACTGAGATGACATGACACACAGGTGGACTCTATTTACTAATTAGGTGACTTCTGAAGGCAATTGGTTCCACTAGATTTTAGTTAGGGGTATCAGAATAAAGGGGGCGCCATACAAATGCCCCCCCTCCCCCACACTTTTTACATATTTATTTGTATCATTTATCATTTTCCTTCCACTTCACAATTATGTGACACTTTGTGTTGGTCCATCACATAAAATCCCAATAAAATACATTTATGTTTTTGGTTGTAACAAAATGTGGGGATTTTCAAGAGGTATGAAAAATTTTCAAGGCACTGTAAAGGGATTCAGAACAGTTTTCTCATTAAAACACTGAGATGTAGCGGGTGATTATAATGAACCAGACCCACCCATGCAGATTTAGTCTACAATAAAACTAACAGCTAATTCTTCAGAGCAACAAAACATAGGAATCTACTACGTTTGCCTAAATCCCTGCAATGTGCATTGATCACCCAGAGGGGATTGGGGGTTCTTTTTCGCAACAAAAGTGCAATTCATTTTTACTATAAATATAAATATATATAAATAACATTTCTTATAGTTGGATTCCGATGGGCTTATATAGAGAAAACACTGCAGAAGATTATAAAACAAAAGCAATTTTCCTCCTTGAACTGTATCCCCTATAGACCCGGCCTGGATGTCCCTGTGCAGGCCCCTTCTTTTATTAGTAGCAATATACATTTCCCTTCTATTTTCTCCAAGATTAATGTGATCCCCTTTCAAGTTCTTAGAACAGGTACTGAGCCCCCCTCCCCCATCCCCTCCCCCCCCCCCGTTCCTCTTCTCTGTTTTCTTCCACTAGCCCCCTAAAGTCAGCCAATGTAATTAAGAAGCTTCACCTGGTATTTTCTCTTTATCGGCTCCGTCATCACAAATAAACAGAGCATTTAGGTTTAATAAATCCCAAACACAAAGCAAATGTTCGGAGGACCGTGGAACTCGCGGGAGAACATGTTTTTGGCTTACAAGCAGATTAGGATATCGCTGCCATCAAGATGGGAAGCCGATGATAACTGTGTTTGCGTTCTGCATGAATATTAATTTTAAATCCCTCTTTGAAACTGGTTGTAGACCTATACTTTATACGTTTAGAAAACGAACGGTTTTCATGTTGGTGTGTTGGGGAAAATTGAGGCAAGGTCTACCCGTTTTTTGTTTTAATTACGTAGTACATATGTCTATCGCTCTGCCAACTCTGCCAGCTTTGGAAAGAGAAATAGGAATCGAAATAGGAAACATAAAGGTCTTTAAGTGACATTAAACTAAAAAACAAAAAAAAACCATGAAATTCAAGTATGTGTTCCTAACTCATAAAAGTCCCTTCTATTGCTCTCAGCCTCCTCCAGATATCCAATTATTTTTATTTTTTGCTGCTGTGATCCACCCTCTTGTTAGAAGAACATAGCCCATCTCAGGAGCGAGCAAGGTGGCTATGGACAGTGGACTAGGGGCTCGGGACTAGGGGCTCGGGACTAGGGGCTATTGACCATGGGCTCTGGACTAGGGGCTCGGGACTAGGGGCTCGGGACTAGGGGCTATTGACCATGGGCTCTGGACTAGGGGCTCAGGACTAGGGGCTCGGGACTAGGGGCTCGGGACTAGGGGCTATTGACCATGGGCTCTGGACTAGGGGCTTGGGACTAGGGGCTTGGGACTAGGGGCTCGGGACTAGGGGCTCTGGACTAGGGGCTATTGACCATGGGCTCGGGACTAGGGGCTCGGGACTAGGGCCTCGGGACTAGGGGCTCGGGACTAGGGGCCCTGGACTAGGGGCTATTGACCATGGGCTCGGGACTAGGGGCTCGGGACTAGGGGCTCTGGACTAGGGGCTAGGGACTAGGGGCTCGGGACTAGGGGCTCAGGACTAGGGGCTCTGGACTAGGGGCTATTGACAATGGGCTCGGGACTAAGGGCTCGGGACTAGGGGCTCGGGACTAGGGGCTCGGGACTAGGGGCTATTGACCATGGGCTCTGGACTAGGGGCTTGGGACTAGGGGCTTGGGACTAGGGGCTCGGGACTAGGGGCTCGGGACTAGGGGCTATTGACCATGGGCTCTGGACTAGGGGCTTGGGACTAGGGGCTTGGGACTAGGGGCTCGGGACTAGGGGCTTGGGACTAGGGGCTCGGGACTAGGGGCTCGGGACTAGGGGCTCTGGACTAGGGGCTATTGACCATGGGCTCGGGACTAGGGGCTCGGGACTAGGGGCTCTGGACTAGGGGCCATTGACCATGGGCTCGGGACTAGGGGCTCGGGACTAGGGGCTCTGGACTAGGGGCTTGGGACTAGGGGCTCAGGACTAGGGGCTCTGGACTAGGGGCTATTGACCATGGGCTCGGGACTAAGGGCTCGGGACTAGGGGCTCGGGACTAGGGGCTCGGGACTAGGGGCTATTGACCATGGGCTCTGGACTAGGGGCTCGGGACTAGGGGCTCGGGACTAGGGGCTCGGGACTAGGGGCTAAGGACTAGGGGCTCGGGACTAGGGGCTCGGGACTAGGGGCTCAGGACTAGGGGCTCGGGACTAGGGCCTATGGACTGTGGACTTTGGGCTATTGACAATGGCCTCTGGACTAGGGGCTATGAACTATGTATTGTATACTCCATCCTTAAACCCCACTTAACTTTACCTACAATTAACGAGACCACACTTGAGATGGAGTATAACTGGCTTTAGCAGCCTTATTATTCAAAAATATAAAATATATAACAATCTTTTTTTTCCAACTATCAGTTGTTTCCCCCTGGTGGTCTTTGGCGGCTACTTAGGGTGGAGCCTCCGACAGTGATGTCATCACGCTATCCTTCCGCGACGGTGGTGAGACGAACGCTCTAGGAAGTAGGGAGAAGCAAATAGAGATGCCGCGGCTTCTTATGACACAACCGTTCGTGTATTACTTCGTTCTTGTAAGTGCAAACTCTCTTTTTACATTAAACTGTTTATCTAAAGTACTGCACTATGGGAGTTTTATTTTCTATTTTCGAGTGGCATTGTAATATTGGCTGGTCCGGATACCCTTTAAAGTTTTGGGGAGACTGCTAATTCCCTGTGCTGGGTGAGACTGTTAACAGCAGTCACGGCTTTGTGGTAAGCAAGCTACTTCTCACTTGGGCGTTCACCTGAACACAAGTTTGGTGCAACCATTACCATCATCCAGCTAAACCATGTTAGCTGCAATACACCAGAGGGCCCATACCACCGATGAGTCTCTCACACTTCGTAGGTTATCTTGCCACCATCAAAGACCACCACCGCCAACTCCATGCTGCCATGACATGTCCTTCTTGCACCTGAAATAAAGCAAAATTAACACACAACAAAACAGGGAGGGTGGGTGGGAAACTGTTCCCTGTCTAGACTTCTCCCTGCAATGCTGCCAAGGGAACCTCCTATCCAATAAATAAACTAAACTCCTCCCCTTTCTTCCAATCCACCTCTCCCCACTTTTACCCTGTTATCCTTAACCCCTTGATGTCCCCTTCTCACTCCTGTCATGCCGGCCCTCTGTTAGCTCCATTACTTTCCACTCACTCCGGGCCTCACTAGACAGAGATTGAAACCGGTGAAGGGCCATCATTGCATTTCATATTATTTTAGGGTTTAGATAAACTTCAAGTTCATCATTTTTGTTCAGATACCAAATCAGTATATTTGCTTCTGCAGTATTATTAAGCAATTAATCTGTAATAATCGATGTCTCTGGAATAAGCGATGACTCTGGAATAAGCAATGACTCTGGAATAAGTGATAACTCTGGAATAAGCGATGACTCTGGAATAAGCAATGACTCTGAAATAAGCGATAACTCTGGAATAAGCGATGACTCTGGAATAATCGATGACTCTGAAATAAGCGATGACTCTGGAATAAGCAATGACTCTGGAATAAGCGATGACTCTGGAATAAGCGATAACTCTGGAATAAGCGAGGACTCTGGAATAATCGATGACTCTGGAATAAGCGATGACTCTGGAATAAGCGATGACTCTGGAATAAGCAATGACTCTGGAATAAGCGATGACTCTGGAATAAGCAATAACTCTGGAATAATCAATGACTCTGGAATAATCGATGACTCTGGAATAAGCGATGACTCTGGAATAATCGATGACTCTGGAATAAGCGATGACTCTGGAATAAGCGATGACTCTGGAATAAGCAATGACTCTGGAATAAGTGATAACTCTGGAATAAGCGATGACTCTGGAATAAGCAATGACTCTGGAATAAGCAATGACTCTGGAATAAGCGATGACTCTGTAATAATCGATGGCTCTGGAATAAGCAATGACTCTGTAATAAGCGATGACTCTGGAATAAGCGAGGACTCTGGAATAAGCGATGACTCTGGAATAATCGATGTCTCTGGAATAAGCGATGACTCTGGAATAAGCAATGACTCTGTAACAATCGATGACTCTGGAATAAGCGAGGACTCTGGAATAAGCGATGACTCTGGAATAATCGATGACTCTGGAATAAGCGATGACTCTGGAATAAGCAATGACTCTGGAATAAGCGATGACTCTGGAATAAGCGATGACTGTGTAATAAGCGATAATTCTGGAATAAGCGATGACTCTGGAATAAGCGATAACTCTGGAATGAGCGATGACTCTGGAATAAGCGAGGACTCTGGAATAAGCGATAACTCTGGAATAAGCGATGGCTCTGGAATAAGCGATGACTCTGTATATAGCGATGACTTTGGAATAAGCGATGACTCTGGAATAAGCGATGACTCTGGAATAAGCGATAACTCTGGAATAAGCGATGACTCTGGAATAAGCGATAACTCTGGAATAAGCGATGTCTCTGGAATAAGCGATGTCTCTGGAATAAGCAATGACTCTGGAATAAGCGATAACTCTGGAATAAGCGATGTCTCTGGAATAAGTGATGTCTCTGGAATAAGCAATGACTCTGGAATAAGCGATGGCTCTGGAATAAGCGATGACTCTGGAATAAGCGATGACTCTGGAATAATCGATGACTCTGGAATAATCAATGACTCTAGAATAAGCGATGGCTCTGGAATAAGCGATGACTCTGGAATAAGCGATAACTCTGGAATAAGCAATAACTCTGGAATAAGCGATGGCTCTGGAATAAGCGAAGGCTCTGGAATAAGCGATGGCTCTGGAATAAGCGATGACTCTGTAAATAGCGATGACTCTGGAATAAGCGATAACTCTGTAATAAGCGATTACTCTGGAATAATCGATGACTCTGGAATAAGCAATGACTCTGGAATAAGTGATGTCTCTGGAATAAGAAATAACTCTGGAATAAGCGATGGCTCTGGAATAAGCGATGACTCTGTAAATAGCGATGACTCTGGAATAAGCGATAACTCTGGAATAAGCGATGACTCTGGAATAAGTGATGACTCTGGAACAAGCAATGACTCTGGAATAAGCGATGTCTCTGGAATAAGCGATGTCTCTGGAATAAGCGATGTCTCTGGAATAATCGATGACTCTGGAATAAGCGATGACTCTGGAATAAGCGATGTCTCTGGAATAAGCAATGGCTCTGGAATAAGCGATGACTCTGTAAATAGCGATGACTCTGGAATAAGTGATGACTCTGTAAATATCGATGACTCTGGAATAGGCAATGTCTCTGGAATAAGCGATGACTCTATAGCGATGACTCTGGAATAAGTGATGACTCTAGAATAAGCGATGTCTCTGGAATAATCGATGACTCTGGAATAAGCGATGACTCTGGAATCAGTACATTTTGAAATCTTGGACTGCTTTCAGACCCCATATTCTATTTCCATCATCCGTGATTGTGTTTGCTTTTCGTTTTGCTTTGTGAGGTAAGATAATTGTTTCCAATGCGGTATTGTGCTGCCTTAGGAGACGTAAGTACTTTGAGTTATTTTCCTACTTGGAACGAGGACACAAATATATTGTTTTGTGCATAATTGGTTCCAAGGCAGATCTGTAATCGCTCCATATTTACTCTTGCTCTGGAATAAGCAATGACTCTGGAATAATCGATGACTCTGGAATAAGCAATGACTCTGTAATAAGCGATGACTCTGGAATAAGCGAGGACTCTGGAATAAGCGATGACTCTGGAATAATCGATGTCTCTGGAATAAGCGATGACTCTGGAATAAGCAATGACTCTGTAACAATCGATGACTCTGGAATAAGCGAGGACTCTGGAATAAGCGATGACTCTGGAATAATCGATGACTCTGGAATAAGCGATGACTCTGGAATAAGCAATGACTCTGGAATAAGCGATGACTCTGGAATAATCGATGACTCTGGAATAAGCGATGACTGTGTAATAAGCGATGACTCTGGAATAAGCGATGACTGTGTAATAAGCGATAATTCTGGAATAAGCGATGACTCTGGAATAAGCGATAACTCTGGAATGAGCGATGACTCTGGAATAAGTGAGGACTCTGGAATAAGCGATGGCTCTGGAATAAGCGATGACTCTGTATATAGCGATGACTTTGGAATAAGCGATGACTCTGGAATAAGCGATGACTCTGGAATAAGCGATGACTCTGGAATAAGCGATAACTCTGGAATAAGCGATGTCTCTGGAATAAGCGATGTCTCTGGAATAAGCAATGACTCTGGAATAAGCGATAACTCTGGAATAAGCGATGTCTCTGGAATAAGTGATGTCTCTGGAATAAGCAATGACTCTGGAATAAGCGATGGCTCTGGAATAAGCGATGACTCTGGAATAAGCGATGACTCTGGAATAATCGATGACTCTGGAATAATCAATGACTCTAGAATAAGCGATGGCTCTGGAATAAGCGATGACTCTGGAATAAGCGATAACTCTGGAATAAGCAATAACTCTGGAATAAGCGATGGCTCTGGAATAAGCGAAGGCTCTGGAATAAGCGATGGCTCTGGAATAAGCGATGACTCTGTAAATAGCGATGACTCTGGAATAAGCGATAACTCTGTAATAAGCGATTACTCTGGAATAATCGATGACTCTGGAATAAGCAATGACTCTGGAATAAGCGATGTCTCTGGAATAAGAAATAACTCTGGAATAAGCGATGGCTCTGGAATAAGCGATGACTCTGTAAATAGCGATGACTCTGGAATAAGCGATAACTCTGGAATAAGCGATGACTCTGGAATAAGTGATGACTCTGGAACAAGCAATGACTCTGGAATAAGCGATGTCTCTGGAATAAGCGATGTCTCTGGAATAAGCGATGACTCTGGAATAATCGATGACTCTGGAATAAGCGATGACTCTGGAATAAGCGATGTCTCTGGAATAAGCAATGGCTCTGGAATAAGCGATGACTCTGTAAATAGCGATGACTCTGGAATAAGTGATGACTCTGTAAATATCGATGACTCTGGAATAGGCAATGTCTCTGGAATAAGCGATGACTCTGTAAATAGCGATGACTCTGGAATAAGTGATGACTCTAGAATAAGCGATGTCTCTGGAATAATCGATGACTCTGGAATAAGCGATGACTCTGGAATCAGTACATTTTGAAATCTTGGACTGCTTTCAGACCCCATATTCTATTTCCATCATCCGTGATTGTGTTTGCTTTTCGTTTTGCTTTGTGAGGTAAGATAATTGTTTCCAATGCGGTATTGTGCTGCCTTAGGAGACGTAAGTACTTTGAGTTATTTTCCTACTTGGAACGAGGACACAAATATATTGTTTTGTGCATAATTGGTTCCAAGGCAGATCTGTAATCGCTCCATATTTACTCTTGCTCTGGAATAAGCAATGACTCTGGAATAAGCGATGACTCTGGAATAATCGTTGACTCTGGAATAATCGTTGACTCTGGAATAATCGTTGACTCTGGAATAAGCGATGACTCTGGAATAATCGATGACTCTGGAATAAGAGATGACTCTGGAATAAGCAATGACTCTGGAATAAGCGATGACTCTGGAATAATCGATGACTTTGGAATAAGCGATGACTCTGGAATAATCGATGACTCTGGAATAATCGATGGCTCTGGAATAAGTGATGACTCTGGAATAAGCGATGACTCTGGAATAACCGATGACTCTGGAATAATCGATGACTCTGGAATAATCGATGGCTCTGGAATAAGCGATAACTCTGGAATGAGCGATGACTCTGGAATAAGCGAGGACTCTGGAATAAGCGATGACTCTGGAATAAGCGATGGCTCTGGAATAAGCGATGACTCTGTATATAGCAATGACTTTGGAATAAGCGATGACTCTGGAATAAGCGATGTCTCTGGAATAAGCAATGACTCTGGAATAAGCGATGTCTCTGGAATAAGTGATGTCTCTGGAATAAGCAATGACTCTGGAATAAGCGATGACTCTGGAATAATTGATGACTCTGGAATAATCAATGACTCTAGAATAAGCGATGGCTCTGGAATAAGCGATGTCTCTGGAATAAGCAATAACTCTGGAATAAGCGATGGCTCTGGAATAAGCGATGACTCTGTAAATAGCGATGACTCTGGAATAAGCGATAACTCTGGAATAAGCGATGACTCTGGAATAAGTGATGACTCTGGAACAAGCAATGACTCTGGAATAAGCGATGTCTCTGGAATAAGCGATGTCTCTGGAATAAGCGATGACTCTGGAATAAGCGATGTCTCTGGAATAAGCAATGGCTCTGGAATAAGCGATGGCTCTGGAATAAGCGATGACTCTGTAAATAGCGATGACTCTGGAATAAGCAATGTCTCTGGAATAAGCGATGTCTCTGGAATAAGCGATGACTCTGGAATAAGCGATGACTCTGGAATAAGCGATGACTCTGGAATAATCGATGACTCTGGAACAAGCAATGACTCTGGAATAAGCGATGTCTCTGGAATAAGCGATGACTCTGGAATAAGCGATGTCTCTGGAATAAGCGATGTCTCTGGAATAAGCGATGTCTCTGGAATAAGCGATGACTCTGGAATAAGCGATGTCTCTGGAATAAGCGATGGCTCTGGAATAAGCGATGACTCTGTAAATAGCGATGACTCTGGAATAGGCAATGTCTCTGGAATAAGTGATGACTCTGTAAATAGCGATGACTCTGTAAATAGCGATGACTCTGGAATAAGTGATGACTCTAGAATAAGCGATGTCTCTGGAATAATCGATGACTCTGGAATAAGCGATGACTCTGGAATCAGTACATTTTTGAAATCTTGGACTGCTTTCAGACCCCATACTCTATTTCCATCATCCGTGATTGTGTTTGCTTTTCGTTTTGCTTTGTGAGGTAAGATAATTGTTTCCAATGCGGTATTGTGCTGCCTTAGGAGACGTAAGTACTTTGAGTTATTTTCCTACTTGGAACATGGACACAAATATATTGTTTTGTGCATAATTGGTTCCAAGGCAGATCTGTAATCGCTCCATATTTATTCTTGCATTTTAGGGGACAAGAATTGGTCACAGTCCTAAACCTCCCCCATCCATCGTTGTGTCCTAGAGTCTAAATTATGGTTAGAAATGTTAGTGAGGAACCACAGCCTCTGCCTAATCCAAATTCTGATAGCGGTATGAAATCTGCTTTTAGTTATGGGGATCTGAATCTTTAGTAAAGGGACAAAGAGAGGTAATGATGGCACAAGACATTGTAGATATTGGGAGAATGACTCTCTTGAGGGCATGAAGGTTTTGGCCTTCACTAAAAACTGTGCTGAGCATTGACATATAAGACAGGGAAATATTTCTGTAGTTTAATCACTTAAAGGTGAGGTCCACCCAAGGCTCTCATTCTGTGGACCCCAGTGGGTAAAGGCTCTCATATCTCTGCTCCCTCTTTGTCCCTTGAATATTAGAAAGGAAGACTAGAAAAAAGTGTGGTTAGGAGAAGAAGACGAATAAACACACCAACCAGGTTCAAATAACTCTTCAAAAAACCCAAAGGGTTACTGGAGACAAACTCTCAGCAGGTTGGTAATGCTTCCAGATTGCTCCCCGCATGATAGACTGCGGGGTGGGGGGAGGGGGGGGGGGGGGGGACTGTTGTAGCCCAGACTCTTGTTGTTACCACTTACCTTCCAGGTAATAATGCCACAAGACATTAGAGGTATTAGAAAAATTGTCCTCTTGAGGGCATAGAGGTTTCGGCCTTCACTAAAAACTGTGCTGAGCATTGACAGACGAAGGCAGGGAAATATTTCTGTAGTTTGATCACCTAAAGGTGAGGTCCACCCAAGGCTCTCATTCTGTGAACCCCAGTGGGTGAAGTAGGGTTGCCACCTTTTCTTCAAGACAAACCCGAACACTTTTGCGGCCTGGGACACCTTTGGGTGCCCCAAGTAGAGTAATAATGTGGTGCGCATAGCGCGCCGTATCAAACAGTGGGTGTGCCCCAATTGCTCTTGCTGACTTCATCGCCCTTCCCCCCCTGCCCCCCCAAGTGATGCCAAACCTGCCCCCAGACAGCTGCCCACAGTGTGGCTATTTTGGTTACTTGGGGAGCCACAGCCCGGTCTAAATAATGTGTCCGGGTTTCAATCTGCCTGAAACCCGGACACATGATTCAAAACCCGGACTGTCCGGGTGAATCCCGAACAGGTGGCAACTAGGGGGTGAAGGTTCTCATATCTCTGCTCCCTCTTTGACCCCTGGGTATTAGAAAGGAAGCCTGGGATAAAGTGTGGTTTGGAGGAGGAGGAAAACACCAACAAAGCTCAAATAGCTCTTTAAAAAAGCGACAAGGGTTATGGAGGCATACACTCAGCAGGTTGGAAATGCTTCCAGAGCACTACCTCCTTGATAGACTGTGGGATGGTGGAACTGTAGTAACCCAGACTCTTGTTGTTACCACTTACCTTCTAGGTAATAATGCCACAAGACATTGGAGGTATTAGGAAACTGGTCTTCTTGATGGCAGAGAGGTTTCGGCCTCCACTAAAAACCGTGGTGACCACTGACAGATGATGATGGTGAAATATTTCTGTTGTTTGATAACTTAAAGGTAAGGTCCACCCAAAACTCTCATTCTGTGCACACCAGTACCCGAAGGTTCTCATAGCTCCGCTACTTGATAGCTGCTGGTCTCATTCCAGAATCCTGGTTTTGGCTGTGATGCCTTCTCCTTGTCTGCCTATCCAGCTGCAAGGTGATTGATGTGGTCAATCTCTGGGTGGGGGACCAAACCCGCAGTCTCATGCTTAGGATATTGCGTTTATAAAACGTGCTCCAAGCTCCCTGTTTGTCTGCTCTGCTTTTAGGATTCCCTTGTTTATGACCTCGGATAGGAGCTCTGATTATTCTCTAAACTCTGCCGGCCTTGTACCTGAACTGTCATTGAACCACTCTGCCTGTCTGCTAACCACAAGTACCTGTTTGCTTTGCTTAATTCCCACATGCCCTGGATTGGTAGCCAGGTACTATAGCATTATGTATAAGTCCTGGGGGCAACCAAGTACTGGTAGGCCTGCTGACCTTATGGGAAAGGGGGCTGCTATAGGTGAAGAACACAGAAGCCAGCTATAGTGTCTGACCACCTGTGTTAGGGATAAGCGTGACAGCTCCCTCCTTGATATTAGAAAGGAAGCCAAATGAGGAAGTGTGGTTTAGAGAAAGAGAAAACACAAACAGAGTTCAAATATCACTTCAAAAAGTCCAAAAGGGTTATTTGAGGCATACAGGTACAAGGCAGCAGGGTACAGGGTACAGGGCAGGAGCAAGATCAGGATAAATGGCAAACATAATCTGGCAGCAGCAAAACACTGGAGTGAGAGGCACTTGTAGGAGAGGACCTAAATACCCTCCCAGCAGCCAGCATCAGGTGAAAACTGATTATTGGCATCTGCTGGCTGCTGGGAGGGTATTTAGGTTGATTAGGTAGGTATTCTGGTTCAATTATAGTTTTAGGTTTGCTGTGTGCTGGTGTTTGGATGGATTTTGGTGTATTATAAGGCTAGATTCCCACCTGCTTGGGTGATTGAAAAATTCAGGAAATGTGTGCGGGTGCCAATAATTTGAATGGCTCACGCACTGGAAATTGCTCTCACACTGGGAACTGCACTGCACTTGCGGTTCCTGTGATTCCAAAAATGGTGCAGGGACATTTTCCCTGCATTTCAGGAAGTACGGCAGCCCATGCATGTGTGTGCAAAACAAACGCAGAACTGCATCAGTGTGAACAAGGCCTAGATAAATCTCACTTGAAGTGTACACAGCCTGGTGCCAGCTTCTTGAGTGTAGCTACGCAGATTTGGCCATCCCTGCGACTAATTCCTGACACATGACTTTGTTTATCTACAAAGCCATGTGATCATCGTGACATGGCCATTCATTATTAATGAGTTTTTGTCAGAATTTTTTTCTAAGGGCATGGTGAAATTAGGGGACAATTTAGTCAAAAGCGCGGCAAAGGCAAAATTGGGATTTTTGTTGCCAAATCAGTTTTGGCAAAATCATTTCTCTCCTCCCCATTGCATCCCAATAGTTCTTCTACAGGTTCTTAAAGTATCCATTCTGCCAATAAAAAATATTCAACTATGTATCAAGCTGCACAATTAAGCTACAAAATACTTCTTTTATTCTGTCCCGGATCTTATCTTGGTAAGTCTACAATAGTGAAAATATGGAACAGCAAACCAATGAAATGACATCAACATATATACTATAATAAATGTCTGGAAGCACATTATAGTCTGAATGAAATGTTTTACATGGAGAAGGTGAGGAGAGGGGGATGGGGGAATGATTGCAGTAACGTCACACCTCATGTTTTCAGCCCTGCGGCGGCGGCGTCCCGTTTTATTGTCATTTGTAACGCGTTGCCGTCCTGCTTTGTCCTTATTTAGGCCGAGGCCCGAATTTCACCTTGCAGCATTTTTTTGGAGCGATGCTCAACAGATCATTTTGAAAAATAGCTTTTGTCAACTTTATGGGAAATGATGTCATTTATCTCCAACAACATTCCTTTTTTCTTATTTCTGGAGGAAGAAAAAAAAAGAGAAGCGCGGCTTTCCTCGCCGGCCTTCGGAGAGGAATTGTTCATTAATGTCAATTAGTTGTTTCTAGGGAAGATTTAGTGGCGTGTTTCTCTATATTGGACGATCGGGGATAAGGGATTGTGTTCGCACAGGTGAGCCAGAATTCCGTCTCAGACGTTCTTAATCAAAAAATGTTCTTGTAATTTGGAGCGCCGACGCCTCCAGGGCCGTCATATTGATCAGATTAGATTGTCTGATTCCAGAGGAGAGGCAAGCTCAATGCATTGTGGGAGTTCTCCTTTATATCATCTTCTTTAGCTGCGATTATTGATCTGCCATTTAGAGCTTAAAATGCATAAAACCTTAAAGAGTAACTCCACCCTCTGGGTCATCTCTGTACATTACAAGGAGTTTAACAAACTTTGTTGCAGATTCCTAACTTTTGTTATTTTGAAGAAATAGCTGTTTGATTGTCTGTGTCCATGTGCAAAGTGACTGTGAATGGGAGTGACTTTATCAATCAGCTGCTGCTCTTGCAGGGTTCTAATTGGGAAAGTGACAGTGTCTGCATCCCTTTAGATGTGATTTCCCAGCTCTGCACATGCTCAGAGCGTTTCTATGCTGAGCATTTCCTCCCTATGACATCGGAGCAGCCCATGTGACAATAGAGTCACACATGTGGGCGTATACACAGAGGTAAATGACCGCGAACGCCATCCCTCCCCACTAACAAACTAAACACAATGGGAGGCGGGATATTATGTACATGTCAATTGATGGAGGCTTCACCTCCCTCTTATTCTAAGGCACAGGCTGGAGGGGGCCTGACATGTTATTGCCAAAAAATAATAAATACTTGATTTCAAATATATATTTGTACGACAATTTAAAACTGTTTTTTGATATTATTTATTAATTTCTACTCCATTCTGTATTCCAAAGTCAGTTTTTTTTTTTATTTGGAACATGTGACCAGCAGCAGAGGACTGGAAACTCCTCCTGCTTATGTTTCCCTGCAGATAGGCTGGGAGAGAGCCGGGTCATGTGACAGCTGGAGATCCATTAGGAAAAAGGACTTTGATTTTTTAAAATATATAAATAATTAGTAACAGTTCCGTCATCCCCATACAGAAATAGAAGGGGCAATGTACATTCACCCCACCCCCCCCCCCCCTATAGCAAAATGACGGCCAGGCGGGGGTTTAATTGTTGTGACTGGATGTCATATGACCTCCTTCACAACATGCCACTCGTGCGCACCCCCGGGGGCACGCAGCGTGGCGATCAGTAGTGGGGTGTGTTGCTCGGGCACGCCGCATCTCTGATCAAAGTAAAGAGCCTATGATGTAGGTTCTTTACCATGTGATCAGCTGTGTCAAATCACAGCTCATCACAGTGTAAATAGGAAGTGCCGGTTATCGGCATTCCTCTCCTCACACTGACAGTGGGATGATTATCAGTGCAGCCCCATCAGCGATGCCTTTCAGTGCTGCCTTTCAGTGCCCATCAGTGATGCCTTTCAGTGTCCACCAGTGATGCCTATCAGTAGACATGTGCACTGCCGAAAAATAAGGATTTTGTTTTCGTTTCAAAATTCCAATACCTATAATTTAATAGTTTATAACTATTATTATAGTTTTTATTACTATTATTATTTATTATGAATAAATAATAAAAGAAAAACTATAATAATATTTAATAATTTAATTATATTGGATAATACTAAAAACAAAATTAACCCAATTTTTTGGGGGATTTTCAAATTTTCGGATTTTCGTTCTTTTAGAAAATTTGTTTTCGAAAAAATTCATCAAATAGTCTTTTGTTCATTCAGATGTTTCCGAATGAACGAATATGCCCAATTTTGACAAAAAACAAATTCAGAATAAAAACGAGTTGCACATGCCTACCCATCAGTGCCCTATTAGTGCCCATCAGTGCCGCATCCCCAGTGCCGCCTCATTAGTGCCGCCTCCTCATTGCCGCCTCATCATTTCCGCCTCATCAGTGCCGCCTCCTCAGTGCCGCCTCATCATTGCCGCCTCCTCAGTGCTGCCTCCTCAGTGCTGCCTCCTCAGTGCCGCCTCATCGGCGCCCATCAGTGAAGGAGAAAAATTACATATTTACAAACAGAAACAAAGAAAAACATTTTTTTTTTCAAAATTTTCGTCGTCATTGTTAATGGCACCCAAACGCGGCCAGCAGACGTGGCTTTTCATGCACATCAAAATGGACAACAAATGCCCAGTTAAGAAAACGCACAAAGCTCTGCGCTCATTTAGGCAAGTGAGCTTTTTTGGAGCATTTGTGGCATGTAGGGCTGCCCTATGCGTGTAGAATGAAAACATGCAAAAAAACGCACATTCTGGGGACACTTGGATGCTTTAGGAGCCCTAGATACTCCTAAGTCTGACTTACATGACTCTAATGTACCCATTTATGATAATATCACTTCCCAGAGCTGCGGAGTGGAAGCGTTTCCTCTGCAGAGAGCGATTACTCTGCGATCCGAGGAGATTATTATGTGGTTGCAGCAATGTAAGCTTCTGTAATGAGAGGTTGTGCTGTGTGAGGGACACATCAGACGGCGGTGGTTGGTCGGCACTTTGCTCGGCGTGTATTCTGGCACCTGCTGACACCACAGTGGGTTGTCTCGCCAAACGCGTGTTCCTAATATCTTCCTCACCACGACGAGCCCGGGCCTGTGCTGGAGTTCATTATAGAAGTGGGAGGATCCGTCTGGCTGTCATTACTAACAATATCCATGTAATGCAAACCATGAAGATGCCGGACAATCCCGGAGTAATCGGCTGTCCTCAGGGCGATGGCCGATGGCGTGGTCGGTGGCGTGGTCGTGGTGCTCAATGTCCGGAGCCAGGATCATCTACATGGAGTTAAAGTGGACCGACCATCAGATATATTTTCCAGTTTTAGGTAGAAGTCCAACTGGAGCTAATGAGACGTAAAGCTGCTTCCATCCCCTTCCAACCAGAGATGTGCAGGAAAAAATAGTTTTGGAATATTTGGACTCGTTTATTAATAATTTCATTTTGTGATATTCGTTATGTTAGATCGATTCATTTTCGAATTCATTTTGTATATTTGGATTTATTTTTTATATTCGTTATCTTCAAATCGATTTGAAATTCAAATATAGAATTTCTATTCTATTTGTATCTATTTATTTGTTTTCTATTCTATTCTACTCAATTCTATTCTATTATTATTATTATTAGGGACGCACCAATACCATTTTTTTTTTTTTTTAGAACTCGCTGATACCCATTACTGATACCGACTGCAACAGTTTTGTTTACACTTCAGATGTCAGAAATGGTACAAAGCATTAAAAAGTTATTTACAAGTTTATTTATTTATTTATTTTATTTTGCACGTTTATGTGAAACATGTAAATATATGTTAAAGGTGTAAAAATATTTATAAACAAAGCAAACAAAAAAGGTTTTAATTAATAATAGTTTGTTAAAAAGAAGTGAACCAAAAGAAAACAACTGGAAATGAATAAATGAAATGGAGAAGGAGAACAAGAATTAATTAAGGCCGATTAGAGTAAATGAAGGGTTAATAAGGGGGTTAAACAGAGGAACATTTAAAGGAGAAGTCCGGCCCGGGCTCGTTAGGCTGGGCTTCTCCTCCGGGTCACAGGAGTGTAATTCGTTTGGAACTCCTGTGACCCGTTTTCAGCAGACGGCGGGCTGAAGTCCTCTCTCTGCTGACATCACAGAAATCAGTCCCGGCACTGTGTCACCTGGACTCTGGGAGTGACACCCCGCTCAGCCTCTCAGCAAGCCACTCCCTGCCCCCTCCACAGCTCAGCCTCTCAGCAAGCCACTCCCCGCCCCCTCCACAGCTCAGCCTCTCAGCAAGCCACTCCCCGCCCCCTCCACAGCTCAGCCTCTCAGCAAGCCACTACCCGCCCCCTCCACAGCTCAGCCTCTCAGCAAGCCACTCCCCGCCCCCTCCACAGCTCAGCCTCTCAGAGAGCCGCTCCCCGCCCCCTCCACAGCTCAGCCTCTCAGAGAGCCGCTCCCCGCCCCCTATACAGCTCAGCCTCTCAGCAAGCCGCTCCCCGCCCCTCCACAGCTCACCCTTTTAGAGAGCCGCTCCCCGTCCCCTTCACAGCTCAGCCTCTCAGCGAGCCGCTCCCCGCCCCCTATACAGCTCAGCCTCTCAGCAAGCCGCTCCCCGCCCCTCCACAGCTCACCCTTTTAGAGAGCCGCTCCCCGCCCCCTCCACAGCTCAGCCTCTCAGAGAGCCGCTCCCCGCCCCTCCACAGCTCAGCTTCTCAGCAAGCCGCTTCCCGCCCCTCCACAGCTCAGCCTCTCAGCGAGCCAGTTCCTGTAACACAGAGAACAGTCATTCATTGAAAGTCATTGATAAAAAAAAAAGTAATTGATGAAAAGCAAAAAAAAAAAAGGGTGGGGGTCTCCCCAAATTCAATTACCAGGCCCTTCAGGTCTGCTATGGATATTAAGGGGAACCCCGGCCAAAAAAAATATAAAAAATGGCGTGGGGTCCCCCTCAAAATCCATCCCAGACCCTTGAGGTCTGGGATGGATTTTAAGGGGAACCCCGGCCAAAAAAAAAATGGCATGGGGTCCCCCTCAAAATCCATACCAGACCCTTATACGAGCACGCAACCTGGCAGGCCGCAGGAAAAGAGGGGGGGACGAGAGCGGCCCCCCCTCCCTCCTGAACCGTACCAGGCCACATGCCCTCAACATTGGGAGGGTGATTTGGGGTCCCCCCAAAGCACCTTGTCCCCATGTTGATGAGGACAAGGGTCTCTTCCCCACAACCCTGGCCATTGGTTGTGGGGGTCTGCGGGCGGGGGGCTTATCGGAATATGGAAGCCCCCTTTAACAAGGGGACCCCCAGATCCCGCCCCCCTTGTGTGAAATGGTAAGGGGGTACAAAAGTACCCCTACCATTTCACCAAAAAAAGTGACAAAAATTTTAAAAATGACAGGAGACGGTCTTTGACAATTCCTTTATTAAAATCTTCTTTCTTCTTTCTTCATCCTTCGGTTTCTTCATCCTTCAGTTTCTTCATCTTCTCCTTCCGGCATCTTTTTCCATCTTCTTCTTCCATCTTCTTCTTCCTCCGATCCGCTTCTTCTTACTCTGGTCTTCTCATCCGGCATCTTCTTCCACGGCGTCGGTGTCTCTTCTGGGCCGCTCCGCGCAATGGGAGGCTCCCGCTGTGTGAGGCTTCGCTGCGTCTGACAGGTCTTTTATAATGGAGGGCGGGGCCACCTGGTGACCCCGCCCCCTCTGATGCATGGGGACGTCATGGGGAATTCCCCAATGTGCTTTCAGGAGGGAGGGGGGGCCGCTCTCGTCCCCCCTCTTTTCCTGCGGCCTGCCAGGTTGCGTGCTTGGATAACGGTCTGGTATGGATTTTGAGGGGGACCCCACACCATTTTTTTTTTTTTTTGGCTGGGGTTCCCCTTAAAATCCATCCCAGACCTCAAGGGTCTGGTATGGATTTTGAGGGGGACCCCACACCATTTTTTTTTTTTGGCCGGGGTTTCCCTTAATATCCATAGCAGACCTGAAGGGCCTGGTAATTGAATTTGGGGGGACCCCCACGCTTTTTTTATTTTTTATCAATGACTTTCAAAGAATGACTGTTCATTGTGTTACGGGAGCCGACAATTCATTAGCCGCGAGTGATTTTAAATAGCTTTTTTTCCTGCAAAAATGACACTTTGTGCAGGGACAGTTCTAAGCACAGGAAACATGCGCCCCTTCACAGGCATATTATACACACCCCCAGGTACGAAATTTAAAGGAATATTACACTTTTATTGTCTCACTTTAAGCATTATTAAAATCACTGCTCCTGAAAAAAACGTCCGTTTTTAAAAAAAAATTTGCATTGATAAATGTCCCCTGGGGCAGGACCCGGGTCCCCAAACACCCCCCTGGGGCAGGACCCGGGTCCCCAAACACTTTTTATGACAATAACATGCATATTAGCCTTTAAAATGAGCACTTTTGATTTCGAACGTTCGCGTTCATTGTAATTAATAGGGTTCGAATGTTCGCACGGACTTCAGGTCTAACATGGAAAAAGCAGGATTCCCATACTTCTCCTTTACTAATTTGACATTTACTGGATAGGTTGCTTTAAACTGACTTCATCTGCAGATGGAAGTTCATCCCTTTGATCTGCAGATGAACAAAAAGATACAAAAAAAACATTGTTTCTTTTTATCTTTCTGTTTCAGCGGCTGAGCGATGTTGTTGATAAACATTACAAGGCTGCTGTTTCTTTTTTGTTTTTTTGATAGTTCCAATTGCCGGGACTTTGTTATTGAAGAGGCTCCTTAACAACCAATATTTGCTGACTTTTCTTTTTTTACATTCCATCTGTCAGTGGAGGAATCCTGACAGCTAAAAGAACCGAGCCTAAAAGTATCGGAGCGTTTTCACCAGAACTGATACTCGTGTAAATGCTTAGTATCGGCACCGATACCAATACCGGTATCAGTGCGACCCTAATTATTAATAATCTATTATATTATATTATATTTTACTCAATTCTATTCTAATCTTTTATTTTCTATTCTGTAGAAATCATTTTATTTCACTTTTTTACCTTACTGTCGTTTTTGCAATATGTTTCCATTGCAAATTCAAATTCATCTTTGAATTTGGATAAATCGTTCTGATATAATTTATTTTGGATTGGTTGAAATTCTTTACTATTGCGATTCAGAAATCTGGATACATCTGTTTGTAAAAAAACGAATTGAACGTCTATTTCCAACTCTCCGGTCCAGTCAAGTGATCAGCTCCCAGCGGCAGCTGCAGGGGAGAATCACATGACAATTACTGAAAAATTATCCTTCAATGGCACCACAAAATCGTGTGAAGCGCGTCGATCCAATAAGGAACAGGAGCTTCTTTTTGGGTGACAAATGTGCATAGGGCAGCCCGTTCATTTGCCCTATGCGACTCACAGAATGGTGTGACAATTGTGCTTTGAAAGTCGCATAGCAATGATATAAGAACGGGGTCTAAAGCTTCACAGAGAAAATGTAATCCTATTCCTAATGAATCAGCCAAAAATTCACTCCTACAGGTGGGAGCAAGCGCATGCACACCCCGACACTTCATGTTTCTATGGGCTGCCTAATGCATTAAATCGGTGCCCCCCCCCAAAATTCAAAGTCAGCAGCTACACATCCTGTACACATACTTTACACATACTTTACACATCCTGTACACATACTTTACACATACTTTACACATCCTGTACACATACTTTACACATACTTTACACATCCTGTACACATACTTTACACATCATGTACACATACTTTACACATCCTGTACACATACTTTACACATCCTGTACACATACTTTACACATCCTGTACACATACTTTACACATCCTGTACACATACTTTACACATCCTGTACACATACTTTGCACATCCTGTACACATACTTTACACATCCTGTACACATACTTTACACATCCTGTACACATACTTTACACATCCTGTACACATACTTTACACATCCTGTACACATACTTTACACATCCTGTACACATACTTTACACATCCTGTACACATACTTTACACATCCTGTACACATACTTTGCACATCCTGTACACATACTTTACATATACTTTACACATCCTGTACACATACTTTACACATCATGTACACATACTTTACACATCCTGTACACATACTTTACACATCCTGTACACATACTTTACACATCCTGTACACATACTTTACACATCATGTACACATACTTTACACATCCTGTACACATACTTTACACATCCTGTACACATACTTTACACATCCTGTACACATACTTTACACATCCTGTACACATACTTTACACATCCTGTACACATACTTTACACATCCTGTACACATACTTTGCACATCCTGTACACATACTTTACACATCCTGTACACATACTTTACACATCCTGTACACATACTTTACACATCCTGTACACATACTTTGCACATCCTGTACACATACTTTACATATACTTTACACATCCTGTACACATACTTTACATATACTTTACACATCCTGTACACATACTTTACACATCCTGTACACATACTTTACATATACTTTACACATCCTGTACACATACTTTACATATACTTTACACATCCTGTACACATACTTTACATATACTTTACACATCCTGTACACATACTTTACATATATTTTACACGTCCTGTACACATACTTTACACATACTTTACACATCTTGTACACATACTTTACATATCCTGTACACATACTTTACACTTACTGTACAGGATGTGTAAAATATGTGTACATTCTCGTCTTCCACGTGGGGGGGGGGGCGGCATTCCCATCTGTCGTCCATTAGGGGGCGCGGCATTCTCGTACATCTTCCACGTGGGGGGAGGGGCACGGCATTCTCATCCTTCTTCCACGTGGGGGGGATTGCCGCATTCCCACATTCCCACACTGTTCTGGTACAGAGCCACCTAGTGGCAAAGTAGCTAATTACACCTGCCTAGAAACTGGCTGTGCAAATAGCCCCAACCTGGGGGGTGAAGAGAAATAAATCTATGTGTGTATGGCCAGCGTAAGAACCGTCTAGTTCTTCAGACCTTTTCTGCACCTCAAAGCCCCCCCTCCCCCTCCCTCCCCCATTGCTGGTTGAGACATAATTTTCCAACACCAACTCTTTGTCTCTTTTCTCCACTTGGATTGAAGTCCAGCAAAATAAAATAAATTGGTCTTAATGGGAAGCCCAGAGACTCTCCGATGGATTCCATAATGAAGTCAGGCTGCCCACCGAGTGGAAATCGTTCGCTTTACATTCCCGTCCTGTCCATGTGGAATCTCGGTGATCTGAGGCCAAGATCGTCCCTCATCAACCTATTGGGGGGCGGCGATGGCTCCATGTTGGGTGAGAGGCTCCAGGCCTTTCCCATAAGATGGTTGGAATATTTGGGCGACCTCCAGCATCTCGCTGGCAGAGAGGAAAGAATAAGAATGTTGGAATATTTCATAGATTTTGATAACAAAATATCAGTTCCATTTCTTTTATAAGGTGATGGAAAAAGCCAAAAAACTGGACGGTGTCCCGTCTTCTCCATGACTGCGAATCTGGAGACTCAACCACGTGACCATTGGACTGTGTGTGGCGGGAAACTGTTTGCAGTCAGGAGTGACAGTTAGGAATGACAGTTAGGAGTGACAGTTAGGAGTGACAGTTAGGAGTGACAGTTAGGAGTGACAGTAAGGAGTGACAGTTAGGAATGACAGTTAGGAGTGACAGTTAGGAATGACAGTTAGGAATGACAGTTAGGAGTGACAGTTAGGAGTGACAGTTAGGTGGGACAGTTAGTAATGACAGTTAGGAATGACAGTTAGGAGTGACAGTTAGGAGTGACAGTTAGGTGGGACAGTTAGGAATGACAGTCCTCACATCTCATATTTACACTAAAATGCAATAAAAAAATAATAATTTGTCATTTAAATTTTTTTTTTAAATAAAATGGCTCTTTAAGAGCTGTGGGCGGGAGTGATGTTTTGACGTCACTTCCGCCCTGCATTGTTATGGAGACGGGTGGGGATCATCTTCACCTCACTCATCTCCATGTCACACAAGAGAGAACATCCGATCCCCTCCGCCGCTGCCGACGGCTCCGGAGCACGACGGGTCCTCTCCTGCCACTGATAAAAGTGATCTCACAGCGAATCCGCCCCAGAGACCACTTTTATCTTGTCCCGGACCGCCAGCTGAACACGGGGATACCGGGGTTATTGCAGCTGCTGCCATAATAACGATATCTGTCCTCAAAGTGAGGGCGTACATCGGTGTGCGGCGGTCCGGAAGTGGTTAAGGTTTCACATGGCACACAGTGAGAGGATCACTGAGCGAATCTCTAAACCACGGCGAGTTTTGGGAGCAATTTATGGCAATTTAGATTTTAGTATTTACAGTTCCTTGAAATTTCCCACATTTTGTTACAACCAAAGACATAAATGTATTTATTGGGATTTTATGTGATGGACCAACACAAAGTGTCACATAATTGTGAAGTGGAAGGAAAATGATAAATGATACAAATAAATCTGTGAAAAGTGTGGGGGGGGGGGGAGGGGCATTTGTATGGCGCCCCCCGGAGTCAATACTTTGTAGAACCCCCTTTTCTCTACAAGTCTTTTTGGGGGTGTCTCTACCAGCTTTGCCCATCTAGAGAGGACATTTCTGCCCATTCTTCTTCTTTGTAGAATATCTCAAGCTCTGTCAGATTGGATGGAGAGCGTCTGTGATCAGCAATTTTCAAGTCTGGCCACAGATTCTCAATGTGATTTAGGTCTGGACTGTGACTGGGCCATTCTAACACATGAATATGCTTTGATCTAATCCATTCCATTGTAGCTCTGGCTGTATGTTTCGGGTCGTTGTCCTGCTGGAAGGTGACCCCCCCCCCCCCCCCCAGTCTCAAGTCTTTTGCCGACTCTAACAGGTTTCTTCTAAGATTGTCCTGTATTTGTCTCCATCCATCTTCCCATCAACTCTGACCAGCTTCCCTGTCCCTGCTGAAGAAAACCATCCCCACCACATGATGCTGCCACCACCATGTTTCACGGTGGGGATGGTGTGTTCAGGGGGATGGGCAGTGTTAGTTTCCCCCACACATAGAGTTTTGCTTTTAGGACAAAATGTTGAATTTTGGTGTCATGTGACCAGATCACCTTCTTCCACATGTTTGCTCCCCTCCCCCACATGGCTTCTCACAAACTACAAACAGGACTTCTTATGACTTTCTTTCTCCAATGTCTTTCTTCTTGTCACTCTTCCATAAAGGGGCAGATTTGTGGAGAACGACAGTTAGGAGTGACAGTTAGGAATGACAGTTAGGTGGGACAGTTAGGAATGACAGTCCTCACACCTCATATTTACACTAGTTGTCCTGTGGACAGACTCTCCCCCCTGAGCTGTGGATCTCTGCAGCTCCTCCAGAGTTACCATGGACCTCTTGGCTCTTCTCTGATGAATGCTCTCCTTGCCCGGCCCGGTCAGTTTAGGTGGACGGCCATGTCTTGGTAGGTTTGCAGTTGTGCCCATACTCTTTCCATTTTCCCATGATGGATTCACTAAGATAAGTTTCCACTGACAACATTAATCTTTTTAGCTGGACCCTCGGAGGAGTTTGCTAAAGTATTGAAAAGATGGGAGCATCACGCTAGTTTGTACAGTCCGCAAAAGATTTTATTCTGCAACAGTCAACACATTTCAAGGGCTCAACACTTCTCCTTCATCAAGGCTGGTAGAATGAATGAGGGCACCATCCTGGACTATGAATTGGAACCCTGGTGGGTGTATATCAGAGATTCTCTACCAGGGTTCCTCCAGAGGTTGCTCAGGATTCCTCCAGCAATTTCATGAGCCTCTCAGATAACTTCCAACTGACACCATTGATTTTTTTAGCTAAATGACCTCCAATGTTGGGAACATTCTTCCCAATGACCTCCAATGTTGGGAGCCTTCTTCCCAATGACCTCCAATGTTGGGAACATTCTTCCCAATGACCTCCAATGTTGGGAACATTCTTCCCACTGACCTCCATTGTAAGGAGCCTTCTTCCCAATGACCTCCAATGTTGGGAACATTCTTCCCAATGACCTCCAATGTTGGGAGCATTCTTCCCAATGACCTCCAATGTTGGGAACATTCTTCCCAATGACCTCCAATGTTGGGAACATTCTTCCCAATGACCTCCAATGTTGGGAGCCTTCTTCCCAATGACCTCCAATGTTGGGAACATTCTTCCCAATGACCTCCAATGTTGGGAACATTCTTCCCAATGACCTCCAATGTTGGGAGCCTTCTTCCCAATGACCTCCAATGTTGGGAACATTCTTCCCAATGACCTCCAATGTTGGGAACATTCTTCCCAATGACCTCCAATGTTGGGAGCATTCTTCCCAATGACCTCCAATGTTGGGAACATTCTTCCCAATGACCTCCAATGTTGGGAACATTCTTCCCAATGACCTCCAATGTTGGGAACATTCTTCCCAATGACCTCCATTGTAAGGGGCCTTCTTCCCAATGACCTCCATTGTAAGGGGCCTTCTTCCCAATGACCTCCAATGTTAGGAACATTCTTCCCAATGACCTCCAATGTTGGGGGCATTCTTCCCAATGACCTCCAATGTTGGGAACATTCTTCCCAATGACCTCCAATGTTGGGAGCCTTCTTCCCAATGACCTCCAATGTTGGGAACATTCTTCCCAATGACCTCCAATGTTGGGAACATTCTTCCCAATGACCTCCAATGTTGGGAGCATTCTTCCCAATGACCTCCAATGTTGGGAACATTCTTCCCAATGACCTCCAATGTTGGGAGCCTTCTTCCCAATGACCTCCAATGTTGGGAACATTCTTCCCAATGACCTCCATTGTAAGGGGCCTTCTTCCCAATGACCTCCATTGTAAGGGGCCTTCTTCCCAATGACCTCCAATGTTAGGAACATTCTTCCCAATGACCTCCAATGTTGGGGGCATTCTTCCCAATGACCTCCAATGTTGGGAACATTCTTCCCAATGACCTCCAATGTTGGGAGCATTCTTCCCAATGACCTCCAATGTTGGGAACATTCTTCCCAATGACCTCCAATGTTGGGAACATTCTTCCTACTGACCTCCAATGTTGGGAGCCTTCTTCCCAATGACCTCCAATGTTGGGAGCATTCTTCCCAATGACCTCCAATGTTGGGAACATTCTTCCCAATGACCTCCAATGTTGGGAACATTCTTCCCAATGACCTCCAATGTTGGGAACATTCTTCCCAATGACCTCCAATGTTGGGAGCCTTCTTCCCAATGACCTCCAATGTTGGGAACATTCTTCCCAATGACCTCCAATGTTGGGAGCATTCTTCCCAATGACCTCCAATGTTGGGAACATTCTTCCCAATGACCTCCAATGTTGGGAGCCTTCTTCCCAATGACCTCCAATGTTGGGAACATTCTTCCCAATGACCTCCATTGTAAGGGGCCTTCTTCCCAATGACCTCCAATGTTGGGAGCCTTCTTCCCAATGACCTCCAATGTTGGGAACATTCTTCCCAATGACCTCCAATGTTGGGAGCATTCTTCCCAATGACCTCCAATGTTGGGAACATTCTTCCCAATGACCTCCAATGTTGGGAGCCTTCTTCCCAATGACCTCCAATGTTGGGAACATTCTTCCCAATGACCTCCATTGTAATGGGCCTTCTTCCCAATGACCTCCATTGTAAGGGGCCTTCTTCCCAATGACCTCCAATGTTGGGAACATTCTTCCCAATGACCTCCAATGTTGGGAGCATTCTTCCCAATGACCTCCAATGTTGGGAACATTCTTCCCAATGACCTCCAATGTTGGGAGCATTCTTCCCAATGACCTCCAATGTTGGGAACATTCTTCCCAATGACCTCCAATGTTGGGAACATTCTTCCCAATGACCTCCAATGTTGGGAGCATTCTTCCCAATGACCTCCAATGTTGGGAACATTCTTCCCAATGACCTCCAATGTTGGGAACATTCTTCCTACTGACCTCCAATGTTGGGAGCCTTCTTCCCAATGACCTCCAATGTTGGGAACATTCTTCCCAATGACCTCCAATGTTGGGAGCATTCTTCCCAATGACCTCCAATGTTGGGAGCCTTCTTCCCAATGACCTCCAATGTTGGGAACATTCTTCCCAATGACCTCCAATGTTGGGAACATTCTTCCCACTGACCTCCATTGTAAGGAGCATTCTTCCCAATGACCTCCAATATTGGGAACATTCTTCCCAATGACCTCCAATGTTGGGAACATTCTTCCCAATGACCTCCATTGTAAGGAGCCTTCTTCCCAATGACCTCCAATGTTGGGAACATTCTTCCCAATGACCTCCAATGTTGGGAGCCTTCTTCCCAATGACCTCCAATGTTGGGAACATTCTTCCCAATGACCTCCAATGTTGGGAACATTCTTCCCAATGACCTCCAATGTTGGGAGCATTCTTCCCAATGACCTCCAATGTTGGGAACATTCTTCCCAATGACCTCCAATGTTGGGAGCCTTCTTCCCAATGACCTCCAATGTTGGGAACATTCTTCCCAATGACCTCCATTGTAAGGGGCCTTCTTCCCAATGACCTCCATTGTAAGGGGCCTTCTTCCCAATGACCTCCAATGTTAGGAACATTCTTCCCAATGACCTCCAATGTTGGGGGCATTCTTCCCAATGACCTCCAATGTTGGGAACATTCTTCCCAATGACCTCCAATGTTGGGAGCATTCTTCCCAATGACCTCCAATGTTGGGAACATTCTTCCCAATGACCTCCAATGTTGGGAACATTCTTCCTACTGACCTCCAATGTTGGGAGCCTTCTTCCCAATGACCTCCAATGTTGGGAGCATTCTTCCCAATGACCTCCAATGTTGGGAACATTCTTCCCAATGACCTCCAATGTTGGGAACATTCTTCCCAATGACCTCCAATGTTGGGAACATTCTTCCCAATGACCTCCAATGTTGGGAGCCTTCTTCCCAATGACCTCCAATGTTGGGAACATTCTTCCCAATGACCTCCAATGTTGGGAACATTCTTCCCAATGACCTCCAATGTTGGGAGCATTCTTCCCAATGACCTCCAATGTTGGGAACATTCTTCCCAATGACCTCCAATGTTGGGAGCCTTCTTCCCAATGACCTCCAATGTTGGGAACATTCTTCCCAATGACCTCCATTGTAAGGGGCCTTCTTCCCAATGACCTCCAATGTTGGGAACATTCTTCCCAATGACCTCCAATGTTGGGAGCATTCTTCCCAATGACCTCCAATGTTGGGAACATTCTTCCCAATGACCTCCAATGTTGGGAGCCTTCTTCCCAATGACCTCCAATGTTGGGAACATTCTTCCCAATGACCTCCATTGTAAGGGGCCTTCTTCCCAATGACCTCCATTGTAAGGGGCCTTCTTCCCAATGACCTCCAATGTTGGGAACATTCTTCCCAATGACCTCCAATGTTGGGAACATTCTTCCCAATGACCTCCAATGTTGGGAGCATTCTTCCCAATGACCTCCAATGTTGGGAACATTCTTCCTACTGACCTCCAATGTTGGGAGCCTTCTTCCCAATGACCTCCAATGTTGGGAACATTCTTCCCAATGACCTCCAATGTTGGGAGCATTCTTCCCAATGACCTCCATTGTAAGGAGCCTTCTTCCCAATGACCTCCAATGTTGGGAACATTCTTCCCAATGACCTCCAATGTTGGGAACATTCTTCCCAATGACCTCCAATGTTGGGAGCCTTCTTCCCAATGACCTCCAATGTTGGGAACATTCTTCCCAATGACCTCCATTGTAAGGGGCCTTCTTCCCAATGACCTCCATTGTAAGGGGCCTTCTTCCCAATGACCTCCATTGTAAGGGGCCTTCTTCCCAATGACCTCCAATGTTGGGAACATTCTTCCCAATGACCTCCAATGTTGGGAGCATTCTTCCCAATGACCTCCAATGTTGGAAACATTCTTCCCAATGACCTCCAATGTTGGGAGCATTCTTCCCAATGACCTCCAATGTTGGGAGCATTCTTCCCAATGACCTCCAATGTTGGGAACATTCTTCCTACTGACCTCCAATGTTGGGAGCATTCTTCCCAATGACCTCCAATGTTGGGAGCATTCTTCCCAATGACCTCCAATGTTGGGAGCATTCTTCCCAATGACCTCCAATGTTGGGAACATTCTTCCTACTGACCTCCAATGTTGGGAGCATTCTTCCCAATGACCTCCAATGTTGGGAGCCTTCTTCCCAATGACCTCCAATGTTGGGAACATTCTTCCCAATGACCTCCAATGTTGGGAACATTCTTCCCAATGACCTCCAATGTTGGGAGCCTTCTTCCCAATGACCTCCAATGTTGGGAACATTCTTCCCAATGACCTCCAATGTTGGGAACATTCTTCCCAATGACCTCCAATGTTGGGAGCATTCTTCCCAATGACCTCCATTGTAAGGGGCCTTCTTCCCAATGACCTCCATTGTAAGGGGCCTTCTTCCCAATGACCTCCAATGTTGGGAGCCTTCTTCCCAATGACCTCCAATGTTGGGAACATTCTTCCCAATGACCTCCAATGTTGGGAGCCTTCTTCCCAATGACCTCCAATGTTGGGAACATTCTTCCCAATGACCTCCATTGTAAGGGGCCTTCTTCCCAATGACCTCCATTGTAAGGGGCCTTCTTCCCAATGACCTCCAATGTTGGGAACATTCTTCCCAATGACCTCCAATGTTGGGAGCATTCTTCCCAATGACCTCCAATGTTGGGAACATTCTTCCCAATGACCTCCAATGTTGGGAGCATTCTTCCCAATGACCTCCAATGTTGGGAACATTCTTCCCAATGACCTCCAATGTTGGGAACATTCTTCCTACTGACCTCCAATGTTGGGAGCCTTCTTCCCAATGACCTCCAATGTTGGGAACATTCTTCCCAATGACCTCCAATGTTGGGAGCATTCTTCCCAATGACCTCCAATGTTGGGAACATTCTTCCCAATGACCTCCAATGTTGGGAACATTCTTCCCAATGACCTCCATTGTAAGGAGCATTCTTCCCAATGACCTCCAATGTTGGGAACATTCTTCCCAATGACCTCCAATGTTGGGAACATTCTTCCCAATGACCTCCAATGTTGGGAACATTCTTCCCACTGACCTCCATTGTAAGGAGCATTCTTCCCAATGACCTCCAATATTGGGAACATTCTTCCCAATGACCTCCAATGTTGGGAACATTCTTCCCAATGACCTCCATTGTAAGGAGCCTTCTTCCCAATGACCTCCAATGTTGGGAACATTCTTCCCAATGACCTCCAATGTTGGGAGCATTCTTCCCAATGACCTCCAATGTTGGGAACATTCTTCCCAATGACCTCCAATGTTGGGAACATTCTTCCCAATGACCTCCAATGTTGGGAACATTCTTCCCAATGACCTCCAATGTTGGGAGCCTTCTTCCCAATGACCTCCAATGTTGGGAACATTCTTCCCAATGACCTCCAATGTTGTCAACATTCTTCCCAATGACCTCCAATGTTGGGAGCCTTCTTCCCAATGACCTCCAATGTTGGGAACATTCTTCCCAATGACCTCCATTGTAAGGGGCCTTCTTCCCAATGACCTCCATTGTAAGGGGCCTTCTTCCCAATGACCTCCATTGTAAGGGGCCTTCTTCCCAATGACCTCCAATGTTGGGAACATTCTTCCCAATGACCTCCAATGTTGGGAGCATTCTTCCCAATGACCTCCAATGTTGGGAACATTCTTCCCAATGACCTCCAATGTTGGGAGCCTTCTTCCCAATGACCTCCAATGTTGGGAACATTCTTCCCAATGACCTCCAATGTTGGGAACATTCTTCCCAATCACCTCCATTGTAAGGGGCCTTCTTCCCAATGACCTCCATTGTAAGGGGCCTTCTTCCCAATGACCTCCAATGTTGGGAGCCTTCTTCCCAATGACCTCCAATGTTGGGAACATTCTTCCCAATGACCTCCAATGTTGGGAGCCTTCTTCCCAATGACCTCCAATGTTGGGAACATTCTTCCCAATGACCTCCATTGTAAGGGGCCTTCTTCCCAATGACCTCCATTGTAAGGGGCCTTCTTCCCAATGACCTCCAATGTTGGGAACATTCTTCCCAATGACCTCCAATGTTGGGAGCATTCTTCCCAATGACCTCCAATGTTGGGAACATTCTTCCCAATGACCTCCAATGTTGGGAGCATTCTTCCCAATGACCTCCAATGTTGGGAACATTCTTCCCAATGACCTCCAATGTTGGGAACATTCTTCCCAATGACCTCCAATGTTGGGAGCATTCTTCCCAATGACCTCCAATGTTGGTAACATTCTTCCCAATGACCTCCAATGTTGGTAACATTCTTCCCAATGACCTCCAATGTTGGGAACATTCTTCCCAATGACCTCCAATGTTGGGAACATTCTTCCCAATGACCTCCAATGTTGGGAGCATTCTTCCCAATGACCTCCAATGTTGGGAACATTCTTCCCAATGACCTCCAATGTTGGGAACATTCTTCCCAATGACCTCCATTGTAAGGAGCATTCTTCCCAATGACCTCCAATGTTGGGAACATTCTTCCCAATGACCTCCAATGTTGGGAACATTCTTCCCAATGACCTCCAATGTTGGGAACATTCTTCCCACTGACCTCCATTGTAAGGAGCATTCTTCCCAATGACCTCCAATATTGGGAACATTCTTCCCAATGACCTCCAATGTTGGGAACATTCTTCCCAATGACCTCCATTGTAAGGAGCCTTCTTCCCAATGACCTCCAATGTTGGGAACATTCTTCCCAATGACCTCCAATGTTGGGAGCATTCTTCCCAATGACCTCCAATGTTGGGAACATTCTTCCCAATGACCTCCAATGTTGGGAACATTCTTCCCAATGACCTCCAATGTTGGGAACATTCTTCCCAATGACCTCCAATGTTGGGAGCCTTCTTCCCAATGACCTCCAATGTTGGGAACATTCTTCCCAATGACCTCCAATGTTGTCAACATTCTTCCCAATGACCTCCAATGTTGGGAGCATTCTTCCCAATGACCTCCAATGTTGGGAACATTCTTCCCAATGACCTCCAATGTTGGGAGCCTTCTTCCCAATGACCTCCAATGTTGGGAACATTCTTCCCAATGACCTCCATTGTAAGGGGCCTTCTTCCCAATGACCTCCATTGTAAGGGGCCTTCTTCCCAATGACCTCCATTGTAAGGGGCCTTCTTCCCAATGACCTCCAATGTTGGGAACATTCTTCCCAATGACCTCCAATGTTGGGAGCATTCTTCCCAATGACCTCCAATGTTGGGAACATTCTTCCCAATGACCTCCAATGTTGGGAGCCTTCTTCCCAATGACCTCCAATGTTGGGAACATTCTTCCCAATGACCTCCAATGTTGGGAACATTCTTCCCAATGACCTCCATTGTAAGGGGCCTTCTTCCCAATGACCTCCATTGTAAGGGGCCTTCTTCCCAATGACCTCCAATGTTGGGAGCATTCTTCCCAATGACCTCCAATGTTGGGAACATTCTTCCCAATGACCTCCAATGTTGGGAACATTCTTCCCAATGACCTCCAATGTTGGGAGCATTCTTCCTACTGACCATCATAGTAATGTATCATGAGTTATAGTCATTTTTAGCAGGGGATCCCTGAGACCGGAAAGTTAACAAGGATTTCTCTGCATTGAAAATGCTGGGAAAGGCAGATATAGAGTGAAACAAATCGAAGGGTGTGGTCTAAAGCGTGTTCTCCCCCAAAAAACCTAAAAATCCTAACCTTAAAAAACTGTCTTGGCTTAAGTTCCATTTTTGCGGAATTTATTTCTTGATTCTTCACTCTTCTGGAGATCTTCTGTAGGCTCACAGCTCACACCGGACCCGGGGGCGGGGCGGGGATCGGGGGCGGGGTGGTCAGCCAGGGTCTAAGTAGCCGTGAAGGACTTTTTATTCAGAATAATTTTTTATTCAGAATAATTCAGACTCCAGAATTAGTGAACATTCTGAGGCACTTCTGCCAGGCCCACAATAGAGACTTCGGCCTGATGGAAGTGCGCGCCATAGAGGTTATACCCAAGGAGACCCTCACAGACAATGAAAGGTTTTCACGTCTATGCCAAAGGGAAACCTTTTGGATATATCGTTTGGGTTCCCTTGCACCCGAAGGTATGAATGAAGAAATTGATGTCCTAAGCACACATCACACTAAATACCTCACCAATCGCTCCTTCTGATTGGCCGTAGAGAGAATATTTCTGGTAACCCGAGTCCTTTTCTATTGTATTTGTGTTTCTTCCAGTCTGACTTGATGTCAGTTCAGAGGAGGCCATCAAAATCTGGCAATCAAAGTTTCTGACAAAGCGCGTGGAGCCGTGTTTTCCATTACACATTCGCTCTCTGGCCACCGGGCCGAGACGGGCAGAACACCTCCAGCCAACTGCCTGATTGCCGTGAAATCCTTCCCTGTGTCCAATCCACAATCACTGGAGCACCGCCGGATTTGGAGCAACTAGAAAGATATCAAAGGCCTTCGCAGCTTCGGTGTGACGGAGTCTGGCAGGGAGGGGGCAGGGAGGGGGCATGGAGGGGGCAGGGAGGGGGCCGGCTGTCCTTTCCGGGGAGTTTAGAGGCAAATTATATTCATTTGGGGTAAGTTGTTTGTTTTTATAAGATCTCTGGTTAAGTTTTACCCCTTCGTGCCCCGAGGATTTCATGCCGGTCCTGCAACGCTTTATACCCCAATAGCATTTGTATCATTTTTCCTTCGCTAGTATTCGTAATCTTCATATTTGGTGATAAGTGATTATCTGTAGGAAAGTTATGGAGTCCACAATCTATGAGATATATATCTGATCAATCGATCGATCCCGATGTACTGACGGCCAATCTCATTTCTTGAGGCCCAAAAATACCAGGACAGACCAAATACCCCCAAATCACTCCCCAGTACAAATACCCCTCAAATCACCCCCAGTACAAATACCCCCAAATCACCCCCAGTACAAATACCCCCAAATCACCCCCAGTACAAATACCCCCCAAATCACCCCCCCCAGTACAAATACCCCCCAAATCACCCCCCCCAGTACAAATACCCCCCAAATGACCCCCCAGTACAAATACCCCCCAAATCACCCCCCCAGTACAAATACCCCCCAAATCACCTCCCAGTACAAATAGTCCCCAAATGACCCCCCCCCCCCAGTACAAATACCCCCCAAATCACCTCCCAGTACAAATAGTCCCCAAATGACCCCCCAGTACAAATACCCCCCCAAATGACCCCCCAGTACAAATACCCCCCAAATCACCTCCCAGTACAAATACTCCCCAAATTAACCCCCAGTACAAATACCCCCCAAATGACCCCCCAGTACAAATACCCCCCAAATGACCCCCCAGTACAAATAC
Source organism: Lithobates sylvaticus (assembly GCA_028564925.1). NCBI lineage: Eukaryota > Metazoa > Chordata > Amphibia > Anura > Ranidae > Lithobates > Lithobates sylvaticus. Next base: position 202,094,447 of record CM053037.1, on the reverse strand, counting down.
TCCCCAAATGACCCCCCAGTACAAATACTCCCCAAATTACCCCCAGTACAAATACCCCCCCAAATGACCCCCCAGTACAAATACCCCCCCAAATCCCCTCCCAGTACAAATACCCCCCCAAATGACCCCCCAGTACAAATACCACCCAAATCACCTCCCAGTACAAATACCCCCCAAATCACATGCCAGTACAAATACCACTCCCCTCCCCCCCAATACCAGGCACTTCCCTCCTGCCATTCCTGCCCCCCAATACCAGGCACTCTCTTCCCCTCACTACCGGGCACTCCCCTCAACACCAGGCACTCCCCTCCCCCTTCCTGCCCCCCAATACCGGGCACTCCCTTCCCCCAATACTGGGCACTCCCCTCCCCTTTCCTGCCCCCCCAACACTGGCATTCCCCTCCCCCTTCCTGCCCCCCAATACTGGGCACTCCCCTCCCCCTTCCTGCCCCCTAACTCCGGGCACTCCCCTCCCCCCTTCCTGCCTCCCCAATACCGGGCACTTTCCTCCCCCCAATAGCAGGCACTCCCCTCCCCCAATACCGGGCACTCCCCTCCCCCAATACCAGGCACTCCCCTCCCCCAATACCGGGCACTCCCCCTCCCCTTTTGATCGGTGGATGTCATTCTGGAGTAGTGGGAGTTTCTGTATTTTCATGCAGACCCCTCTAGATGGCGCTGAGGCCTCCACCATGGAAAGAACTGAAATCCAATAGATGAAAGGGACGGCCAGGGGCAGCCAGTCTGGGGGGGAAAGGGCCAAATGATGCTGGATGTCCTCCAGGAAATGGGGCGGTCTGTATCTGACTTGCTGCAGCTTCTAATACACATTGTGAAACGCTCACAGTGTGCAGTGAAACCAGATTCAGCCAGTCCAGTACAACTGTTTCCCATAAACTGGATGTCAGAACTTGTTCTGGAAGATGGAGGAGAATTCTGTGTATCCAGAAACAGTCCTGTAATCAGATTTGTACACAAGGTGTTTATTGTTGTATGTTTCGCTCCGTCTATCGCTCTCCGTCCCGCACCTTCTGATCTGCAGGCGCGGCGCGGCGCCAGCTCTCCGCTCTCTCCTCTCACATGTGCCGATTCCTCCCGACAGGCTCCAGATAAACAAAATAGTTTTGCAGTGAATGGCGAACACAATAAACAACGTAACAAATTATCCGGCACGGCGCGGCGTAATGATTCCAACATTGCCATCATATAAAGTTCTAATTTTAGCGCGGTGCTTGGCACTGCGCGCCGTATTTGTGTTTTGGGCCTTAATCGGAACCTGATGCATCGGAGACCCAAAAATAAACCTTCTGCCTGAAATCGGGAAACAAATGATCAGCGGAGCTGAAAAACCGTGACTGACGCGCTCGCCGAAAAATGCGCGATGCGCGGTCGGTGACGTCACAGCGCTGTCAGATCCAGTCAATGTGAACCCGACTGATCTCCTATATAATCTTAAACACGTTTTGGCACATTTCTACCGTGTTTTTTGCATGACAAATGTGCGGCAAATCGGGTGCCGTTAACAATTAATGGCTTTGCAAGCACAACCCGTGATTCGCAGTGCGTTTCCGAAACGCGTGGTAAACACACAATTTTGCAGCCTAGAAGAAGCTCATGTAGCAAATTTCAGACATGTGCGTTTTGTCGTGTGAAAAATGCGGTGCAAATAATAATAAATATTAACAAACAATGACTTGCTGAGTGTTTGTCGCACGTTTACAGAAATGCGGTCAGAATCGCACGTTAATACGTTTTAATGTCCACAATAAATGAATATTCTGGTGAATAGAATACATTAATGCAAAATGTGCAAACTAAAACGCAGCTTTCATCGCATTTTTCCAGCTGCTTTTCTCTCAGGCGTTCTTTGGAGTGGATGAAGTGTGGAGACAATTAGGGGAGGGTTAGAACCAGACACGTGCGCTTCGTTTCGTTATACATTGAAATTCTGACACATTTTTCATTATTCGAATTACAATCATAACAAATTGAAACAAATCCAAAATAACGAAATTTGGGACGAAAATTAGAATTTGAATGAGTTTGGGGTGGAGGAACTTTACTGGCCTGCACAGAGTCCCGACCTCAACCCCATAAAACACCTTTGGGATGAATTAGAGCGGAGACTGTGAGCCAGGCCTTCTCGTCCAACATCAGTGCCTGACCTCACAAATGCTCTTCTGGAAGAATGGTCAAACATTCCCATAGACACCCTCCTAAACCTTGTGGACGGCCTTCCCAGAAGAGGTGAAGCTGTTATAGCTGCAAAGGACCAACTCAATATTGATACCTCTGGACTCATGCCGCGTTCACACGATCGGAATTCTCGTCAGAAAAAGCTCTGATGGTTTTCCCAACGGAATTCCGCTCAATATGTCTTGCCTACACACCAAATTCCGACCTCCAAGAACGCCGTGACGTACAACACTACGACGAGCCGAGAAAATGAAGTTCAATGCTTCCGAGCATGCGTCCAATTGTTTCCGAGCATGTGTAGGAATTTTGCGCGTCGGAATTGCTACAGACGATCGGAATTTCCAATGGAAACCTTTTCCATCTGAAAAATTGAGAACATGCTCTCAAATTTTTGCTGGCGGGAATTCGGCCAGCAAAATTCCGATGGAGCCTACACACGGTCGCATTTTCCGATGAAAAGCTCTCATCGGTCTTTTGCTGGCCGAAATTCGATCGTGTGTACGCGGCATAAGACTGGGATGTCATTAAAGTTCACGTAAAGGCAGGCATCCCAATACTTATGGTAATAGTGCGTGTAAAGGCAGGTGTCCCAATACTTTTGGTATAGTATACTTCAATCATGAAAAATACCTCTTTATGGCCACCTGATGGCGCTCACGATGGTAGGAAATAAAGATATTCCATATAATCCGGTGATTTCTGTGGCTGTACAGATATTTGTTTTCTCTATAGACCTCTTCCTAAGGTTTGGAGATGGTGGAGGAGGAACCGGAGGAACATTCGCCTCCTGATCTCAGCTTTGTCAACACAAATTGCATTTTATGAGGAAACATTTCGAACATTTTCTGTTTTTTTGCTTGTTTGGTTATCTTCACACATCTCTCATTCCGGGAAGAATAATAAGACGGTTCCATTCACTGGCCGTATCTCGGGCACAGGAGGTGAAGAATCCCACAGACAATACTATGGAGAGTCGGCATTCATTAAATCCATCATTTTATTAAAAACATCTTTAAACGAGGGCTGGCAGCCATTCCTCACAGGCTTTTATAGAAATTCATGGTTTGAATCAATGCTTTGAATGCTGGCCCGCACCCAGGAAGCGTTGTCTCCATCTCGCTGCCACCAACAATTATCATTGTAAGAAGATATGTGAAGGCCACACTTGCCGAGTCTAATGGGGAAGATGGTCGATAAGTAGTGATAATGGTGTCTGAAATACCGGGGAGGTAACCATCTCCTAAGGCTTTTCTCTTTCAAGTACAGGAATGAGTTGACCAATGATGGTAAAATACATTCTGACGAATGATTTTCAGAATTTTTATACGAACGTTTGAAGGAAATTCTACTGGTGAATGGCCAGCTTAGAGCTGAATTCCAGGTAGGGCAATTTTTTATAGTCCCATTGGTCCATCTTGGACCAATGTAGGCATGCATGGGTCATACCTGTGGGATCCCTGTGGAAGCTGGATCAGGGCTACTATAGTGATCTTCTACAGTAGACACACCTCAACTACTACAGTGATCTCCTACAGTAGACACGGCTACTACAGTGATCTCCTACAGTAGACACAGCTACCACAGTGATCTCCTACAGTAGACACAGCTACCACAGTGATCTCCTACAGTAGACACGGCTACTACAGTGATCTCCTACAGTAGACACGGCTACCACAGTTATCTCCTACAGTAGACACGGCTACCACAGTTATCTCCTACAGTAGACACGGCTACCACAGTGATCTCCTACAGTAGACAGGGCTACCACAGTGATCTCCTACAGTAGACACGGCTACCACAGTGATCTCCTACAGTAGACACGGCTACCACAGTGATCTCCTACAGTAGACACGGCTACTACAGTGATCTCCTACAGTAGACACGGCTACCACAGTTATCTCCTACAGTAGACACGGCTACCACAGTTATCTCCTACAGTAGACACGGCTACCACAGTGATCTCCTACAGTAGACAGGGCTACCACAGTGATCTCCTACAGCAGACACGGCTACCACAGTGATCTCCTACAGTAGACACGGCTACCACAGTGATCTCCTACAGTAGACACGGCTACTACAGTGATCTCCTACAGTAGACACAGCTACTACTGTGATCTCCTACAGTAGACATGGCTACCACAGTGATCTCCTACAGTAGACACGGCTACCACAGTGATCTACAGTAGACACGGCTACCACTGTGATCTCCTACAGTAGACACGGCTACCACAGTGATCTCCTACAGTAGACATGGCTACCACAGTGATCTTCTACAGTAGACATGGCTACCACAGTGATCTACTACAGTAGACACAGCTACCACAGTGATCTCCTACAGTAGACACGGCTACCACAGTTATCTCCTGCAGTAGACACAGCTACCACAGTGATCTCCTACAGTAGACACGGCTACCACAGTGATCTCCTACAGTAGACACGGCTACTACAGTGATCTCCTACAGTAGACACGGCTACTACAGTGATCTCCTACAGTAGACACGGCTACCACAGTGATCTACAGTAGACACGGCTACCACAGTGATCTCCTACAGTAGACACGGCTACCACAGTGATTTCCTACAGTAGACATGTGTAAAGCAAGTGTAAATGGCTTCAGCTTTCCCGAGGGAGAATATCCATAACGTGTTTCACCCATGTGGAGCTTAATCATAGAGGCCTCTACAATCAAGCCCCACATAAGAGAAACAGGTTAGTGGTTTCTCCCACGAGTGGGGAAAGAGAAAATGGCACCCATCTCCACTCAGAACTGGCACGCTGTGAGCCTACTGGTAATAAAAAAATAAGTGTAAATGGCTTCAGCTCTCCTGTTGTAAAATATTCTAACACGTTTCACCCATGTGGAGCTTAATCATAGAGGCCTTACATATTAGATTGTAAGCTCTTCTGAGCAGGACCCTCTTAATCCTCTTGTATTTTATTATATTATAACTGTATTGTCTCCCTTTTATATTGTAAAGCGCTGCGTAAACTGTTGGCGCTATATAAATCCTGTATAACAATAATAATAATACATAGGCAAAACTCGTTAGTGGTTTCTCCCATGGGTGGGGAAAAAGAGCTGAAGCCATATACATTTGTTTTTGTATTTACCAGTAGGGTGCCAGTTCTGAGTGTGGATGGGCACCATTTTCTCTTTCCCCACTCGTGGGAGAAACCACTAACGGGTTTCGCCTATGTGGGGCTTGATTGTAGAGGCCTCTATGATTAAGCTCCACATGGGTGAAATGTGTTTGAATATTCTCCCACAGGAAAGCTGAAGCCATTTACACTTCTGTTTGTATTACCAGTAGGGTGCCAGCGTGGCAGTTCTGAGTGTGGACGGGCACCATTTTCTCTTTCCCCACTCGTGGGAGAAACCACTATCGGGTTTCGCCTATGTGGGGCTTGATTGTAGAGGCATCTATGATTAAGCTCCACATGGGTGAAATGTGTTTGAATATTCTCCCACAGGAAAGCTGAAGCCATTTACGCTTCTGCTTGTAGGGTGCCAGCGTGGCAGTTCTGAGTGTGGACTGGCGCCATTTTCTTGGACTGAGAGAGGACACCCCGGTCCCTGTGGTGGAGCTTCTTTGAAAAGTTACACTGTTCCTGTATATTGTGATATATAAGGAATGGATTCCTGCTGACTTGTAAAGCTAATGAAAGCTTCTATTAGTTCTGTGGGAATATTTAATTAAGTCGGCTTTTGTGTGGATCGCCGAAATACTTTTTTGCAAGAAAAACATCGAAAAAAGAAAAGAAAGGAACCCAAATCTGGTGGGTTTGTCTTGCTAAAAAGCGCAGGCCGGGACTTTTCCGGGCAGCTCAGCCTCCTGAGTTTATTATGTCTGGGTTGTATAAATACAAAGGTTTAGGTTAACTTCAACTTTTAAAAGCGAGACTTAAAGCCAAATGAAGTCTCATCTCCCATCTGAGAAATCAGCCTTCTCCGGCGAGACAAAAACAGAGACCTCACTTAAGGTATAAATAATTTCCGTCCAGAGCCATGAAGACATTCACAATATATATAGAACTGGAGATTTTCGAGGAAAAAAGACACCTGTTTGGATGTGGTGACATTCCTCGCCAATAACAATTCCTAATGTTACAAATTAATGGCTTTCCGGACTGTTTATTGAAAAAGCACTTTGTAAATTATGTATGTGATCCGTGTACATTGGAAAAACTAAACACCAAAATCCTTCCATGCAAAGGATCCCTTACATTAATAGGTAACTCGCCCATTACGTAAAAGGAAAAAAAAACCTCCATTACTATTCGGAGTAATAAAAACAAGAATGTCTTAAGTAGCGAGGCATTAGCTCTCCCGCGTCGTACAAATGTATTATTTTACAAATACAAAACCTTAATGAATTTTCCAAACTTTACATGTAAATAGTAAGAAGGGAACCAGATACAAAAGCTGGGAATGTAGCACCCCTCTGACACCCCAAAGGCAGGACAGCACCCCCAGAGGCCAGGGGCAGGCTAGCATTTCACCTCCAGGCAGTGGCGGCTGGTGCTCAATATTTTTTTGGGGAGACAGACAGTGACCCCCCCCCCACTGGAGACGGATGGGAAGACAGTGACCCCCCCCCCCACTGGAGACGGATGGGAAGACAGTGATCCCCCCCCCCCACAGGAGACGGATGGGAAGACAGTGACCCCCCCCACAGGAGACGGATGGGAAGACAGTGGCCCCCCCCCCCCCACAGGAGACGGATGGGAAGACAGTGACCCCCCCCCCCAAAGGAGACGGATGGGAAGGCAGTGACCCCCCCACAGGAGACAGATGGGAAGACAGTGACCCCCCCCCCCACAGGAGACGGATGGGAAGACAGTGACCCCCCCACAGGAGACAGATGGGAAGACAGTGACCCCCCCCACAGGAGACGGATGGGAAGACAGTGACCCCCCCACAGGAGACAGATGGGAAGACAGTGACCCCCCCCCCACAGGAGACGGATGGGAAGACAGTGACCCCCCCCCCCAAAGGAGACGGATGGGAAGGCAGCTATTCCCCCCCACAGGAGATGGATGGGAAGACAGTGACGCCCCCCCCACAGGAGACGGCTGGGAAGACAGTGATCCCCCCCACAGGAGACGGCTGGGAAGACAGTGACCCCCCCCCCCCACAGGAGACAGATGGGAAGACAGTGACCCCCCCCACTGGAGACGGCTGGGAAGACAGTGATCCCCCCCACAGGAGACGGCTGGGAAGACAGTGATTCCCCCCACAGGAGACGGCTGGGAAGACAGTGACCCACCCCACAGGAGACGGCTGGGAAGACAGTGCCCCCCCCACAGGAGACGGATGGGAAGACAGTGACCCACCCCACAGGAGACGAATGGGAAGACAGTGACACCCCCCCCCCCCACCGGAAACGGATGGGAAGACAGTGACCCCCCCCCCCACCGGAAACGGATGGGAAGACACTAATTCCCCCCCCCACAGGAGATGGATGGGAAGACAGTGATCCCCCCCCCCCAAAAGAGACAGATGGGAGGGCAGCTATTCCCCCCCCCACAGGAAACCGATGGGAAGAGAGATGAGGAAGATCCAGAAGTGCTCATGCGTATGGCGCCCTGTATGTAGATTAGGGGCCGGGAGCATGGATAAAGGGGGCGGTGCCTTTGCGCCCTGTATGGACGGGCCATCACTGCCCGTAGGGCTGAGTCCATGGCTGGATGGGGGGATGGAGAAAGAACATTGGGCACCAGTCACTTTTGTATTTTTAAGGTTTTATTGCAGAAGAAGTAAGAAGTGAGGGGCAGTTTTGATAAACACATTATCAAAAATGATAACGTGTTTCGACCATTGCAGCCTTCCTCAGGCTGCAATGACCAGAACACGTTAGCATTTTTGTACTCTATCCATGCTATGTAGCTAATAAAGATCAATAAGTGGAGCACCGAGTTGCCGGATTTTTTTTACAGTGGATCCATATGACCTGACGGCACAAAAGATTTCATGATAAAGGAAGGAGCTTTTCCAGAAAATGATATTGTTGCGTTTTTTGACATGTCAGGAATTTATTCGGGCAGATTTGTAAAGTTACTGACAGGTGACATCAGAAATGTCGCAGCTCTTGTCAGCGCAGCTCTTGTCAGCGCAGCTTGTGAAAAGACGATACAACTGGAATGTGATGTTCACCATGTTTAGTATCTTTCCTCCTGATGAATCAGGGATGTTATAAAAAGAAAAAAGGAAAAAAGAATTATGAAAAAATGTATTATTGGAGGTTTTTTTTTCACCCAGACAAAAATATTTAGTATTTCATGTATGATGTAATTAAAAAAGCATTTCTAAAGGGTTAGTCAATACGTGTGCGGCTTTTGGCAGAATCCGCCTTGTGCTGCGAGACACACGAGCCACGCAAGAAAATGTTCTGCGGATAAATAGTGGAGTAAATTGGGATTTCGCCAACTTTTCTAGATTTATGTGATTCAGATGTTTCACAAAGTGCTTCTTCCCCCTCCTTGTCTGACTTGGCAGCAAAGAGTGAAAATTACATATGAAGACACAATGGCCTTTTCTATTTGAAGTGAAATCGCACAATGAGACCGGCGGTATTATGGGATCGCGGAAAACACCTGATGGAACGATATATGAGAACCGCTCAGGACTGAAGTCAGATCACAAATAAGTAGAAGGTTCACCTTTCCTTCATCCGATATACAGCCGGTAAAATAAGTATTCAACACGTCACCATTTTTCTAGGTAAATACACACACTATATTACCAAAAGTATTGGGACACCTGCCTTTACACACACATGACCTCTAATGACATCCCAGTCTTAGTCCGGAGGGTTCAATATCTCCCTTTGCAGCTATAACAGCTTCACCTCTTCTGGGAAGGCCGTCCACAAGGTTTAGGAGGGTGTCTATGGGAATGTTTGACCATTCTTCCAGAAGACCATTTGTGAGGCCAGGCACTGATGTTGGACAAGAAGGCCTGGCTCGCAGTCTCCGCGCTAATTCATCCCAAAGGTGTTCTATCGGGTTGAGGTCAGGACTCTGTGCAGGCCAGTCAAGTTCCTCCACCCCAAACTCGCTCATCCGTGTCTTTATGGACCTTGCTTTGTGCACTGGTGGGCAGTCATGTTGGAACAGGAAGAGGCCGTCCCCAAACTCCTCCCACAAAGTTGGGAGCATGAAATTGTCCAACATGTCTTGGTATGCTGAGGCCTTAAGAGTTCCCTTCACTGGAACTAAGAGGCAAAACCCAACCCCTGAAAAACAGTGTCTTGCTGTGGTTGTCCACGCAAGTGCTTATGAACTTAGGTAAGCATTCCTATATATAAGCCTCAGACCTCGTACCCTCTGTGTATATGCAGCCTGCAAGGGTTTTTCCTTTTGCACGCTGATATGTTTATATTTAGCTGCTCTATATGGCAACTTATCATTGCCTCTTGTCCTTCTTTTAGTGTTAATCCCCAAAAGGATCTGTGAATTTAATCCATACTTTCCAGGCACCTCCTACCGTCTATTGCTTACGCCCGTACATTTGCTGTTTTTAACCCATTTGTAAGTACAAGAGGCAAATGCCTAGGGTAGTGTTATACCCATCGTTGTGGGGGATTGGTCCTTTCCCACAAGAGACACTCCCATTGCTGTGTATAAAATATAACTATCAATCTGAAAGTTTAATTGATCTAATATTTGCCAGGTCAAGTACGTCCCTTGCTACCAATAGCTTTGGCGTCTCTCTTTGGTGACCCCGCCTGGGACTGGGCTGTTTCTGTGGCTGAACTGAACACCCAACTGGGTCTCTATAGGTAGGCACACCTATCCGTGGGGGGTAAGACAAGAGGCAACAAGTGCTGATTATCTGTGTTTTGCACCCAATCATAAACTGCATAAAAACTTTACCTAATTGATTGCATACTGTATATCTCATTATTGTTTCTTATATTTAGAAAGATACTACTTTTGTTACTCCGCTTTAGAGGGAACTGGACAGTCGTCCTTTGGATGTAATAGACACTACCATTAGTTTAGTGATGAATAAAAGACAAGTGCAGACATGTCAATGAAATGTGAATTTGTTTAGTTTAAATCTAAACCCCTCATCCAAGAACCAAAGCATTTCCTTATAGTGATGGGATCCTGATGAACAGGCTGGACCTTCAAGTTGGATGGCCCAGGAAGGAAGGTCATCCTCCTGGATGGGAACCTCTCCTCCAGGGAAGGAAGAACCCTGGCCTCTGGGGCGCCAGACTATTTATACACTCCCCAACCACCATCTGGACACACCTTTCCAGGCATTGGCTGGTGCTGCATAAATATTGAGGCTTTTTGACTCTCCCACCCGCAATATCCTGGAAATCTCCAGAAAATCGGGGAAAGCAGTCAAATCTGCATCTGGACACAATATTGAGCTGCGCCTTAAGAGATTTAGTCACGCGGTTGAAGATTTTTTGGGTCATTTCTGATTGCGCCCATTAAACTGAAACACAAACATATTAACAAAACGTTGAGATGGTTCTTCATTTTCTACGTCAGAATATCTTTTCATATACAATTCAATGATAACAATTTTAGTAACGTCCCATGTATTCTTTGAACTTTTATGAGTTTACTTGGAAATATGTCTGGGATTTTATAGAGGATAGTAAACACAAATAACACAAACAAGTTAGACGCGAATAATAAAGATGATGCTGAAACTAACAAAAAAAAGTAAAATTCTGTGCATTGGGCCTGAGTCTTGTCGGTTGGTCCAATAGATAATCAACATTTAATAAAGTCATTTCTCGGTCATTCTCAAGTGTCATCACTGAAGATGGTCTTTGGTTGTATACAAACAAAATTATTGGAATGATATTGTAATCACAACGTTTGGGTGGTCTGCAACAATGCTACTCGGAAGGACTGTTAGGACAGAAGTTTTAGGAATATTGTCGGAATATTGATGAAGAAAGCCTAAAGAGGCTTGGAATTTACAATTTAAACCAGTTAAAGTGGAACTAAACCTAACAATGTAACAGTTTAAAAAACTAACATTCCTGGCATGCTAACTGTCACATTGCTTGTGTCCTCAACCAAACCGTCAAACCATCACATGGCTGGTGTCATAACGGATCACAAACAGAGACCAAGATGGCGGCTTCCTTGGCTGAAAAGGGTAGGGAGGTCTTAGTTACGCTTTAGGAAAATAATTGTAAATTCAGTTGAGCCCATCTGATTCTGGAGAAGAAATCCCAAGACTTTGGTTGAGGGGACCAGAGAGGTCAGAAGAAGGGACATTGCTTCATTTCCCATGATTGGAAGTTTTCCAGGGGGCAGAGCTTTGCTCTCTATTCTATGTAATTACTTCTTGGGAGGTCCCATATTGCTACAAGAAGACATTTCTCATCTATAATATTATACATTTAATATATACTACTGATCATATTCCACACAAGTGTTAGCTCACTGTCACCTATACTCGCACATTGTCTTTGTGGAATCCACAGAGCTCCCTCCTTGTCCACTCGTCTTTCCTCAGCTCCCATGCCAGACATCTCGAGTAGCTCCGAATCCTCTGTTCACAGACATCACCATTGCATTTGCCCCAAAAGTTGGTATACCCCAATGAAACGCGTCGGACCTACATAGATGCATGATGTCCATACAGATGATTTTATATGTCTTTTACACTGGTCCACTCAAGACTTTTAAATACCATCCAGCCCTTCCAGTGGCCTATGTTGTGTAGGACTTGTCTTCATCCCATGATATGTCCAAGTACCATGGCGTTAATATGTATACGGTGCCTTGCAAAAGTATTCACCCCCTTGGCTTTTTACCTATTTTGTTACATTACAGCCTTTAGTTCAATGTTTTTTTTCATCTGAATAATATGTGATGGATCAGAACACAATAGTTGGTGAAGTAAAATTAGAAAAATACCTCGGCCTTACATGTTACCTGTCCTCCCCTCCCTTATCTTCCCTCACCTTAGGTTCCCCTTTCCTATTATTAACATTTAGGATAGGATATATCTATTAGGTTAACTTGTCTTATGTATCGGGTCATTCTATGACTTGTCTTGTGTATCGGGTCATTCTATGACTTGTCTTGTGTATCGGGTCATTCTATGACTTGTCTTATGTATTGGGTCATTCTATGACTTGTCTTATGTATCGGGTCATTCTATGACTTGTCTTATGTATCGGGTCATTCTATGACTTGTCTTATGTATCGGGTCATTCTATGACTTGTCTTATGTATGGGGTCATTCTATGACTTGTCTTATGTATGGGGTCATTCTATGACTTGTCTTATGTATCGGGTCATTCTATGACTTGTCTTATGTATGGGGTCATTCTATGACTTGTCTTATGTATCGGGTCATTCTATGACTTGTCTTATGTATGGGGTCATTCTATGACTTGTCTTATGTATGGGGTCATTCTATGACTTGTCTTATGTATCGGGTCATTCTATGACTTGTCTTATGTATCGGGTCATTCTATGACTTGTCTTATGTATCGGGTCATTCTATGACTTGTCTTATGTATCGGGTCATTCTATGACTTGTCTTATGTATCGGGTCATTCTATGACTTGTCTTATGTATCGGGTCATTCTATGACTTGTTTATGTATCGGGTCATTCTATGACTTGTCTTATGTATCGGGTCATTCTATGACTTGTCTTATGTATCGGGTCATTCTATGACTTGTCTTATGTATCGGGTCATTCTATGACTTGTCTTATGTATCGGGTCATTCTATGACTTGTCTTATGTATCGGGTCATTCTATGACTTGTCTCATGTATCGGGTCATTCTATGACTTGTCTCATGTATGGGGTCATTCTATGACTTGTCTCATGTATCGGGTCATTCTATGACTTGTCTTATGTATCGGGTCATTCTATGACTTGTCTTATGTATCGGGTCATTCTATGACTTGTCTTATGTATCGGGTCATTCTATGACTTGTCTTATGTATCGGGTCATTCTATGACTTGTCTTATGTATCGGGTCATTCTATGACTTGTCTCATGTATCGGGTCATTCTATGACTTGTCTTATGTATCGGGTCATTCTATGACTTGTCTTATGTATCGGGTCATTCTATGACTTGTCTTATGTATCGGGACATTCTATGACTTGTCTCATGTATCGGGTCATTCTATGACTTGTCTTATGTATCGGGTCATTCTATGACTTGTCTTATGTATCGGGTCATTCTATGACTTGTCTTATGTATCGGGTCATTCTATGACTTGTCTTATGTATCGGGTCATTCTATGACTTGTCTCATGTATCGGGTCATTCTATGACTTGTCTTATGTATCGGGTCATTCTATGACTTGTCTTATGTATCGGGTCATTCTATGACTTGTCTTATGTATCGGGTCATTCTATGACTTGTCTTATGTATCGGGTCATTCTATGACTTGTCTTCTGTATCGGGTCATTCTATGACTTGTCTTATGTATCGGGTCATTCTATGACTTGTCTTATGTATCGGGTCATTCTATGACTTGTCTTATGTATCGGGTCATTCTATGACTTGTCTTATGTATCGGGTCATTCTATGACTTGTCTTATGTATCGGGACATTCTATGACTTGTCTTATCGGGTCATTCTATGACTTGTCTTATGTATCGGGTCATTCTATGACTTGTCTTATGTATCGGGTCATTCTATGACTTGTCTTATGTATCGGGTCATTCTATGACTTGTCTTATGTATCGGGTCATTCTATGACTTGTATATGTATTGGGTCATTCTATGACTTGTCTTATGTATCGGGTCATTCTATGACTTGTCGATAGCGATACAAGCAATTGTTTAAATGCCAAGTGTGTCCACACCAGTCTCCATTATCTCTCACCTTTTCAGCCTTTTCCATTCTCTCTCTTATGTTAGGACTTCATATCAATTCACATCCATACCTTACAGCTCCATCTCTGTCATAAGTTTAATCCCATTTTAGGTATCTAGATATAGAATTCCTTCCCATAATAGCAGTTTTGTACTCTTGAGCTTTAGAGATAATAATATTTGTCTACATTTTATCATTTATAGACACAGATCTATGTTGTTCTTTTTGGTGAGCATCCCATACATCACCAGATGTTACAAGTAGTGTTTTATGTCCATGCTTTATTATTTTACGTTATGATGTGTTTCCTTTCTGTACACTAATATCAGAAATTTATGTACAGCCATGTATATGCCGGAGTTCATTACGTTCTGTAACACATAAGTTCCATATATTGATTCTGATTGGATGTTACTCCATGTTTGTAATATCTGTATACTTGTTTTATGCTCAATAAAAACTTTTGAAAAGAAAATAAAGACACTTGACATTAAAATTAGAAAAATACATCCATAAAACTATTTTTCACTGATAACTGATAATTGGAGAAAGCCAACCGAGGAGCAAAGGTCCGGAACCTACTCAGGTCCCACATAGAACTGTTGGCTTTGTATTGAATAACAATAATAAAACATTTGTACAATAACAATCAGTAGGACCGTCTCCTCATACATGGAGCTGTAGTGAGTCAAGTGCTAAACCAAGACCTTGTTCTCTGTTGAGCTGCCCTTAAAACGCTTATACTAGACGAGACAGTTGTGACTCCTAATTTAATCAAGAGACCCGGCGATCCACAACCCTCTATTCCTATATAAGTTATTAGGAGACAACAAGTTTACCAGCAACCATACAAAGCTAGGAGTCAATTCAAAGTGGAGCTATGATTAACTTCCAACCCCAATTTAAGTCAATCTCAATATCTATTAGATGCATTATTGTGTTCATAGTTACGTTTTCCTTCACCCTTATAAACGGATACAACACAGACCGCGACTCACACGCCGTCTTGTACTAATTACAATAGTCATCGAAAAGGGCCGCGGGGGGAAAGCTGCTCATGCCGAACACTTGCCCAATACTTCTGGTATAATCTATAAATTCCAAACTGGTCCAATTATGTCAAATCTTATTAGAGTTTCTAAATATCTTTCCCAAGAGAGTCAGCGGAAGAATCATTTCATTTGGACAAAGCACAACAATTTCCCACACTGTAAAAAGTTTAAATATAGAAAAGTGTTGTTTTCAGTAAAAAATGTGCGATCTTATATAAACAATTAAGTGGATGTAAATTGAAGACTACATTTCCGTGATATCAGGATTGTTGGGTAAGAATTGTGTCATTCAGAATTTCTTTTGACTGAATGTTCCGCATGCCCCGCCCTCTGCGCTGCGGAGCATTCAGGAGTTGGATTTGCTCCAGTCTTACAAGAAGTGGCGTATCAGAGACATTTCTGCTGTTCCTCGTACCTGCAAAGTGCAAAACTTATCATTTAGGGACAAGACACCTTTTCATAAACACTAATGAGGGAAAGTGATTTGGTTTGGACATCTTGGTTGAGTTGTTAAAATCAATCTGTCAGATGCTAAAAAAACGACACAATGAATAGAATGGAGATACTCGAATTTCTAGCATGTACCCTTAAGGCTCGCTTCACAATGGAACACACAGCCGCTCACAGCAGCTCACAGCAGGAGTCCCGTGTGTCTCCATTCACAGTTTCAGGTTCGATTTCACCCCAAATATTTGGCTAAATTCCGGAGCCGCTGCGGAGATATGTGAACCGGCTCCATAGAGATCTCCATAGAGAGTCGGTCACAATCTGCTATCTAAATTGGATACAGGGAAACCCACATCCAATTCGCATTGAAGAGCTAAGTGCCCCAG
Organism: Lithobates sylvaticus; assembly: GCA_028564925.1. Lineage (NCBI taxonomy): Eukaryota > Metazoa > Chordata > Amphibia > Anura > Ranidae > Lithobates > Lithobates sylvaticus. The sequence goes on along the minus strand of CM053037.1, from coordinate 202,078,538 downwards.
GAGTCCTGAAATCTGGGATGTTCTAATATACAAATGTGAATTCCCTTGAAGAAGTCAATCACCCGTCCACTTATTTGTGGACTCCCACCTAAGCCATCATATCTATATGTGTTTGTTGGTCATACCAGAGGCGTAACTAGAACCTTCAGAACCCCAGGGCAAAAAAACATAAAGGGCCACTCTGACTCACTGAGCCTTTCCCATCAATACCAGGACCCTCCCGGGCCCATTTCTTTGGTCCCTTCCTTTTAGCACAGGTTTCCTTAATAGCCCATTGAAGCCCATCCAATTTAAACTAGTGTGGGCTTTGAGGATAGCATAGTTGGACTATTTGCAGCTCAAAACACACCAATTTGACTTTTCCTAGATGAGTCTTAAAGAATAAGTCCAGTCAAAACCGTTTATTCCATTTTTTGATAGAGTGGGGAAGAACTAGAAAACCTGCTTAAAGGTCAACTTTACAACATATTGTAGTTGTGATTGAGCACCAAATATTCCAACCAATGGGTGTCAAACTCAATTTCATCGTTGACCGTATGGTTGCCCTCAAAGGGCCTGGTGTACCTGTAAGACTATATAAATGTCTCTGCATTTGATAATTACTGGTTTTGGTAATAAGGGGAGGTGAAGGGGAGGTGAAGGGGAGGTGAAGGGGAGGTGAAGGGGAGGTGCAGACTGGCATGGAGCCCACACATGTTCCTATAGCAGAAGGTGCAAGTCTGGAAAGGAGGGTCGCAGGCCACTGGTATCATCCAAGAGAAAATATTATTGGAGACTGCTCAGACAGACAATGGTTCTACCATTGTGTTTTACCTGAACAATCTCCAATAATATTTCTTGTGCATGATACCAGCAATGTGCAGCCTTCCTCCTCAACTGGCACAGCATTTTGATATTCTCATAATTATTATAAGCAGATGCCCAGGGCACCCTCTTACATCGGATGTCAAGAGCCTCCCCATCATCAGAAGTCAAGAGTCCTCCACTCTCCCTTACATCACAGTGCACCCCTCTTGTGCAGCTGCTGGAAGGGTGCTGGGAAGCAGAAAGTGCAGGGTCTGGAGGAGGACCAGAGGAGGGCTGGAGTCTGCTGAATGCAGAGACCAGGGGATAAAGAGATGAGGGGGTGCTGTGCTGTAAGAGTTCTGTCCGCCTTTCTGCTCCTGACCGCTGAGATGAGGGGGGGGGGGGGGGGTGCAGAGACAAGGGGGGCACTACAGCTGCAGGAGAGGTGCATGGGCCAGTGGTGAGATCCCCTTGCAGTAATTTCTGTTCATATCCTTTTCCACAAGACCATAAGTATGGTAAGGTAAGGTGATAAATAAGGTAAGCTTCTACTAGATCTGGGCTCCTCAATTGTCCAATTTGTATGACATTAAAAACTTGGAAATATATCTTCCGGGGGAAATAAGGGAACATAGGATTCAGCTATCAACTAAGAATGAAATATTAGGTTGGGTCAGAGGAACTGGAAACCTTTGAACTGGGTTCAAATACAATAAAAGAGCCCTTTCATGGTAGGGACAGATTTCTGTGGGCTAAAGATAGAACTCCACCAAAAGTGTGGTGGGTGTCCCTAAAGGTTCATTATAACACACCTTCACATCTTACAGCATCGATTTCCTTTACATCTCTTGGCATTTGGTCACATGAAAGCAAGAACCACCATAGAAGTTGCTGCTGGAAATCTCTCTGACAGGTTTTGTGATTGTAGGTCCAACATGGGGTAGTTTATTATATAATGCTCCGCATGTCTCAATGACTGGAGGTCCCACCAAAAGCAACGTATGACTGGTGAAGTATCTCCAGTTAGGACCACCAGCCCACAATATATGGCCCATGGGGCAAATGATTGCTCAATCCAGTCCTCCCTTGCGTTGGCAAGTTTATGGATCCCCCATCACAAAAGAATCTGTGTGATAAAAAAACACAAAAAAATGTTCAATTATCTATATCAGTGATCTGCAAACCCTTAGCTTGCTTTTTTCTGGCCCTTGGGACACTATTTTCATCCACTAATACCAACAATGTTTCATAATTCCCCTCACTGACACCAAAGAAGGGGCAGAATTCCTCCCAATGACAGAAATGATGGGGCAGAATTCCTCCCAATGACACCAAAGAAGGGGCAGAATTCCTCCACTGACACCAAAGAAGGGGCAGAATTCCTCCACTGACACAAAAGAAGGGACAGAATTCCTCCACTGACACAAAAGAAGGGACAGAATTCCTCCACTGACACCAAAGAAGGGGCAGAATTCCTCCACTGACACCAAAGAAGGGGCAGAATTCCTCCACTGACACCAAAGAAGGGGCAGAATTCCTCCACTGACACAAAAGAAGGGACAGAATTCCTCCCAATGACACCAAAGAAGGGGCAGAATTCCTCCACTGACACCAAAGAAGGGGCAGAATTCCTTCCAATGACACAAATGATGGGGCAGAATTCCTCCCAATGACACAAATGATGGGGCACAATTCCACCACTGACACCAAAGAAGGGGCATTGTTTAATGACCTTTTCTACTTCCAATGGCCACAGTCCGGCTGCACCTTAAGTCTGAAGAACAGTAAACTGGCTGTAACGTACCTGGTATCAGAGCCCAACTGTAGAAGGAGACCTCTCTTACAGCCCTGGCTCGAGGACCACTGGGGTTGCAACAGTGGTGCAGGAGCGCAGCGAGGTAGGAGTGCCTGTATGATCCGTAGTAGCTGATACAGATGAGTAGAGAAGATCCACCTGATGAACTGGACTGGTGAGGCAGTAGCAGCAGTGGTAACAGGTGTAGGTCAGCGATCCCTGGATCTAGGCAGAGACTGGATCAGGACTAGACTGAAGCAGGTGAGACAAGCCGGGTCAAACACAGGTAATCAGGTAGTTACAGCAGGCAGAGAGTGGTCAGTAGGCAGGCAGAGATTTGGCAACAGAAGGTCAGCAGGTTCAGAAATAGCAGGGTCAAGGCAGGCCGGGTCAGGAGAGGAGAAGGCAGCAGTAGTCAAACGTAGCAGGAATCAGATAACAGCAGCAGGTACAGGATCAGACTCAGGTGGAGCTGCAGATCAGACAGCACTGCACTGGAGCAGCTGCTGTCCTTTTAAAGGGGAACTGGCACCAAGTTGAGTTAGCGCTCGTGCACATGCACCTGTTGTGCATTCCTGCGTACGCGTGCCTGTCGCGTGTCACTGCGCACGTTCATGCGCCGCTGCCCAGTGCGGCCTGTTCTCGTGGGAACATGTGTGCGCACGCGCGCATGTCCGTGTGCCTGTCCTGCCACAGGGTATCCCTGACATTGCCCCCCCCCAAGGGGCAGCCTCCGGATGCCCAACAGGCTCTTCTTTTCAGGGTGAGCAAGGAAAAAGGCACGAACTAACCTTCTTGCATGGATATTGCATGCGGGTTCCCAGGAGTTATCCTCCAGGCCATATCCTCTCCATTTAACCAGAAATTGTACCTGATTTCGCCTTCTCCGGCAGTCCAGGATAGCCTCCACTTCGAACTCCTCATTCCCATCAATCAGAACAGGTTCCGGTGGCTTGGGTCCTCTGTCAGGGAAGGGATCAGGTACTGCAGGTTTTAGTAGTGAAACATGAAATATAGGATGAATTTTAAACGAGTCAGGTAAAGAAAGTTCATATGATACATCATTTAACCTCCTCTTCACCGGGAAGGGACCAGTAAATTTGGGTGCCAACTTTTTAGACGGACATTTTAACTTAAGATTGGTTGTAGAAAGCCATACCTGGTCACCCGGCTGCAGGTTCAGTTCTCCTCTCCTCTTTTTATCAAAAGCCTTCTTGTTGTCGGCTTGTGCTTTGGCCATTGCTTCCTGCAAGATCTTGTTGTTGTGGTTGAGGAAATCCATGGTATCTTGTACTGCCGGAACTGTAGATTCTGAAATGAAATCAGGCAGAAATGATAAATGGAAACCATAATTAGAAAAGAAAGGGGATTGACCTGTAGCTGAGTGATTGGCGTTGTTGTAGGCAAATTCTGCCAGTGGTAGTAAAGATACCCAATCATCCTGAGTAAAGGAAGTGAAACAACGGATGTACTGTTCGAGCGTTTGATTTGTCCTTTCTGTTTGCCCATTGGTTTGGGGATGGTAAGCTGAGGACAATGCCAACTCAATTTTCAACGCTTTACATAAAGCTCTCCAGAAACGTGAGGTGAACTGTACACCACGATCAGATGTAATGTTTGCTGGGACCCCATGCAACCTGACGATCTCCTTAATAAATACTCGGGCCGTCTCCATAGCAGATGGGGTACTCTTTAAGGGTAAGAAATGAGCCATCTTGGTTAATCGGTCCACTACTACAAAGATTGCCGTGCATCCCTCGGCCGGTGGAAGTTCTACTATAAAATCCATGGAGATCATCCTCCATGGTTTATCAGGAATGGGTAGAGGTTTCAGCAGGCCCCAGGACTTACTTCTTGCTGTCTTGTTCTGAATGCAAACAGAGCATGAGTTCACATATTTCTTACAAAAAGTTTCTAGATCAGGCCACCAAAATGTACGTCGTACAAGTTCAAGGGTCTTATGTATGCCAAAATGGCCTGCCAGCGGATGGTCATGGAACATCTTCAAGACCCCAACTCGCACATTCTCAGGAACAAAAATGTTGTTTTCTTTCCAAAGCAGACCATCTCTAGAGGTTAGCATGACTCCGGGGGGGCTGAGCATGTTCCTGGAAGCCTGTTTGATTTGGGACAAGAGATCCGTTTGCAACAGTAGGAAGTTCCCTGTAGGTAGGATGGTATCTGGTGTTGATAAGTCTTTGGGATCATCGTACATACGGGATAGAGCATCCGGTTTTGTGTTTTTTGATCCAGGTCGGTACGTTATATGGAAGGAAAAACGAGTGAAAAATAGAGCCCATCGAGCTTGTCGTGGCTTCAGTCTTTTGGCAGTTCTTAAATACTCTAAATTTTTATGGTCGGTATATATTAGTATGGGATGGTTAGCGCCCTCCAACAAATACCTCCACTCCTCCAGTGCTGCTTTGATGGCCAGTAGTTCACGATCTCCTACATCGTAATTTCTCTCTGCTGGAGAAAGTTTCCGTGAAAAGAAGGCCACAGGGTGCATTAAGGCCTTAACCCCTTGCCGTTGGGAGACAACTGCCCCCACTGCTGTTTCGGAGGCATCCACCTCAAGGATATAGGGTAAGGACGGGTCAGGATGGCTCAGGATAGGAGCCGAGGTGAAAAGCTTTTTTAGCGTTTCGAAGGCGCTCTGCGCCTCAGAGTTCCAGCAGAATCGCAGGTTTTGTTTAGTTAGTTGTGTTATTGGGGTGATTATGGCAGAGAACCCCTTAATGAATTTTCTATAAAAGTTCGCAAAACCCACGAAGCGTTGTACCCCCTTCTTGTCTGTGGGTACAGGCCACTCCAGTATGGCGGACACCTTCTGGGGATCCATTTCAACTCCTGCTGTAGAAATTACCAATCCCAAGAACTGGATGCTCTGCCGCTCAAATTCACATTTCTCCGGTTTTGCATATAGTTTGTGTTGGCGAAGTCGGCCTAGGACGATGCTGACATGCTCTCGGTGTTGAGCAAGGGACCCAGAGAAGATTAAGATATCGTCCAAGTAGACAATTACGAAGATATCCAGTAAATCTCGGAACACGTCATTAATGAAATGTTGGAAGGTGGCCGGGGCGTTGCAAAGCCCAAAGGGCATGACCAGATACTCGAAGTGCCCGAATCTGGTACGAAAGGCCGTCTTCCACTCATCTCCTTTTCGAATGCGTATCAGGTTATAGGCACCTCTCAAGTCCAGTTTAGTAAAAATTAGTGCAGATCTCAGTTTCTGGAACAACTCAGTCATGAGGGGCAGAGGATAGCGGTTCTTTACCGTAATTTTATTTAACTCCCTATAATCCACACAAGGACGGAGAGAGTGATCTTTCTTAGTTACGAAAAATATCCCGGCTCCGGCCGGGGAGGTGGATGGGCGGATGAACCCCTTCTTGAGGTTATCATCGACATATTCTTTCAATGCCTCTTGTTCCCGTTCTGATAATGGGAATACACGTCCAAACGGGATCGCAGCTCCGGGTAAGAGGTCAATAGGACAGTCATATGAGCGGTGAAACGGCAAGGTATCTGCTCCCTGTTTGCTGAAGACATCAAGGTACTGGTGATAGGCTTTAGGTACAGACTGAGGAACATCTTGATCAGAGTCCATGCAGAGTAGGGTTGCTGGTGTGCTTATAGGTTCTGGCAGGCAATGCTTTTGACAATAGGATGATGAAAACTTGATCTCCCCGGACACCCAGTTGATCTGGGGGTTATGGGCCTGGAGCCAAGGTAGACCCAGGATGACCGGAAACAAAGGGGAGGTGATAGCATCAAGAGTCAATAGTTCCTTATGTTGAGATGAGGAAGTAACAGGCAAAGGAGGTGTTTCTTGGGTTACTGGCCCAGATCTGATACGTGAGCCGTCAGCTAAAAAGACGCATAGTCCATGCGTTTTTGGCCGCAAGGGAATATGTTGCTGAGCGGCAAAATTTAAATCAACGAAGCAACTACAAGCTCCGGAGTCCACAATAGCGTTAACTGGAATAGTCTTTCCTGGAAGCTGGACCAGCAGAGGAAGAGTAAGATGGTTCGCCTGGGCAGGCAGCATTGTGAGGTTAGTGGGAGAGAACCTGCTGAATTTTGCGGGACACCCATGAACATAATGGCCGGCTCCTCCACAATAAAGACAAAGATTCCTCTGCCGGCGGCGTGAACGCTCCTCTGGGGATAATGTGTGTCGCATTACTCCGAGTGGCATGGGCCTGGGAGTGGCAGGTGCAGGGTAGACAGAACTTGAATTAGCAGGGAGCTGAACTGGGATCTTGGGTGTCATCCATACAGGGTGATTCCGCTGGGTGCTTTTCTCTGATTGGCGCTCACGGAGTCGTCGGTCAATCTGAATTACTAGACTGATAAGTCCTTCCAAGGTATCAGGTATCTCCACTCGAGCAAGTTCATCTTTTAACTTCTCAGATAAACCCATGCGGAACTGGTGCCGCAGAGCTGCGTTGTTCCACTGGGTGTCTGCGCTCCAGCATCTAAAGTCTGCAATATAGTCCTCAGCTGCTCTGTGGCCCTGCTGGAGTGCATGGAGCGTGGCTTCTGCCGTGGAAGTGCGTAGTGGATCGTCATACAATAGAGACATAGCATCGAAAAAAGATGACATGGTATGCGTCTGTATGTCGTCTCCTTCCAGCAACCGGTGAGCCCAGGCTTGAGGATCCCCTTGCAGCAGGGAAATTATAAATCCTACCTTGGTGGATTCCAGCGTGAAAGTCCGAGGTTGCAAAGAAAAATGCAGGTGACATGCGTTGCGGAAGGCCCGAAACTTGCTGCGTTCCCCAGAGAACTTCTCAGGAATGGGGACTCTGGGCTCAGGTGGGGGTGTAGTGAAGGATACTGGAGCTGAGCTGACAGGAAGTGCCTGAATTTGTCCTTCCAACTTAAGATACCCCTCATGTAGGGACTGAACAGCTTGTGTAAGGGCTGAGAGGTGGCGGCCCACTTCCTCCATCTGTGAGGTTCCTTCTGTAGGCTCAGTCATGGCTGTCTGATACTGTAACGTACCTGGTATCAGAGCCCAACTGTAGAAGGAGACCTCTCTTACAGCCCTGGCTCGAGGACCACTGGGGTTGCAACAGTGGTACAGGAGCGCAGCGAGGTAGGAGTGCCTGTATGATCCGTAGTAGCTGATACAGATGAGTAGAAAGATCCACCTGATGAACTGGACTGGTGAGGCAGTAGCAGCAGTGGTAACAGGTGTAGGTCAGCGATCCCTGGATCTAGGCAGAGACTGGATCAGGACTAGACTGAAGCAGGTGAGACAAGCCGGGTCAAACACAGGTAATCAGGTAGTTACAGCAGGCAGAGAGTGGTCAGTAGGCAGGCAGAGATTTGGCAACAGAAGGTCAGCGGGTTCAGAAATAGCAGGGTCAAGGCAGGCCGGGTCAGGAGAGGAGAAGGCAGCAGTAGTCAAACGTAGCAGGATCAGATAACAACAGCAGGTACAGGATCAGACTCAGGTAGAGCTGCAGATCAGACAGCACTGCACTGGAGCAGCTGCTGTCCTTTTAAAGGGGAACTGGCACCAAGTTGAGTTAGCGCTCGTGCACATGCACCTGTTGTGCATTCCTGCGTACGCGTGCCTGTCGCGTGTCACTGCGCACGTTCATGCGCCGCTGCCCAGTGCGGCCTGTTCTCGTGGGAACATGTGTGCGCACGCGCGCATGTCCGTGTGCCTGTCCTGCCACAGGGTATCCCTGACACTGGCCCTTTGTTTAAAAAGTTTGGAGACCCCCGACCTATATCTTTATCAGTCAACATATAAAAAATGGTTGAGCACCTCTCGGGTCCAAAAAAAAGGAACATTTTAATTCTTCAGACTAACCGACGCAGAACCGTGAATCGAAATAATAAAAGGTTCAAACATTCCACGAACAGCCGCTATGGATCGCATGCCGTGTTTTTCAGATTCTGAAGACTCACAAATGTTTAAACAACATCCGATTCTGCGTTTCAGATGATTGACTCAGATGTGCTCAAGCTTTCCTGATCCCTTTGAAGAATACATTGTGCACTCAAAAGATTCCTAGACTGGAAAGTAATAATGTTTCCTGGGCCGCCAATGACGCAGATTGATAGACGTATCGGAATGGAGCTTCGAAACGAGGTGCTGTGGGCTTGTTGTACTGATAACAGAATCCATTCGAGGCACGAGAGCAAAACATTTCATGAAATATTTACATCTCCAACCCTTGAATGGCTCCAAATATTCTTGATAAACAACCAAGGATTAGTTGAATCCATCTGATTCTGACTGTCTCGCTGCTCACTGGGATTAGAGAATCGCACTGGTTTTTTCCTTTTCTTGGCTTTTGAACAATGTCTATATTACAACTGATTGTCTGTACCAACATGACCTTAAAATAAAATTCAACTTTTGGGTTCCTTCTCAGCCAGTCAAAGAAATATAATGTCTTGGTCAGTCGAGCAGCAGCTGGCAAACAAGATTGTAGGGGGGCCTTTTCTAAATTTGTCTGCTAACATGTCTCGTTTATGGGGGTAAAAGGAAAACACATTTTTCCGTTCACTATTTGACGTGTAAAAAAAACGATTGTTACAAATAATAGGAACAAAAATTGTATTAAAAAATAAAGACAAAACAAAAGAATATTCCACATTTTGGCATGGTACCCAATGTACAGGTTGGGATCCAAACTAACCTTTCAGAATGGGTCATCGGTCCCCAGAATTCGTATTTCATTTGATTAGTATCAAGATAATGACAAAGCCGACACTTTTAAGTCCAGTCCAACTGAGCATCAAAATGTGGGCGACCACCATGAAAAACACATCCTACAATAAAGTTACATAGTTAGTCTGGTCGGAAAAAAAAAAAAAGTCCATCCAGTTCAACCAATAAAAAGGGAGAAGTAAAAAATAAAATTGTTACAATGCTATATACACAATCCCCCAGTTGATCCAGAGGAAGGCAAAAACCCCAGAAAGGTATGATCCAATTTGCTCAAGAGGGAGGAAAAAATTCCTTCCTGATCCCCGAGAGGCAATCAGATGTTCCCCGAATCAATTTTCCCTATAAATGTCACCCAGTTATATTCGGTACATTTAGGAAACAATCTAGACCCTTTTTAAAGCAATCTACTGAGCTGTCCAGATCCACCTCTGCAGGGAGTCTATTCCACATTTTCACAGCTCTTACTGTGAAGAAACCTTTCCGTATTTGAAGATAAAATCTCCTTTCCTCCAGATGTAAAGCGCCCCCCTTGTCCTCTGTCATGACCGTAACCACTTACGGACCGCCCGCCGTCATTGTACGTCGGTACTTTGACGTAGAATACCGGGGTTATGGCAGCAGATAGCTGCCATAGTATAATCTTAAATGGTGGACAGTCCTCTTTCTGATAAAAGTGGTCTCCGTGGCGGATTCACCGTGAGATCACTTTTATCGGGCGGGATAGGGGACCCCCCTCCCGCTGTCATCTCCGCCGCTTACCAGAGCCGCCGGTAGTGGCGGAGACGATCACGTCCTCTCCTCTGATAGGCCTGGAGCTGAGTGAGGGAAAGATGGCCCCCGCTTGGCTCAGTAACATTGGATGATGGAAGCGACGTCAAACGTCACTTCCGCCCAATGCCCTTAAAGGGGAATTTTTTATTTTCTTTTGAAAACCTGAAAATTATTTCAAAGGTTCCTATGGAGTAAACATGTGCAGAAAAGCTGCTCTAGAACATTCTAGCAGTAACATTTCTGTAGTGGAGTTTTTAACTTTACACAAAAACCCAATAAATGGGACCAGTTAAGATAAACATATGGGTGACATTGGAACATTTTGAAGGAAAGACTCTCTGAGTTGTAAAGGAAGGACGGCAGTCGCAGATCCTTCAAAACACGTTGGCAGAGAAAGTTCCCATATTTATCTGCTAACATGTGGCCTTTGAAGGTACAATATGGACAATTTCTAAAAAGAAGCCTTAAGATGCCTACAGGATGCTAAACTCACCTTCTCGGAGCTTCTTCATCCAGATCACTCTGCGTATCTTTCCACCCCACCGCCTTTTGTTGGTAATCTGGTGATTCTGGGACAAACTTCCCTATTCTCACTGCCCCTGATCATTGAGGGTATATGTGTGATATAAAATGCTCTAGTAGATCTTAAACTTCTTACCGTTGTTTTTTTAGACCCCCGACCCTGCCAAGAGGTTCTCCAGGTATTATATGGCTTTGGGCCCCGGGGACTCCAAACTGATAGAACGAGCTAGGGCCCGATGGGTAGATCGGGGTTATCAGAGTAGATGTGGAAGGAGGTGGTTGATACTTACCTCACCACTGATATCGCCTCAACAAATAGGATAATTCAGATAAGGGTTATATACTGCACACCTGGAGTAAATTGTCATAAATGTCAATTGTCAGACATATTTCCCTCACATGGTGTGGGAGTGTTCCAAGGTAAAGCCTCTATGGGGCCGGAGTTCATGGCCGATAATAATATATGTGCCCCCTTGCTGCGTCTTTTGGGAGTTATTGAAGACGAGGAGATGGATGCGGCTACGAAACTCTTCCTAATGCCGCGTACACACGATCAAAATTCTCGTCAGAAAAAACTCTGACGGTTTTTCCAACGGAATTCCGATGGAATTCCACTCAAGCTGTGTTGCCTACACACCATCACACCAAATTCCGATGGTCAATAACACAGCGGCATAAAACACGTTCGACAGCACTATAAAAGGGAAGTTTAATGCGTCAGAGCATGCGTCAGAATTTTGCGTGTCGGAATTGCCTACACACGATCGGAAAATCCGATAGAAAGGTTTTCCGTCGGAAAAATTGAGAACAGGTTCTCAATTCAAAGTCCGTCGGAAATTCCGACAGAAAAAGACCGTTGGGCATACACACGGTCGGAAAATCCGATGAAAAGCTCCCATCGGACTGTTTCCATAGGAAATTCCGACCGTGTGTACGCTGCATTAGACTCCTTTTCTTTTGTGTCTGCAAACTCAAAGCAAGGAGGTGGATCTACTGAAAAGCCAACGTAGAAGATGAAATGAGTGAATGCTGACATTCTGCTATATGAAACGAGGATTCCCCTAAAAGTTTAGGAAGGTTTGGTTTTGATGGGAGGACTTGATATTTGAGACACATTAGTAGGGCTGAGACCTGATGGTAATCTTTCGATCGGTCCTTGTTGGGAGTATAATATCACACGCTGGAACTACGGCGAATGTGTTTCATTTTCCCTGTTTATATCTGTTTTAAGACTGTTTTGTTCTCTTTTCTACATCTGGAAGCTGAGGCCTGCTGCCTTTCTTTGGGGTGGGATAAAAAGTGGAAAAATGCATTTATCAGACTTTGAGGGAAAAGGTGTCTAGTACTTTATTGATTGAAGAATACACGGGATGATTATTTTCTTAGCACATCTTCTGTATATCTACTATCAATGTATCTTATGTGACATGATTTTGACACTGTTTGTAACCCTTATGTCCTGATAAATAAAACTTTTCAAAGAAAAGTTACCGCTGTTGGGGTAATGCATGTGTGGCGCACAGATCGCTGACAGGTCCCGTTGTTTGTCCTAAGTCTTATTCCCAAGTGGGTGCAAGCAGCCAGGCACACAGCAGCTTCCCAGTTCCTCTACACAAGAACCAGACAGGAAGGGTCTTTTTAGGATTTATTGCTTAAAGAACTTGGATGGGGTATAGTAGTGTGAGCCTTGGGATACTCCAAATCTAGAGCAAACTTTAATAGAGAACACTCTCTGGTAGTAGCAAACCTCTTGAGGCCTCTTGTGCAAGAGAATTTGGACATACGGCTCAGGGGACCCCCACTGAAAACAGCCCTGAGTCAGCAATTCTGGAACAGTCTCTCTAAAGGAAGTTAAGCAGCAACAGTCTCTCTAGGATCTCTCTCTCAAACCTCTACTCCCTGTGTACATAAATGTCTCCTTCCAGAACCAGCCAGACCCGGTACCAAGAACCTCCAGGTCAGGTCCTCAGCTGACTCTCTCCCAACTGTCCTCAGCAGCTTTAAGCCCCAGAGCTGAACCTCTTGCAGACAGGAAGGCAGACAGCCTCTCCAGGCTGGGTTTATTCCACCAGGACAAGAATCTTGCTGTTCTAGGTCCCAGCCTATTTATACACACCTCAGCCCCATGTTGGTCACCCTCTCCACCAGGGATTGGCTGAGGCTGCATGAATATTAAGGGTTTGCTCTTCTAACCCACTATATTCCAGAACGTTCTAGAATACAGGGGAAAGTAGTAGAGATTGCAACCAACAGGATCCAGAGCAGCCAAAGGCAGTCAAATCCTGCTCCACCGTCTTCAGGGGAACCAAAAACTAAATTCACCCAATTCTATTAGCAACCCAACCAGGAGGGTTCTACACGTGGTAAAACGCAAACCCATGACCCGAGTCTGCGGAACCCATGGCCCGAGTCTTCGGAACCCATGACCCGAGTCTCCGGAACCCATGGCCCGAGTCTGCGGAACCCATGGCCCGAGTCTGCGGAACCCATGGCCCGAGTCTGCGGAACCCATGATCCGAGTCTGCGGAACCCATGATCCGAGTCTGCGGAACCCATGACCCGAGTCTGCGGAACAAATGACCCGAGTCTGCAGGACCCATGACCCAAGTCTGCAGAACCCATGGCCCGAGTCTGCGGAACCCATGATCCGAGTCTGCGGAACCCATGGCCCGAGTCTGCGGAACCCATGATCCGAGTCTGCGGAACCCATGATCCGAGTCTGCGGAACCCATGATCCGAGTCTGCGGAACAAATGACCCGAGTCTGCTGGACCCATGACCCAAGTCTGCAGAACCCATGGCCTGAGTCTGCGGAACCCATGACCCGAGTCTGCGGAACCCAGGACCCGAATCTGCGGAACCCATGACCTGAGTCTGTGGAACCCATGACCCGAGTCTGCAGAACCAATGATCCGAGCCTGTGGAACCAATGACCCGAGTCTGCGGAACTCATGACCCGTAGTCTGTGGAACCCATGACCCGAGTCTGCGGAGCCCATGATCCGAGTCTGTGGAACCCATGATCCGAGTCTGCAAAACCCATGACGCGAGTCTCCGGAACCCATGACCCGAGTCTGCGGAACCCATGACCCGAGTCTGCGGAACCAATGGCCCGAGTCTTCGGAACCCATGACCCGAGTCTCCGGAAACCCATGGCCTGAGTCTGCGGAACCCATGGCCCGAGTCTGCGGAACCCATGGCCCGAGTCTGCGGAACCCATGACCCGAGTCTGCGGAACCCATGGCCCGAGTCTTCGGAACCCATGACCCGAGTCTCCGGAACCCATGGCCCGAGTCTGCGGAACCCATGGCCCGAGTCTGCGGAACCCATGGCCCGAGTCTGCGGAACCCATGATCCGAGTCTGCGGAACCCATGATCCGAGTCTGCGGAACCCATGACCCGAGTCTGCGGAACAAATGACCCGAGTCTGCCGGACCCATGACCCAAGTCTGCAGAACCCATGGTCTGAGTCTGCGGAACCCATGACCCGAGTCTGCGGAACCCAGGACCCGAATCTGCGGAACCCATGACCTGAGTCTGTGGAACCCATGGCCCGAGTCTGCAGAACCAATGATCCGAGCCTGTGGAACCAATGACCCGAGTCTGCGGAACCCATGACCCGTAGTCTGTGGAACCCATGACCCGAGTCTGCGGAACCCATGACCTGAGTTTGTGGAACCCATGACCCGAGTCTGCGGAGCCCATGATCCGAGTCTGTGGAACCCATGATCCGAGTCTGCAAAACCCATGACGCGAGTCTCCGGAACCCATGACCCGAGTCTGCGGAACCCATGACCCGAGTCTGCGGAACCCATGACCCGTAGTCTGCGGAACCAATGATCCGAGTCTGTAGAACCCATGACCCGAGTCTGCGGAACCCATGACCCGAGTCTGTGGAACCCATGACCCGAGTCTGTGGAACCCATGACCCGAGTCTGTGGAACCCATGACCCGAGTCTGTGGAACCCATGACCCGAGTGCAGCAAGTCAATGGTGTTAACAATGAAACCGTTGCACTGTCAGGGCTGGATTGTCTGTGGTGAAGTATTACCGAGCTGTCAAGGACCGATCGCTCATCCATAACCCGCTTTGTGTAAACTGCCTCCCGCTCGTGTCTCAGACCCTCTCTCTTTGAGCAATTCGCTAAATATTTATTGTTGCTCAATTGTGGTGATTTTAGTGCCACAAATGACATCTCGCAATGCGCGCTCGCTGCCAAATATGAAATTATACCCTAAAAATAAGCCGGTGTTTGTGTGCAGAGGAGGGAGCCGGCACAATCGTCTCCATTGTGTCCCAGAAGCCTGGAGAACCTGAGGTTTCCATCTGAATCCTCCATTAAGTAAAGGTTTCCTGTGCCCACGTCTGGAATTAGGAGCTCTCATGGTAATTGATAACACGGCTCCTACTGCTTGGATCCGGAGAACATTGATGTCAGCACATGTCAGGACAGTGCCAGAGGGAAGGTGTATAGAGACATGGCAGGAGTCAGGAATCCATTATTGCATTCCAGTTCTACACATTTCTATAGGTGAGGAGTAGAAACAAGTTCATCACGTTTAAAATATATCTAAACCTATAACCACCTAAAGCCGTAATAAACCCAAAAGCAAACATTCATTATATTGCGGCTTAACAATTCTTAGGCTCCAAGTACACTGGCATAAAAAACATTGTTTCTACAGGAGTTTTGTGTTCTGCCTGTAGAAGCAGCTCAATGTTCTCCTATGTGTCCCAATGTTCTCCTAGGTGTCCCAATGTTCTCCTATGAGTCCCAATGTTCTCCTATGTGTCCCATTGTTCTCCTATCAGTCCCAATGTTCTCCTATGTGTCCCATTGTTCTTCTAGGTGTCCCAATGTTCTCCTATGAGTCCCAATGTTCTCCTATGTATGCCAATGTTCTCCTATGTGTCCCAATGTTCTCCTATGTATGCCAATGTTCTCCTATGTTTGCCAATGTTCTTCTAGGTGTCCCAATGTTCTCCTATGTATGCCAATGTTCTTCTAGGTGTCCCAATGTTCTCCTATGTATGCCAATGTTCTTCTAGGTGTCCCAATGTTCTTCTAGGTGTCCCAATGTTCTTCTATGTGTCCCAATGTTCTCCTATGTGTCCCAATGTTCTCCTATGTGTCCCAATGTTCTCCTATGTGTCCCAATGTTCTCCTATGCGTTTCAATGTTCTTCTATGTGTTTCAATGTTCTTCTATGTGTTTCAATGTTCTTCTAGGTGTCCCAATGTTCTTCTATGTGTCCCATTGTTCTCCTATCAGTCCCAATGTTCTCCTAGGTGTCCCAATGTTCTCCTATGTGTCCCAATGTTCTCCTATGTGTCCCAATGGTCTCCTATGTGTCCCAATGTTCTTCTAGGTGTCCCAATGTTCTCCTATGTGTCCCAATGTTCTCCTATGTGTCCCAATGTTCTTCTAGGTGTCCCAATGTTCTCCTATGTGTCCCAATGTTCTCCTATTGTCCCAATGTTCTTCTAGGTGTCCCAATGTTCTCCTATGTGTCCCAATGTTCTTCTAGGTGTCCCAATGTTCTCCTATGTGTCCCAATGTTCTCCTATTGTCCCAATGTTCTTCTAGGTGTCCCAATGTTCTCCTATGTGTCCCAATGTTCTCCTATGTGTCCCAATGTTCTTCTAGGTGTCCCAATGTTCTCCTAGGTGTCCCTGTGATCACAGTATCTGGAGGACACTGCTAATCACAGATTGAGGTAAAGAGCCGATCAGCAGCTCTTTACCATGTGATCAGCTGTGTCCAATCACATTGAAAGTATAAATATAAAGTGCAGCCCAAAGGAAGTGTCCAAAAAGTCCATCAAATATCACTGTATCGTATATTTGAATTCAGGTAAATGGTCACCACAATTATCCACGCATCTCACATGTGCCACCACAAAAGTGCAAGGATCCACAGCCAAAGGGCAAGGATCCACCGCCAAAGGGCAAGGATCCACCACCAAAGGGCAAGGATCCACCGCCAAAGGGCAAGGATCCACAGCCAAAGGGCAAGGATCCACCACCAAAGTACAAGGATCCACCATCAAAGGGCAAGGATCCACAGCCAAAGGGCAAGGATCCACCGCCAAAGAGCAAGGATCCACGGCCAAAGTGCAAGGATCCACCGCCAAAGGGCAAGGATCCACGGCCAAAGTGCAAGGATCCACCGCCAAAGTGCAAGGATCCACCACCAAAGGGCAAGGATCCACAGCCAAAGGGCAAGGATCCACCACCAAAGGGCAGAGATCCACAGCCAAAGGGCAAGGATCCACCACCAAAGTACAAGGATCCACCACCAAAGGGCAGAGATCCACAGCCAAAGGGCAAGGATCCACCGCCAAAGGGCAAGGATCCACCACCAAAGGGCAAGGATCCACCGCCAAAGTGCAAGGATCCAGGGCCAAAGTGCAAGGATCCACCGCCAAAGGGCAAGGATCCACCGCCAGAGTGCAAGGATCCACCGCCAAAGGGCAAGTATCCACCGCCAAAGGGCAAGGATCCACCGCCAAAGGGCAAGGATCCACCACCAAAGGGTAAGGATCCACCGCCAAAGGGCAAGGATCCACAGCCAAAGGGCAAGGATCCACCACCAAAGGGCAAGGATCCACAGCCAAAGTTCAAGGATTCAGGGCCAAAGTGCAAGGATTCACCACCAAAGGGCAAGGATCCACCGCCAAAGTACAAGGATCCACGTCCAAAGTGCAAGGATCCACGTCCAAAGTGCAAGGATCCACGTCCAAAGTGCAAGGATCCACCGCCAAAGGGCAAGGATCCACCGCCAAAGGGCAAGGATCCCCGCCAAAGGGCAAGGATCCACCGCCAGGGGAATTGTGATTACCGGAGATTATGGACTCAACAACCTATTGTTGAGCAGGTACCTTTCAAAATCAGGTACTTGTCCTCCTCCCCCCTCCCCAAAAGTGCCATTTCATGAACAGGAGTGGGGGAGGAGGCCTTAAATCAGAACTTCTACTTTGGGGTGTAGCTCCGCTTTAAGTATTTAATATTCATATCTCTTGTGTTTGTAAACATTGCTCATCCAGTTCTTGTTGTTATTCTGAGGCCCCACCCACACCTGAGCATAGGAGGAATGCGCGCTCCCGCTTGCGTTTTTTTGCACATTTTTTCACGCGAGGACATCCTGTTCACTTGAATGGGCTGCCCTACGCGTGACAAAAACCCCCAAAGTCGCTCTAGAACCTTGTCGGTCACGGGGCATCAGGCATTTTATTTCAGTGCATTTCAGTGCATTTATAGCGCATTTTGTCATGTGAAAAACGCACAGCAAGATGCATGAGGCGCCACCCACAAGCGTGACCTGCGATTGGAGTGCGTTTCCAAAACACGCAGCAAATTGTGCATTTTTATGTGTTTTGTCACTGGGAAAGGCGCAGGTGTGAATGGCGTCAGGAACGGGTTAATTTCCAGTGAAGTGGAGAAAACAATAAGCGTTTCTCCTTTCTGTGTGCGGGAAATATTTGTGTGGGATGAAGCCGTCTATGACCACAACTAAGGAATTTGGCAAAGTCCTTATTTTCCTTAAAGAAGAACTCCTCGGCATTAAAAAAAAACACCAAAAACATATATAATGTCTAATGATGTGAACAGGGAAGATTTTTTTTGCAAACTGTAAAAGCTTCAAAATTCACAGTTATAAATCTATTCTGAGCAAATCGGTGCAGCTATCAGCATCTTACTAAAATGTGGGAGGGGTGTCTGTTGGATAGGGAGGGGCCTCTGTTGGAATGGGAGGGGCCTTTGTTGGAATGGGAGTGGCCTCTGTTGGATAGGGAGGGGCCTTTGTTGGAATGGGAGTGGCCTCTGTTGGATTGGGAGGAGCCTTTGTTGGATTGGGAAGGGCCTCTGTTGGATTGGGAGGGGCCTTTGTTGGATTGGGAGGGGCCTCTGTTGGATGGGAAGGGGGCCTCTGTTGGATAGGGAGGGGCCTTTGTTGGAATGGGAGGGGCCTTTGTTTGATGGGGTGGGGCCTCGGTTGGATTGGAAGGGGGTCTCTGTTGATAGGGAGGGGCCTCTGTTGGATAGGGAGGGGCCTTTGTTGGAATGGGAGTGGCCTCTGTTGGATTGGGAGGAGCCTTTGTTGGATTGGGAGGGGCCTCTGTTGGATGTGAAGGGGGCCTCTGTTGGATAGAGAGGGGCCTTTGTTGGAATGGGAGGGGCCTCTGTTTGATGGGGTGGGGCCTCGGTTGGATTGGAAGGGGGTCTCTGTTGGAGTGGGAGGGGTCTCTGTTTGATGGGATGGGGCCTCGGTTGGATTGGAAGGGGGCCTCTGTTGGAATGGGAGGGGCCTCTGTTGGATAGGGAGGGGCCTTTGTTGGAATGGGAGTGGCCTCTGTTGGATTGGGAGGAGCCTTTGTTGGATTGGGAGGGGCCTCTGTTGGATTGGAAGGGGGCCTCTGTTGGATAGAGAGGGGCCTTTGTTGGAATGGGAGGGGCCTCTGTTTGATGGGGTGGGGCCTCGGTTGGATTGGAAGGGGGTCTCTGTTGGAATGGGAGGGGCCTCTGTTGGAATGGGAGGGGCCTCTGTTTGATGGGATGGGGCCTCTGTTGGATTGGGAGGGGTCTCTGTTGGATGGGAAGGGGGCCTCTGTTGGATAGGGAGGGGTCTCTGTTGGAATGGGAGGGGCCTCTGTTGGAAGGTTTGGTGAACTATACAGTTTCCGTCTGGTTGCAGTTAACCATCTACAGACACAGAGTAATCCTTAATGAATGGTAAAGTGTATTCACAGCCGTTGTTTTTTAATTTGGGATGGAGTAGGGTATGTTTAGAGCCCCTGCCAGTTTTTTTTGTGCTGGCTGCATCTTATTGGGGAAATTCCCTTTACTTCCTGCCCTGGAAATACAAGAGAAAGAGAGGAAATGTCACCAAAAGTAAGAAAGGTGTCCCCATTGGATGATTTCCCCTCTGTTCCTGAAATTTTGGATTCATCATAATTGGTGGAAGTGGTCACAAGGATACATAGAGAGAGGGAATCTCCCCAGTGGGGGCACAGCCAGCAATAAAAACCTGACAGAGGGGCTAATCCTTTCCAAATAGGAAATAAAACATCTGGACTAGACATACACATTAATTCTGTTCATGTTCATGTCAGGATACAGGCGTAATACAGAGTGCTGGTCCTTTCCAGAATTTGTTCCGGTTCTGGTTAGATCTGCCAGATATAGAGATGGTAAAAATGGCAATGTGGACTGTCTGTGATTACAGCTCGGTACAATAACAAGTGACGTCTGTAAGGCGATTCACAGTATGAAGAGAATTTCCTATAAGATGGGACAGTTGGCTCACTAAGCTGGCATTTCTGACACAAACTGAAGGTGGCGCTGTTCTCATTCTGCTTTACTACTGAGAAGAGAAAAGGTACAGAAAAGCTCTGACATATACCGAAGTGCTGTACAGAGAACACTTAAAGGGGTTGTAAATCCTCGTACATCCTATACATTAAGGTGAAAAAACACCTGGCAGTGACCGGTCCCCCAGCCCCCCCCGGTTTACTTACCTGAGCCCTGGAACTGGACCCACGGGGGGGGGGGCGTGCTGTCCCTCTGCTGTTCTCGGCTCTTCATTGGATAGATTGATAGTAGCACAGCCATTGGCTCCCGCTGCTGTCAATCAAATCCAATGACGCGGGCACCGGGGGGCGGGGCCGAGTCATACATTCAGTGGCTATGGACGCCGAAAGCTGGACTCGGGAGCGCACCCACAAGGTAACCCCCTTGGGAGAGCGCTTCTCCTAGGGGGTTATCTGATGTGGGGAGGAGCCGCAAGAGCCACCGGGGGACCTCTGTGCAAAACTAGCTACACAATGGAGGTAAGTATGACATGTTTGTTATTTTAAAAAAATCTAACCGTTACAATCGCTTTAACTCTTTACAGCAGTGTCTGCACCAGGGGGTGCTTTTCCACCAGGTGGTGCTGTTTTGCAAGGGGCTGTTGGCTCACTTTGCTTTGCTCTCAGTTGGAGGAAACATCAAGCCTGAGTCTGTCCTGCTGGCCTCTACCCCAACCACCATGCAGTGCACCATGAGGCTCTCCAGAGGCACTGAGGCCTACTCCATGTGCTAAAGCTGCAATGAATCCTAGGCCTGTCCCTATGCAAGAGGAGTCCTTACCAGCCTTCCAGGATAAAATGGTGAACAGATTTCGCCACATTGCTAAGGAGGAACAGAAACTTGCTGTCAAGATCTCAGGAAAAAGAAATCCCTGCACAGTAAGTCCGGAAACAGTAAGAGGGAAGTCTCCAAGCTGAAGTCTCTGGAAGAGGAATTGAAAAAGCAGGAGAAGTTGGTCGCCTCTCTGAAGGAGAGCAGCGGTGTGTTCAGAGAAAAGTGTGAGAATGAGGAGAGATTCCAACAAAGGAAGTGCCTGTGCCAGTACCAGCCAGAGGGTGGATGCCAGAGCAATGGTGACAGTATGGATCGGGGGTAAGGAAGTGGCTTCACATGGTGGCCCCAGTACTACCCCTGTCTCAGGATCTGTCATGTCTGAGTCAGTATCTGCCCCCTTCCCTCTCCAGCAGCCTGGGTCATCTCAGGAGGAGGTTGAGGAAAATGGCAGATTGCTGCAGACCATTACAGAAATGGAACCTCCCTTGAGCGGCACCAACTCATCAAATGAGGATCATGATAATGGAGTACTTGCTGAAAATCTCTCTCAGTGTGTGGAGGACTTTTCTGAGATTGCATCTGCCAACAGATCCTTGCAATCAGCAGGGAATGCAGGAATAGCTGGCTGTGAGGAGTCCCACATAGACACTAACAGTGCAGAGCAGGAATGTCGCATGAACATTGAAACAGCAGAGCAGGAGGGCCGTATGAACGCTGAAACAGCTGGTGTTTTTTCTAAACAGAAGACTTTGCTTGATGACGGGACTGCTGGTATCTGTGCTACTTCTGGGACTATGGTGAGCGAGACTGTTGTGCTGGAGGGGAAGAGGGAGGATCAAGTGGTGGATAATTTACCAAACCAGATTTCAGAGGTTCCTATGCAGCCAATTAATGTGTCATCTGTCCCAGTTAGGAGTTATGCTAATGCCGCGTACACACGACTAGACTTTCCAGCAGACTAGGTACGACGGAATTAGTCCGTCAGACAATCCTATCGTGTGTGGGCTAATCGGATCGTTTTTCATTATAAAAATTCGACTAGAAATAGAACATGTTTCAAGTCTATCCGATGCACTCAATTCCTATCGGAAAACCGTTCGTCTGTTTGCTGGTCCGACGGACCAAATACGACGCAAGGGAAGCTATTGGCTACTGGCTATTGAACTTCCTTTTTTAGTCCCGTTTACATCATCACGTTCAAAACGAACGGACTTAGTCCGTTCGTGTGTGGCCAAGTCTGTTCATTTGGAAAGTCCGTCGGAACTCTGCCGAAAGTCCATCGGGAAGACCGTCGGATCTTTTCTGGTCGCGTGTACACGGCATTAGGCTGTGTCGGGACAAAGTCATGCTGCTGGTGGTGGAAGGGAGCCAGTTGTGTGACTTTCACCTAACGCACCTTCTTCCATTAAACGCAGGAATGTGGTACAGCTCAGGTGGGAAGGAGGAGGTATTCCACCTATCAGGAGGGAGGTTGTGGATAAGATCCTAGCCATGGGATTTAAGGCAGAGGATATTTATGCTCTTATCACTCCGGCTGGTTCATATGAATATGATTTGTCATTTGTGCGTCCAGAATCACTGGGTCTGTTTTGGGAGCGGTTTGAGCGTGTGTATGGGGGCCAGCCAGACTGGAAGGGGCTTGTCCCTAAGGTAATCTCACAACAGCCCTTGATAAAAAATGTGACTATACTGACAAGGAATGAGTCTATACCCCCTGAGGATTTCTGGGTCTGGTTGAGGAGGTTTGGTGAAAGGTTGTGTACCCTAAAGAAGATTGTGGATGATAGAGGAATCTGGACGGGTGGGTGGTCGGTGTCAATGAGGTTGAGTGTGTGTGGGAATGTGGTCCAGCATTTTCCCTCCTCTGCCTTTATTGGTAGAGATAGGATTACTGTCTTCTACCCTGGTCAACCTAAGCTGTGCCATAAATGTGGAGTCGAGGGACATTTCTCCTCTAAATGTCCAGAACAGAAGAGCTCTTTGTGTCAGGAACTGGAGCATCTGGCGAGGGACTGTAACATCATTAAATGTAACCTACATGATAAGGTTGGTCACCCTTATAGCCGGTGCCCTGAGGCTTTGCACAATAAGCCAGAGCTGGTAGAGGGATTCTTCCGTCTGGATAGAGAAGAGCCTGGGTTGGCGGAGGTTGTACCAGGGGATCCTAGTGTCTCTTAGGCATGTGCATTCATTTTCATCCGAATGCATTTTCGTCCGAATTTTGGGTATTTTCGTTACTGTTGTAACAAATGATAACGAACGTGCAGAAAACCTCAAAACCGAAAGATCCGACATAAACAGATGCTTTATTTTATTTTTCATTACAACAGTTGGATATAGATAGGAGATTCGACATGACGCTGACAATAGCGATCTGTGTCCATCGAACCTGTGGTCGAATGTGCCTAACCTTCGCTCTATTAGTCCAAGATTATTCTACATAGAGAGAAAAGATTCGACATAGAGAGAAAAGATTCGACATAGAGAGAAAAGATTCGACATAGAGAGAAAAGATTCGACATGGAGAGAAAAGATTCGACATAGAGAGACAATAGCAAAAAAGGTTGAATGTGCCTAACCTAACTCTATTAGTCCAAGATTATTCGACATGGAGAGAAAAGATTCGACATGAAGATTGGACGACGCAGTCGGCGCGAGCGGACATTTATGGTCAAATTCTCCGCCCATAGGCTATACAAGAATTCTAATGTTGGTTGACTAGTAATAATAATTAATAAATATAATTATTACTGGTGTCATACAACATTAGAATTCTACGATAGCTTGTAGGCGGAACATTCGAAAATGTACGATCGCGGCGTCGTACAGTTTAGCTGCTCCGTCAAATCTTCTAATAACATTCGACAGACACCATAAGCCTTCAATGGCAGATTCGACCTTAATTATTTCGGACGAATGCATTTTTTAACGAAACAAAATAAATAAAAATGTATTTCGGGAGTAACTAAGTAAATTAATTTTTTGGAAGAAAACAAATTTCCCAAACGAAATATTTCAGTGTGCACATGTCTATTGTCTCTGTCAGATTCTGTGTCAGTGCCCCTCCGGTCTGTGGTGTCAGTGTCCCCCGGTCTGTGGTGTCAGTGTCCCCCCGGTCTGTGGTGTCAGTGTCCCCCCAGTCTGTGGTGTCAGTGTCCCCCCGGTCTGTGGTGTCAGTGTCCCCCCGGTCTGTGGTGTCAGTGTCCCCCGGTCTGTGGTGTCAGTGTCCCCCCGGTCTGTGGTGTCAGTGTCCCCCCGGTCTGTGGTGTCAGTGTCCCCCCCGGTCTGTGGTGTCAGTGTCCCCCCGGTCTGTGGTGTCAGTGTCCCCCGGTCTGTGGTGTCAGTGTCCCCCCGGTCTGTGGTGTCAGTGTCCCCCCAGTCTGTGGTTCCCCAGTTTGTGTCAGAAAGTGTGGTTATCAAGTCTGTGTCTGCACCTATTGTTTCTCCTAGTGTAGTGAAGGCAGTGGAGGGTGATGGACCAGCGTGTATGGTGGTGCCAACCCCTCCTCCTCAGTGTGGCAGAATTGCGGCTGGAAGTGGAAGGGGTGGAGTGAGGGATGGATTGGATGATGGTGGGGGGGGGAGGTGAGAAGGGAATGAGGGTGGCTGGTGCAGAATGCAAGGTGAATGATGTGGAAGTCGGGGTGAATGATGTGGGGGGAGGGGAGAATGATGTGGAAGTCGGGGTGAATGATGTGTGGGGAGGGGTTAATGATGTGGGGGGAGGGGTGAATGGTGTGTGGGGAGGGGTTAATGATGTGGGGGAGGGGTGAATGGTGTGTGGGGAGGGGAGAATGATGTGGAAGTCGGGGTGAATGATGTGTGGGGAGGGGTTAATGATGTGGGGGAGGGGTGAATGGTGTGTGGGGAGGGGAGAATGATGTGGAAGTCGGGGTGAATGATGTGTGGGGAGGGGTTAATGATGTGGGGGAGGGGTGAATGGTCTGTGGGGAGGGGAGAATGATGTGGAAGTCGGGGTGAATGATGTGTGGGGAGGGGTTAATGATGTGGGGGGGTGAATGATGTGTGGGGAGGGGTTAATGATGTGGGGGGGTGAATGATGTGTGGGGAGGGGTTAATGATGTGGGGGGAGGGGTGAACGATGTGGAAGTTGGGGTGAATGATGTGGGGGGAGGGGTGAATGATGTGGGGGGAGGGGTGAATGATGTGGGGGGGTTAATGGGGGGTTTTGGAATTGCATCCTGATGGCGATTAAATCTCAAAAGGTTTCTTAGCCTGGATTGTGTGTAAGTTGAGGTCGGGGGTTTGTTTCTTTCTATGTTATCTTGTCAGGAAACAGTTTTCTTTACTTGCTGATGGAAGCCGCTTGTTTGTGTTTAGTTGTTGTTTATTTTTATGTAAATATGTTTTTATTAATGATCTGAATGTTTGTATGATTTTTTTAATAAACAAAAATTTACACTCTAATGTCCCCTCCCCCACAGTCACATCGGTCTCTGTACAGAGGAGCTTACACTCTAATATCCCCTCCCCCACAGTCACATCAGTCTCTGTACAGAGGAGCTTACACTCTAATGTCCCCTCCCCCACAGTCACATCAGTCTCTGTACAGAGGAGCTTACACTCTAATGTCCCCTCCCCCCACAGTCACATCAGTCTCTATACAGAGGAGCTTACACTCTAATGTCCCCTCCCCCCACACTCACACACTATTATTATTATACTCTGTCACACCCTGAGGGTAATTTTTGTGGTTTTCCCATCTGTTCCCTGGGCAGGTCGGGGGAAGGTTTGCTCTTGTGTACTTTAGCGCAGTTGCAGATCGTTCTTGATAAAATGTTCCCAGAAAGGAGAGAACGTTTGTTTTAGGGGATTGAGCGCTGTGGCGGTCGGTGGGATTGCTGTGAGGATGAGATTCACAGATGTCGGGTATTCTTAGATATGGAAGGAGATTTCCACCAGACACAGAAATACCTCGCGCTGTAAACTGGAGAAAATACCGATATTCCAGAGATGTGCGTATTGATCCCCCCTCCCCCCCCCCCCCGCATTAATAAGAGGCGGCTGGACTGCAATGTTACATTGTAACAAACCTCAGGAGGATTCTTCTGTACATTGTATATATACAATATTACCAAAAGTATTGGGACACCTGCATTTTTATATATATATACACACACAATACACCACCCTGACCTCCTCTATATACACTATATTACCAAAAGTATTGGGACTCCTTTACACGCACATGAACTTTAATGACATCCCAGTCTTATGCCCCATACACACGGTCGGATTTTCCAACGGAAAATGTCCTATCGGACAATGTTGTCGGAAATTCCGACCGTGTGTGGGCTCCATCGGACTTTTTCAGTCGGATTTTACGACGGACAAAGTTCTATCTCCTGCTCTCAAATTTTCCGACAACAAAGTCCGATCACGCAAATTCTGATCGTGTGTAGCGAATTCCGACGGACAAAGTGCCACGCATGCTCAGATCACATTACAAGACCAAAGCTATTGGCTACTAGCCTCTTCCCATGTTCCGTCGTACGCAACGAACGTCACCACGTTCAGAATGATCGGATTTTCCAACAACTTTGTCCGACCGTGTGTATGCAACACCAGTGTCGGACTAAATCCGACGGAAAAAATCTGACGGATTTTGTGGTCGGAATTTCCGACCGTGTGTACGGGACATTAGTCTTATGCCGCGTAGACACGATCGGAATTCTCGTCGGAAAAAACTCTGACGGTTTTTCCGACGGAATTCCGACGGAATTCCGCTCAAGCTGTGTTGCCTACACACGATCACACCAAATTCCGACGGTCAGTAACACAGCGGCATAAAACACGTTCGACTGCACTATAAAAGGGAAGTTTAATGCTTCCGAGCATGCGCCAAATTGTTTCCGAGCATGCGTCGGAATTTTGCGTGTCGGAATTGCATACACACGATCGGAAAATCCGATAGAAAGGTTTTCCGTCGGAAAAATTGAGAACAGGTTCTCAATTCAAAGTCCGTTGGAAATTCCGACAGAAAAAGACCGATGGGCGTACACACGATCGGAAAATCCAATGAAAAGCTCCCATCGGACTGTTTCCATCGGAAATTCCCACCGTGTGTACGCCGCATTAGAATTTCACTGCTATAAGCAAACATTTTTACTGAATCAAAGTGTGTATTGTTGTGATTGGCCACAGCTAATCACAGGGTACAGATGGACTGTGATTGGCCCTGTGTGTACCATGTGATCACTGTGACCAATCACAGCTAGCATGGACAAATACTCGGTATCGGTATCTGTGCAGCCCTAATATTTATTTAAATGAATGATTTTAACGCTCACTATGGATCAACCTTAAAAGTAGATGTAAATCCATTCGCTAAAATCTCACAATATTAATGTAATCACAAAAAAAATGTATTTATTTTTTATATTATTAAAAATGTGATCTTGTGATCCTGCCATGTAGGTCTTTATTCCGGCACTTCCAGGGTGACAACGTCCCGCCTCCTGCGTTGTCACCGACTCGGAGAATACAGCTGGTCAGACACGGCTCAGTGATGTCACAGTGGCCTTTGAAGATCCGCAGCTCTGAGATGTAACAAAGAATCAAAAAACAAATATTTTATATATATAAAAAAAGAAAAGGTCAATTTATGATACAAAGAGCAAAGTAAATGGCGTTGGGTTTACTGCGAGGCGCAGAGCGTTCAATAAGTCACTTTCAGGTTAAATCTGGTATTCGGGACCTTTTCATCCCTCCGTCGTCGCTTCTGACGCGCACATTTAATTTGGGATATGAAATGATAACATCAGCGGTGGAAGAACAAAGCGGAATGTATTTCATGTCAGGTAGAAGCCGAAGTGCCAGAGTAAACATCTCAAACATTGTTCCCTCTACACCGCCAGTTTGATATGATGAAATCAGCCAAATCGTTCGCCCTCCTCGCTCCGTAACCTTTTCTGCTTTGTATCAACAATCCGCACGGGGATTTAGGTGTTATATTAAGAACGGGGAAAGTTGGGCCTACTTAGAGGGTCCTGGCAGAATTCGGGTTCTTTCAGTCACTAAGTGCTTGCCTGGAATCAAAATAAATGGACGAGGAGTTTGTCGGATCGCTCAATCATCGAGAGGCAGCAACAAGCGAAGTGTTTCATAATAACTTTATGTCACGGATGATGGATGCGATTCGTGGGCCGTGTCCTCTGGGCTTCTTCGCTCCGTGGATTATTTCTTCACAAAATCATTTTCATTAGAGGAAGTTCTGGGTTCGGGTGGGGTTGGTGAGGTCCTTTATAGTCTGGTAGATTGGTGGGCACCATACTATAGTGAACTGGTGCTTTGCCTGTCCACTTCCCCAAACTGCGGGGCCTGAACATGTGACAGTGCTGGAAGCCTGAACATCCAATCACCATGCACCATTGTCACTTGGGAGGGACAGAATTTATATACTTGAAAACTTGCCGGATTTCGGCCGACAATGACAGCTTTTTGCTTATGTTACCAACTCGTTAGTGACTCAGTTCTCTTGCCTTCCAGTGGTTGAGATCCAAACATAGACAAAGTGTCACAAAGCAACACAAGGCCGATTGACTAAAGAGACTGAAGCATCGCCCAAAGGGTCACAGGGCAAACCGATCAAAGCCCCGAGAGAGGTCTAAAGCAGGTCCTGTGGAGGCCATATTAGGTCAATGATCTTTATGTGGAAGGAGGCTGATGTGAGAAGAGGCTGGAGCTCTGGTTGTTTCTGAAAGAGAAGAGAGTGGAACCTCTTCCAAAGGGTCACAGGACAAGCCGGTCAAAGCCCCAAAAGGAGTCTCAAGCAGGTCTTGGGCAGGCCATATTAAGTCAATAACATTGATGTGAAATGGAACTTGCCAGATTATGGTCAACGATGCCAGCTGTTTGCTTACGATACAGTCTCAGCTTCAGCAGGCAGCCACCGCTCTGTTCACACATAGTGTCAGAGGCGCAGCGGAGGACCTAGTCTGTGTCGCGACTCCCAAATGAATGGAAGCAAGCAAACATTCATTGGTGGGCACTGCACTGGTAGGCTGCGTTGATAGGCTTGGTGAGGCTACATTTGATGGGCGCTGGTGAGGCTGCATTGATGGGCGCTGGTGAGGCTGCATTGATGGGCGCTGGTGAGGCTGCATTGATGGGCGCTGGTGAGGCTGCATTGATGGACACTGGTAGGCTGCGTTGATAGGCGTTGGTGAGGCTACATTTGATGGGTGCTGGTGAGGCTGCATTGATGGGCGCTGGTGAGGCTGCATTGATGGGCGCTGGTGAGGCTGCATTGATGGGCGCTGGTGAGGCTGCATTGATGGACACTGGTAGGCTGCGTTGATAGGCGTTGGTGAGGCTACATTTGATGGGTGCTGGTGAGGCTGCATTGATGGGCGCTGGTGAGGCTGCATTTGATGGGCGCTGGTGAGGCTGTATTTGATGGGCGCTGGTGAGGCTGCATTTGATGGGCGCTGGTGAGGCTGTATTTGATGGGCGCTGGTGAGGCTGAATTTGATCGGCACTGGTGGGCTGCATTTAACGGGCACTTCATTAAAAAGGTGGGGTACACATGGGCAGGGCAAAGGGGGTGGAGTCAGGGGTGGAGCAAGGGGGGGCGGCAAAATGAGGTTTCGCCTAGAGTGTCAAAAATATTTGCACCAGGCCAAGCCAGTCAAAGCCTTGAGAGGGGTCTCAAGCAGGTCTTAAGCAGGCCATATTAGGTCCATGACATTGATATCGAAGGGGGGGGGGGGGGGGGTGACATACCTGGGAACTCATTATTACATTTAGTTACATAGAAGGTGAGGATGAAAAAAGACACAAGTCCATCCAGTCCATCCTCTGTGTGTGATTATATGTCAGTATTACATTGTATATCCTGTATGTTGCGGTCATTCAGGTGATCTAATAGTTTCTTGAAACTATCGATGCCCCCCGCTGAGACCACCGCCTGTGGAAGGGAATTCCACATCCTTGCCGCTCTTACAGTAAAGAACCCTCTACATAGTTTAAGGTTAAACCTCTTTTCTTCTAAGTGGCCACGAGTCTTGTTACATTCTGCGAAAAAGTTTTCTCCCTAATGTGGGGTCACCAGTCCGGTATTTATATATTGTGGGGTCACCAGTCCGGTATTTATATATTGTGGGGTCACCAGTCCGGTATTTCTATA
Source organism: Lithobates sylvaticus (assembly GCA_028564925.1). Lineage (NCBI taxonomy): Eukaryota > Metazoa > Chordata > Amphibia > Anura > Ranidae > Lithobates > Lithobates sylvaticus. Next base: position 202,048,693 of record CM053037.1, on the reverse strand, counting down.
TTGTGGGGTCACCAGTCCGGTATTTATATATTGTGGGGTCACCAGTCTGGTACTTATATATTGTGGGGTCACCAGTCCGGTATTTATATATTGTGGGGTCACCAGTCCGGTATTTATATATTGTGGGGTCACCAGTCCGGTATTTATATATTGTGGGGTCACCAGTCCGGTATTTATATATTGAAATCATATCCCCTCTCAGGCGTCTCTTCTCCAGAGAGAATAAGTTCAGTGCTCACAACCTTTCCTCATAACTAATATCCTCCAGACCCTTTATTAGCTTTGTTGCCCTTCTTTGTAGTCGCTCCATTTCCAGTACATCCTTCCTGAGGACTGGTGCCCAGAACTGGACGGCATACTCCAGGTGCGGCTGGACCAGAGTCTTGTAGAGCGGGAGAATTATCGTTTTATCTCTGGAGTTGATCCCCTTTTTAATGCCAATATTCTGTTTGCTTTGTTAGCAGCAGCTTGGCATTGCTGAGCCCATCATCTACTAGGACCCCCAGGTCCTTCTCCATCCTAGATCCCCCCAGAGGTTCTCCCCCCAGTCTATAGATTGCATTCAGATTTTTGGCACCCAAATACATTATTTTAAATTTTTCTACATTGAACCTCATTTGCCATGTAGTTGCCCCTCCCCCCCCCCCCCCCACCCATTTTTTCACATCTTCTTGGAAGGTTTCCACATCCTGCGGAGAAGTTATTGTCCTGCTTAGCTTAGTATCGTCCGCAAATACAGAGATTGTTTCCCCCATTCCCATCCTCCAGGTCATTTATGAACAAATTAAATAGGATTGGTCCCAGCACAGAACCCTGGGGGACCCCACTACCCGCCCGACCATTCCGAGTACTCCCCACCCCCGACCATTCCGAGTACTCCCCACCCCCGACCTTTCCGAGTACTCCCCACCCCCCCGACCATTCCGAGTACTCCTCATTTATCACCACCCTCTGAACTCGCCATTGTAGCCAGTTTTCAATCCATGTACCTTCCAGTGGCGGCCCGTGCATTGTGGGTGCACGGTTGCTTCCCCCCTATCCCTGCTGCCGCCTCCCTATCCATGTGCCCAGCCCCTTTCATGACGCCGGACCCATGGACATGGCGGGAGCAGGAGGGGGTGTATTTTTTTTGAAGCACCTGATTAGAGCCAGAGGCTCTAACAGGCTTCAAAAAAGGGTGGGCTCCGGGAGCAGAGAGTTCGCCCTGATCCCACCCAATTGTGTGACCATAGCGAATGAATATTCGCTATTGGATGCCCAACGCTTTGGCGGAAGTGGGACAGAGCAGAGGAAGCGCCTGGAGCCACAAGCCTTTTTTTATTGGTCGTGTGTCTGGGGTAGGCTGCCTGCCTGTACTGCCGCTCGCTGCCAGCTTCATCCATTTCTCTGGGTTTGACCAGCTGTCCCGGGCTAACCCCTGTGCTGTGCTGAGGAAGTCAAAGCTGGTTTACCCTCGGCTCCGCCACTACTACTGCCATCGTTCTGCAGTGTATGAGGTGGGAGGGGGGCGGACACATGGCACAGGGATGGAGTGGGGCCCCCGCAGGACCTGCTAAGGTGAGGGCAGTGTGGGGGGAGGGGGGAGACGAGGGCAACTTGGATTGTCTGTGACGGGGGCACTGTCCGACTGACTGACTGCCTGGGACTTGAATTGGCACAAGTGGCTGCATTTGACGGGCACAAATGCCTGCATTTGATGGGCACAAGTGGCAGCATATGATGGGCACAAATGGCTGCATATGATGGGCACAAGTGACTGCATTTGATGGGCACAAGTGGCTGCATATGACGGGCACAAGTGGCTGCATATGATGGACACAGTGAGGCTACAATTGATGGGGGGGGGGGTTCAGTATTTTTCAGTTTGTTTGTGCCCCCCCCAAAAATTTGGAGCACCAGCTGCCACTGGTACTTTGTACAGTAAATGTTTATGGGGAACTGTGTCAATTGCTTTTGCAAGATCCAGATATACCACGTCTACGGGCCTTCCTTTATCCAGATACACCACGTCTACGGGCCTTCCTTTATCCAGATTCACCACGTCTACGGGCCTTCCTTTATCCAGATACACCACGTCTACGGGCCTTCCTTTATCCAGATACACCACGTCTACGGGCCTTCCTTTATCTAGATACACCACGTCTACGGGCCTTCCTTTATCTAGATACACCACGTCTACGGGCCTTCCTTTATCTAGATACACCACGTCTACGGGCCTTCCTTTATCTAGATACACCACGTCTACTGGCCTTCCTTTATCCAGATACACCACGTCTACGGGCCTTCCTTTATCCAGATACACCACGTCTACGGGCCTTCCTTTATCTAGATGGCAACTCACCTCCTCATAGAAGGTTAATAGATTGGTTTGGCGAGAACGATTCTTCATGAATCCATGCTGATTACTGCTAATGATACCGTTCTCATTACTAAAATCTCATATATAGTCCCTTATCATCCCCTCCAAGAGTTTACATACTATTGATGTTAGGCTGACTGGTCTGTAATTCCCAGGGATGGATTTTGGGACCTTTTTAAATATTGGTGCTACATTGGCTTTTCTCCAATCAGCTGGTACCATTCCAGTCAGTAGACTGTCAGTAGAAATTAGGAACAATGGTCTGCCAATTACTTGACTGAGTTCCCTAAGTACCCTCGGGTGCAAGCCATCTGGTCCCGGTGATTTATTAATGTTAAGTTTCCCAAGTCTATTTCTAATTCTGTCCTCTGTTAACCATGGAGGTGCTTCCTGTGATGTGTCATGAGGATAAACACTGCAGTTTTGGTTCCTGAAGCCCCCCGATTCCCTCGTGAAGACAGAGGAGAAGAATAGATTCAATACCTTCACCATCCCCCCATCCTTTGTAACCAGATTCCCTTCCTCATTCTTTATGGGGCTAATATGGTCTGTCCTCCCTCTTTTACTGTTTATATGCTTTATTATTTATACTAGAATTTCTTGTTTTTTTTTTTTGCTCTCCTCCGCTATGTGTCTTTCGTGTTCTATCTTAGCCGCTCTAATTGCACCCTTACATTACATTGTTGCATTCTTTGTAAAGTCAGAATGCTGATGATGATCCCTCAGCCTTGTATTTTTCGAAGGCCTTCTTCTTTGCTTTTATATGCATTTTTACATTGGAGTTAAGCCATCCAGGACTTTTGTTCGCTCTTTTAAATGTATTTCCCATTGGGATGCATTGGCTAATGCCCTTATTTAATATGCTCTTAAAGCAAACCCATCTCTCCTCCGTGTTCTTTGTTCCTAAGATTTTATCCCAATTTATATCTTCTAGCAAAGTTTGTAGTTTAGGGATTATTGGCTCAGTTCTTTGGCTTTCCCGTGGTGGAGGAGATCTAAACATAGATAAAGTGTTGCCAGGCAATACTAGGCAGCGGTGGAGTCACACATACAGATTGACCTTGGCCTTCGGTCATTCAGGGCCAGTGGAGATCTTGGAGGAGGAAGAGGCAGGATCTGTATTTTGGTCAACAATGCCAGATTTTTGCTTACGTTACCATCTCGTTTTTGGCCCAGTTCTCTGGCTTCCCAGTGGTGGAGCTCTAAATATAAACAAAGGGTCGCTAGGCAAATTGGCCTTCCTTCTTTCAGAGACAAGGGAGAGCATGGATTGAGAATGGAGCTCTGTTGGTTTCTGTAAGAGAAAAGGGTGAAACATCTTCCAAAGGGTCACAGGGCAAGCCAGTCAAAGCCCCGAGAGGAGGTCTTAAGGAAGCCATATTAGGTCAATACCAATACCAATCAGGACCTACCTGGGAACTCATTATTGGCTCAGTTTTTTTGCTTTCCAGTGGTGGAGGAGATCTAAACATAGATAAAGTGTTGCCAGGCAATACTAGGCAGCGGTGGAGGCACACATACAGATTGACCTTGGCCTTCGGTCATTCAGGGCCAGTGGAGAGCTTGGAGGAGGAGGATGGTGGAGCTGTATTGGTCTCTGGAAGAGAAGACATTGAGACTAAAGAAGGGACAGTGCAAGCCAGTCAAAGCTCTGAGAGGGGTCTCAAGCAAGTCTTGAGGAGGCCATATTAAGTCAATGATATTGATGTGATATTGAGGCTGGAGCTCTATTGGTTTCAGGGAGAAGTCCAGTAGAGTCTTACCTGATCAATCAATAGTCCCCCATATGGTAGTTAACCAAAGTCACCAGGAAAAACAAATGAAAGCAGCAGCAGTCTAGACTTAGAGAGACATCTTAAAAAGGGGGACAGGGCAAGCCGGTCATAACCCAGAGAGGAGCCTCAAGCAGGTATTGAGAAGGGATGAGCTGGGTTCAGCCTGAACTCAGTCTTAATTACGTTTGGCAGAACCCGTGGCAACCTTTCACGTAATCGTCTCCCCACCGGCTGAACCAGCAGGGCTCTGGGGCAAGAAAGCTTCTGCCATTTTTAACCTAATATGGTCACATGATACTGATGTGGAAGGGAGGGGATTAATATATCTGGGAACTTGCTGGACTTTGTCTGGCAATTCCAGCTTTTTGCTTACGTTGCACTTGGCCATGGTGCAGCCACAGATTGACCTTTGCCGATAGTCATTCGGGTCCAGAGGAGAGCCCAGAGGAAGAAGAGGCTGCAGCTCTTGTGGTTTCTGGAAGGGAAGACAATAAGACGTCTCCCAAAGATGGACAGGGAAGCCTAGAGAAATTCCGGAGAAGAGCTGAGTGTGAACTCGATCTGAACCATGTTTGGAAGAAGCTGTCACATGATAACATCCCCACTGGCTCAACCGGCAGCGGCAGGGAAGCTTGTGACGTCATTGAACCAATCTGGCCATTCGGTCTATTAGATCAGTGATGTCACATTCATTGGGCCAGTGAGGATGTGATCATGTGAAAGCTTCCCAAAGATTTTGTCAAGTTAGGTTGAGTCTGAACCCAGGTCACCCCTACTCTGGAGTGGAGTTCAGGACACACAGATTTTATGGACACGATTGCCATCATCCTGTCCTTGCTAATCTCTGGTCACATGATTCTTCATACTACCAAGTACCTGGTATTTTTCCGCTCAGTCAAATACAAAATACATTGGTGGGACAGGAAAAGGAAGGCAAGAATATGCTGCAGGGACTGGCAATAACATTGTGGTGATTTGGGATTCATGGTGGCCACTTGGGCAACGCAAGGAATTAGCAGCAATGTGAGGAATCTGTTTGGATCAGACTGACGTTATTGGAGGCGATTCTCGGGTGATCGCGGAATTGCTGACATTCCCAATGAATGTTCTGGCTGGTAAAATGTTAGTGTGGACGCTGTTTATGTATCGATGCCTGGTAACAGCAGCTGGTATTTATTGGCACCACAGATTAGACGTGATCATAGCGAGAAAATGTCTCTACATATCCAGAGAGGTCATTAAACTGTCAGGAGGAGAAGATTCATTATTTACCAACAATCTGAGATCCAATGATTGATGGCAACAGACTTCGTCCCAAGGACATCGTCTGACAATATTCTCCTGCTTCCCCCTTCCTTCCCCTATATGACTCTCCTCTCCTGAAATACTCTGCAGGAGGACTCTGCTCCTTCCTCTAACTCTCCTCTCCTGAAATACTCTGCTGGAGGACTCTGCTCCTCCCTCTATAACTCTCCTCTCCTGAAATACTCTGCTGGAGGACTCTGCTCCTCCCTCTATAACTCTCCTCTCCTGAAATACTCCGCTGGAGGACTCTGCTCCTTCCTCTATAACTCTCCTCTCCTCAGTGGCGTCACTAGGGTTGGTGTCACCTGGTGCGGTAAAATATGGTGTCACCCCCCCCCCCCCACCCCGTCACTGAGCCACCCCGTCACTGAGCAATCCGGGGCACTGAGCAGGCTAGCGCATCAGCACAGCTCTCCCCCCGAGCCTGCCATAGTGCTCTGTCCTGCCACTGCGGAGTGACAGCAGGAGTAGGACAGAGCTGTAGACACTGAGCAGGCTAGTGCATCAGGCTCTCTTCTGCCTAGCCTGCCACAGTGCTCTGCAGGGTGCTGGGTAGGCTAGTTTTGGGATGGCAGCATCATGGTGCGCACGCCAAACCAGCCCCTGTAAATGTTGTGGTTTATGCCAGTGCACCAATCCATGCACTGTCACGGATGGGGGTGACATCATCACAGTCGGATATCACTTCCTTCTTAATGGTGTCACCCAGGCCTGGACTGGGACAAAAAATAGACTCAAGCATATTAGACTGAGCCCCAAGTCTAAATACCCCCCAATGTAACAGTGTAATCCCCTTCCAGTTTAATCCCCCTGATGTAACCCCCCCCCTGTGTAGTACCCCCCTGTAATCCCCCTAAGGTACCCCCGTGTAATCCCCCTTAAGGTAACTACCCCGTGTAATCCCCCTTAAGGTAACCACCCCCGTGTAACCCCCCTAATGTAACCACCCCGTGTAATCCCCCTAATGTACCCCCTGTGTAATCCCCCTAATGTACCCCCTGTGTAATCTCAATACCCCCCTAATGTACCCCCTGTGTAATCCCCCTAATGTACCCCCTGTGTAATCCCCCTAATGTACCCCCTGTGTAATCCCCTAATGTACCCCCTGTGTAATCTCAATACCCCCCTAATGTACCCCCTGTGTAATCCCCCCATAATGTACCCCCTGTGTAATCCCCCATAATGTACCCCCTGTGTAATCCCCATAATGTGCCCCCTGTGTAATCCCCCATAATGTACCCCCTGTGTAATCCCCCATAATGTACCCCCTGTGTAATCCCCCATAATGTACCCCCTGTGTAATCCCCCATAATGTACCCCCTGTGTAATCCCCCATAATGTGCCCCCTGTGTAATCCCCCATAATGTGCCCCCTGTGTAATCCCCCATAATGTGCCCCCTGTGTAATCCCCCATAATGTGCCCCCTGTGTAATCCCCCATAATGTACCCCCTGTGTAATCCCCCATAATGTGCCCCCTGTGTAATCTCCATAATGTACCCCCTGTGTAATCTCCATAATGTGCCCCCTGTGTAATCCCCCATAATGTACCCCCTGTGTAATCCCCCATAATGTGCCCCCTGTGTAATCTCCATAATGTGCCCCCTGTGTTATCTCCATAATGTGCCCCCTGTGTTATCTCCATAGTGTACCCCCCTAATGTGCCCCCTGTGTAATCTCCATAATGTACCCCCTGTGTAATCTCCATAATGTGCCCCCTGTGTAATCTCCATAATGTGCCCCCTGTGTTATCTCCATAATGTGCCCCCTGTGTTATCTCCATAGTGTACCCCCCTAATGTACCCCCTGTGTAATCTCCATAATGTACACCCCCCCCTGTGTATCTGCCCATAGTGACATTGCATACATCTCTCCCCCCTACATTCACAGACCTCAGATCAGCGTGGCTCTGTCCACATGGATGTCCATTGTCCCTCCTCCTAGGCTCTTCCTTCTGTTGTGTCCCGTCAGTGTGGAGGAGGAGCCTTGGCTCCGAGGAGTGTAAATGTGATAGGCAGCCGGCATCTCTGCCTGCCTGTCACAATAACAGGGGATTGCAGTGCCGCTTCCCTGAGGACATGCGGGCGCCGTGCACTGGGCTATGGGAACCCGAGCTGCCTGTCTGCCTCACAATTGATTCTCCTCCTCACCGAACATCGCTGAGCAGAGATAGTGCTCAGTGGACGGAGGAGGAGGAGAGAGCCGCGGTGCGTCTCAATCCAGTGCCGTGCCGGGTGTCACCCCTCTGTCGGGTGACACCCGGGTGCGGCCCGCACCCCCCGCACCCCCCTTGCAACGCCGCTGCCTCTCCTGAAATACTTTGCTGCAGGACTCTGCTCCTTCCTCTATAACTCTCCTCTCCTGAAATACTCTGCTGGAGGACTCTGCTCCTTCCTCTATAACTCTCCTCTCCTGAAATACTCTGCTGGAGGACTCTGCTTCTTCCTCTATAACTCTCCTCTCCTGAAATCCTGCTGGAGGACTCTGCTCCTTCCTCTATAAATCTCCACTCCTGAAATACTCTGCACTGCTGGAGGACTCTGCTCCTTCCTCTATAACTCTCCTCTCCTGAAATACTCTACTGGAGGACTCTGCTCCTTCCTCTATAAGACTCTCCTCTCCTGAAATACTCTACTGGAGGACTCTGCTCCTTCTTCTATAACTCTCCTCTCCTGAAATACTCTGCACTGCTGGAGGACTCTGCTCCTTCCTCTATAACTCTCCTCTCCTGAAATACTCTGCTGGAGGACTCTGCTCCTTCCTCTATAACTCTCCTCTCCTGAAATACTCTGCACTGCTGGAGGACTCTGCTCCTTCCTCTATAACTCTCCTCTCCTGAAATACTCTGCTGGAGGACTCTGCTCCTTCCTCTATAACTCTCCTCTCCTGAAATACTCTGCTGGAGGACTCTGCTCCTTCCTCTATAACTCTCCTCTCCTGAAATACTCTGCACTGCTGGAGGACTCTGCTCCTTCCTCTATAACTCTCCTCTCCTGAAATACTCTGCATTGCTGGAGGACTCTGCTCCTTCCTCTATAACTCTCCTCTCCTGAAATACTCTGCACTGCTGGAGGACTCTGCTCCTTCCTCTATAACTCTCCTCTCCTGAAATACTCTGCACTGCTGGAGGACTCTGCTCCTTCCTCTATAACTCTCCTCTCCTGAAATACTCTGCACTGCTGGGGGACTCTGCTCCTTCCTCTATAACTCTCCTCTCCTGAAATACTCTGCTCTGCTGGAGGACTCTGCTCCTTCCTCTATAACTCTCCACTCCTGAAATACTCTGCACTGCTGGAGGACTCTGCTCCTTCCTCTATAACTCTCCTCTCCTGAAATACTCTGCTGGAGGACTCTGCTCCTTCCTCTATAACTCTCCTCTCCTGAAATACTCTGCACTGCTGGAGGACTCTGCTCCTTCCTCTATAACTCTCCTCTCCTGAAATACTCTGCACTGCTGGAGGACTCTGCTCCTTCCTCTATAACTCTCCTCTCCTGAAATACTCTGCACTGCTGGAGGACTCTGCTCCTTCCTCTATAACTCTCCACTCCTGAAATACTCTGCACTGCTGGAGGACTCTGCTCCTTCCTCTATAACTCTCCTCTCCTGAAATACTCTGCTGGAGGACTCTGCTCCTTCCTCTATAACTCTCCACTCCTGAAATACTCTGCACTGCTGGAGGACTCTACTCCTTCCTCTATAACTCTCCTCTCCTGAAATACTCTGCTGGAGGACTCTGCTCCTTCCTCTATAACTCTCCTCTCCTGAAATACTCTGCACTGCTGGAGGACTCTGCTCCTTCCTCTATAACTCTCCTCTCCTGAAATACTCTGCTGGAGGACTCTGCTCCTTCCTCTATAACTCTCCTCTCCTGAAATACTCTGCTGGAGGACTCTGCTCCTTCCTCTATAACTCTCCTCTCCTGAAATACTCTGCACTGCTGGAGGACTCTGCTCCTTCCTCTATAACTCTCCTCTCCTGAAATACTCTGCACTGCTGGAGGACTCTGCTCCTTCCTCTATAACTCTCCTCTCCTGAAATACTCTGCACTGCTGGAGGACTCTGCTCCTTCCTCTATAACTCTCCTCTCCTGAAATACTCTGCACTGCTGGAGGACTCTGCTCCTTCCTCTATAACTCTCCTCTCCTGAAATACTCTGCACTGCTGGAGGACTCTGCTCCTTCCTCTATAACTCTCCTCTCCTGAAATACTCTGCTGGAGGACTCTGCTCCTTCCTCTATAACTCTCCTCTCCTGAAATACTCTGCTCTGCTGGAGGACTCTGCTCCTTCCTCTATAACTCTCCTCTCCTGAAATACTCTGCTGGAGGACTCTGCTCCTTCCTCTATAACTCTCCTCTCCTGAAATACTCTGCTGGAGGACTCTGCTCCTTCCTCTATAAATCTCCTCTCCTGAAATACTCTGCTCTGCTGGAGGACTCTACTCCTTCCTCTATAACTCTCCTCTCCTGAAATACTCTGCTGGAGGACTCTGCTCCTTCCTCTATAACTCTCCTCTCCTGAAATACTCTGCACTGCTGGAGGACTCGGCTCCTTCCTCTATAACTCTCCTCTCCTGAAATACTCTGCTGGAGGACTCTGCTCCTTCCTCTATAACTCTCCTCTCCTGAAAAACTCTGCTGGAGGACTCTGCTCCTTCCTCTATAACTCTCCTCTCCTGAAATACTCTGCACTGCTGGAGGACTCTGCTCCTTCCTCTATAACTCTCCTCTCCTGAAATACTCTGCACTGCTGGAGGACTCTGCTCCTTCCTCTATAACTCTCCTCTCCTGAAATACTCTGCACTGCTGGAGGACTCTGCTCCTTCCTCTATAACTCTCCTCTCCTGAAATACTCTGCACTGCTGGAGGACTCTGCTCCTTCCTCTATAACTCTCCTCTCCTGAAATACTCTGCTCTGCTGGAGGACTCTGCTCCTTCCTCTATAACTCTCCTCTCCTGAAATACTCTGCTGGAGGACTCTGCTCCTTCCTCTATAACTCTCCTCTCCTGAAATACTCTGCACTGCTGGAGGACTCTGCTCCTTCCTCTATAACTCTCCTCTCCTGAAATACTCTGCACTGCTGGAGGACTCTGCTCCTTCCTCTATAACTCTCCTCTCCTGAAATACTCTGCACTGCTGGAGGACTCTGCTCCTTCCTCTATAACTCTCCTCTCCTGAAATACTCTGCACTGCTGGAGGACTCTGCTCCTTCCTCTATAACTCTCCTCTCCTGAAATACTCTGCTCTGCTGGAGGACTCTGCTCCTTCCTCTATAACTCTCCTCTCCTGAAATACTCTGCTGGAGAACTCTGCTCCTTCCTCTATAACTCTCCTCTCCTGAAATACTCTGCTGGAGAAGTACACCCCTCAGTCACATTTGTGTAAATGTTTTCTTCTCTCTTTTCATGTGACAACACTGAAGAAATGACACTTGTCTACAATGTAAAGTAGTGAGTGTACAGCTTGTATAACAGTGTAAATTTGCCGTCCCCTCAAAATAACTCAACACACAGCCATTAATGTCTAAACTGCTGGCAACAAAAGTCAGGACACCCCTAAGTGAAAATCTCCAAATTGGGCCCAAAGTGTCCATATTTTGAGTGGCCGCCATTATTTTCCACACACGCTTGTCACCATCTGACACCAAATACCTTTATCTTGGTCTCATCAGACCACAGGAAGTGGTTCCAGTAATCCATGTCCTTAGTCTGCTTGTCTTCAGCAAACTGTTTGTGGTCTTTCTTGTGGATCATCTTTAGAAGAGGCTTCCTTCTGGGACGACAGCCATGCAGACCAATTTGATGCAGTGTGCGGTGTATGGTCTGAGCACTGACAGGCTGACCCCCCACCCCTACAACCTCTGCAGCAATGCTGGCAGCACTCATACGTCTATTTCCCAAAGACAACCTCTGGATATGACGCTGAGCACGTGACCTCAACTTCTTTGGTGGACCATGGCGAGGCCTGTTCTGAGGGGAACCTGTCCTGTTATACCGCTGGATGGTCTTGGCCACCGCGCTGCAGATCAGTTTCAGGGTCTTGGCAATCTTCTTATAGCCTCGGCCATCTTTATGTAGCGCAACAATTCTTATCTTCAGATCCTCAGAGAGTTCTTTGCCATGAGGTGCCATGTTGTACTTCCAGTGACCAGTATGAGAGAGTGAGAGCGATAACACCAAATGTAACACACCTGCTCCCCATTCACACCTGAGACCTTGTAACACTAACGAGTCACATGACACCGGGGGAGGGAAAATGGCTAATTGGGCCCAATTTGGAGATTTTCACTTAGGGGTGTCCTGACTTTTGTTGCCAGCGGTTTAGACATTAATGGCTGTGTGTTATACAAGCTGTACACTCACTACTTTACATTGTAGACAAGTGTCATTTCTTCAGTGTTGTCACATGAGTGTCACTGAGGGGTGTACTTACTTTTGGGAGATGCTGTACATACATAGTAATATACAGTATATATAACACACATATATAAACATGTGTTACTATAAATGAACCGGCTTTCTAAATATAGATCCACTTGGAGATGTCATTCGGGAAGTAAACATTACAATGTTGCTATCGGGTCTCCTAATCAATACAGATGAATATTCTTTAGGAAAACTCACAAAAAGGGAAGTTTTAGGCGGATTAAATACGTGAAGCGCTTCTGGTGTCGGGAATTCTGCGGGTTTTTGACGTTCCGCAGAATGTTTGCTCAGAAAGAAGCCAAGTTTTTAAATATTTGCAGACTGTTATTATCAGTAAGCTTCGTGACCCTTTTGCAAAAACAATGACGTACTCCGATTTCACATTTCTCTGTAATTTTGTGAAAAAGTTCTCTCCAAATCTATCATTTGTGAAGAGCTGTGAAGTCACTCGGGCTGCCAATCCCCCCCTCCCCCCACCCCGGGGAGGCATCTCTAGACTCGTTTTTTTGCCTTTTGTTGCGTCGGCTTGCCACAAAAAGTGCCCCTTCGTGATTCCTTCAAAATGCACCTTATCTGAGTGGGCTTCTGACTATAACTCCAGAAAAAGTCAACAATTTGAAGCCCTGATGAAGGGGGATTTGTACATAAGCCCTGAAATGCGTTGAAGGGTAATGATTGGCAGACCCTTTTATTATGACAAATAAAAATGAATGAAACAAATATAGTCCCATAAATGTAAATGTGATGTGACCAAAGAGATCTTCTCTAAATCCAGAATCTTCTGTATTATTGCAGTCAAACCACTCACCAGAGGGAAGACCAGCATTAAGATATAGACCCAAAGTGCTACAAGGGGCTCTTTCACCATGAAGTCCTCCACCAATCTATGCACTCACCAGAGGGAAGACCATTCCCAGCATTAAGATATAGACCCAAAGTGCTACAAGGGGCTCTTTCACCATGAAGTCCTCCACCAATCTATGCACTCACCAGAGGGAAGACCATTTCCAGCATTAAGATATAGACCCAAAGTGCTACAAGGGGCTCTTTCACCATGAAGTCCTCCACCAATCTATGCACTCACCAGAGGGAAGACCAGCATTAAGATATAGACCCAAAGTGCTACAAGGGGCTCTTTCACCATGAAGTCCTCCACCAATCTATGCACTCACCAGAGGGAAGACCATTCCCAGCATTAAGATATAGACCCAAAGTGCTACAAGGGGCTCTTTCACCATGAAGTCCTCCACCAATCTATGCACTCACCAGATGGCCAGAAATAACAAGCCTTGAACTCTTGTTATGTAACATGGTGACATCCTGTTGAGATTTGTAGGTCTCCTGGTAGACTCTAATGAGGACAGAAATTATGGTCGCCGTTTCTACCACGAGGACACGGCAGTGATGACGTGAGTGTGTAGACCCCTCCCGACGTGTTTCCTGCGCATGCACGTTCTCAAGGGACCCGCCTATCGCATTTGGCGCTGTGGCTTAGTTGGTTAAAGGGATTGGATAGTAAGCAGTAGGGATGAGCTTCGAGATGAACTTACGTTCAACTCGAACATCGGGTGTTCGCCAGTCTAGCGTAAAATAAATACGCTAGAACCATTTATTCCAAGCTTTGGGGTTTCTGGTCCTCATCAGTGCAGTGTATGGAAAGCACGGCTTCTAGGGCTTCTACGGCTTTTACGGCTTCTACGGCTTCTAGGGCTTCTACGGCTTCTACGGTGTCTATGGCTTCTAGGGCTTCTACGGCTTCTACGGCTTCTAGGACTTCTAGGGCTTCTTTGGCTTCTATGACTTCTACGGCTTCTACGGCTTATAGGGCTTCTACGGCTTCTACAGCTTCTAGGGCTTCTATGGTTTCTATGACTTCTAGGGCTTCTACAGCTTCTAGGGCTTCTACAGCTTCTAGGGCTTCTACGCTTCTAGGGCTTCTACAGCTTCTACGGCTTCTACGGTTTCAAGGGCATCTACGGCTTCTACGGCTTCTAGGGCTTCTAGGGCTTTTACTGCTTCTATGGCTTCTATTGCTTCTAGGGCTTCTAGGGCTTCTACAGCTTCTACGGCTTCTACAGCTTCTAGGGCTTCTACGCTTCCAGGGCTTCTACAGCTTCTACGGCTTCTATGGCTTCTAGGGCTTCTAGGGCTTCTACAGCTTCTACGGCTTCTACAGCTTCTAGGGCTTCTACGCTTCCAGGGCTTCTACAGCTTCTACGGCTTCTATGGCTTCTAGGGCTTCTAGGGCTTCTACGGCTTCTAGGACTTCTAGGGCTTATTTGGCTTCTATGACTTCTACGCCTTCTACGGCTTCTACGGCTTATAGGGCTTCTACGGCTTCTACAGCTTCTAGGGCTTCTATGGCTTCTATGGCTTCTATGGCTTCTAGGGCTTCTAGGGCTTCTAGGGTTTCTATGGCTTCTAGGGCTTCTAGGGCTTCTAGGGTTTCTAGGGCTTCTAGGGCTTCTATGGCTTCTACGACTTCTATTGGTTCTACGGCTTCTACGGCTTCCATGACTTCTAGGGCTTCTATGGCTTCTATGGCTTCTAGGGCTTCTACGGCTTCCATGGCTTCTATGGCTTCTATGGCGTCTACGGCTTCCATGGCTTCTAGGGCTTCTACGGCTTCTAGGGCTTCTACAGCTTCTACGGTTTCTACGGCTTCTAGGGCTTCGATGGCTTCTACGGCTTCCATGGCTTCTAGGGGTTCTACGGCTTCTAGGGCTTCTACAGCTTCTACGGCTTCTACGGCTTCTATGACTTCTACGGCTTCTACGGCTTATAGGGCTTCTACGGCTTCTACAGCTTCTAGGGCTTCTATGGTTTCTATGACTTCTAGGGCTTCTAGGGCTTCTAGGGCTTCTACGACTTCTACGGCTTCTACGGCTTCTACGGCTTCTATGGCTTCTATGGCGTCTATGGCTTCTATGGCTTCTAGGGCTTCTAGGGCTTCTACGGCTTCTAGGGCTTCTAGGGCTTCTACAGCTTCTACAGCTTCTAGGGCTTCTAGGGCTTCTACGCTTCTAGGGCTTCTACAGCTTCTACGGCTTCTACGGTTTAAAGGGCTTCTACGGCTTCTACGGCTTCTAGAGCTTCTAGGGCTTTTACGGCTTCTATGGCTTCTAGGGCTTCTACAGCTTCTAGGGCTTCTACAGCTTCTAGGGCTTCTACGCTTCTAGGGCTTCTACAGCTTCTACAGCTTCTACGGCTTCTATGGCTTCTAGGGCTTCTACGGCTTCTACGGCTTCTACAGCTTCTAGGGCTTATTTGGCTTCTATGACTTCTACGCCTTCTATGGCTTATAGGGCTTCTACGGCTTCTACAGCTTCTAGGGCTTCTAGGGCTTCTATGGCTTCTATGGCTTCCATGGCTTCTATGGCTTCTAGGGCTTCTAGGGCTTCTAGGGTTTATAGGGCTTCTAGGGCTTCTATGGCTTCTACGACTTCTATTGGTTCTACGGCTTCTACGGCTTCCATGACTTCTAGGGCTTCTATGGCTTCTATGGCTTCTAGGGCTTCTACGGCTTCCATGGCTTCTATGGCTTCTATGGCGTCTACGGCTTCTATGGCGTCTATGGCTTCTATGGCTTCTACGGCTTCCATGGCGTCTATGGCGTCTACGGCGTCTATGGCTTCTAGGGCTTATTTGGCTTCTATGACTTCTACGCCTTCTACGGCTTCTACGGCTTATAGGGCTTCTACGGCTTCTACAGCTTCTACAGCTTCTAGGGCTTCTAGGGCTTCTATGGCTTCCATGGCTTCTATGGCTTCTAGGGCTTCTAGGGCTTCTACGACTTCTATTGGTTCTACGGCTTCTACGGCTTCCATGACTTCTAGGGCTTCTATGGCTTCTATGGCTTCTAGGGCTTCTACGGCTTCCATGGCTTCCATGGCTTCTATGGCTTCTATGGCGTCTACGGCTTCTATGGCGTCTATGGCTTCTATGGCTTCTACGGCTTCCATGGCGTCTATGGCGTCTACGGCGTCTATGGCTTCCATGGCGTCTATGGCGTCTATGGCGTCTATGGCGTCTACGGCGTCTACAGCTTCTACGGCTTCTACAGCTTCTACAGCTTCTAGGGCTTCTACGGCTTCTAGGGCTTCTACGGCTTCCATGGCTTCTATGGCGTCTAGGGCTTCTACGGCTTCCATGGCTTCTATGGCTTCTAGGGCTTCTACGGCTTCCATGGCTTCTATGGCGTCTATGGCTTCTACGGCTTCCATGGCTTCTATGGCTTCTAGGACTTCTACGGCTTCTATGGCTTCTATGGCGTCTACGGCTTCTATGGCGTCTATGGCTTCTATGGCTTCTACGGCTTCCATGGCATCTATGGCGTCTATGGCGTCTACGGCGTCTATGGCTTCCATGGCGTCTATGGCGTCTACGGCGTCTATGGCTTCTACAGCTTCTACGGCTTCTACAGCTTCTACAGCTTCTAGGGCTTCTACGGCTTCTATGGCGTCTATGGCTTCTACGGCTTCCATGGCTTCTATGGCTTCTAGGACTTCTACGGCTTCTATGGCTTCTATGGCGTCTACGGCTTCTATGGCGTCTATGGCTTCTATGGCTTCTACGGCTTCCATGGCATCTATGGCGTCTATGGCGTCTACGGCGTCTATGGCTTCCATGGCGTCTATGGCGTCTACGGCGTCTATGGCTTCTACAGCTTCTACGGCTTCTACAGCTTCTACAGCTTCTAGGGCTTCTACGGCTTCTAGGGCTTCTATGGCTTCTATGGCGTCTATGGCTTCTACGGCTTCCATGGCTTCTATGGCTTCTAGGGCTTCTACGGCTTCTATGGCTTCTATGGCGTCTACGGCTTCTACGGCTTCTACGGCTTCTACGGCTTCTACGGCTTCCACGGCTTCTACAGCTTCTACGGCTTCTATGGCTTCTATGGCTTCCATGGCTTCTATGGCGTAGGAACCCAATGAGACAATATAACCCTTCAAGTTATGGTAAAATGGGATTAATAGGGATCATAAAGCTCTGCCACCAAACCAGGGCCTATAGAAAACATTCCATGGTATAGATAAGGAGAAATCTAAGTGACATTTGGGGCCCTCATCATATAATCAGATGTGCCGGTCCCCGGGGCCCTCGTCATATATTCAGATGTGCCGGTCCCCGGGGCCCTCATCATATCCATCAGATGTGCCGGTCCCCGGGGCCCTCATCATATCCATCAGATGTGCCGGTCCCCGGGGCCCTCGTCATATCCATCAGATGTGCCGGTCCTATATTCAGATGTGCCGGTCCCCGGGGCCCTCATCATATCCATCAGATGTGCCGGTCCCCGGGGCCCTCATCATATCCATCAGATGTGCCGGTCCCCGGGGCCCTCATCATATCCATCAGATGTGCCGGTCCCCGGGGCCCTCATCATATCCATCAGATGTGCCGGTCCCCGGGGCCCTCGTCATATATTCAGATGTGCCGGTCCTATATTCAGATGTGCCGGTCCCCGGGGCCCTCGTCATATAATCAGATGTGCCGGTCCCCGGGACCCTCATCATATCCATCAGATGTGCCGGTCCCCGGGGCCCTCGTCATATATTCAGATGTGCCGGTCCCCGGGGCCCTCATCATATAATCAGATGTGCCGGTTCCCGGGGCCCTCGTCATATATTCAGATGTGCCGGTCCCCGGGGCCCTCATCATATCCATCAGATGTGCCGGTCCCCGGGGCACTCGGCAGGCGCAGCCCTTGTGTACATTTTGCCAGCCTGGTCTTCTGCCCGTTTGAACCTCGGCACCAGCCAAGAAAAGCATTCCTAAATGATATCAACTGTTTAAATTCCATTCCGAAATATTTTCACATGAGACTCGGCTGCCCGGGACGGTGACATCCACGGAGTCCCTGAAAATTCTACCAACGTTTCCAAAGTCAGAGGTTACCGTACCTCATTATCCCGCCCTGGTCCGAGAGGACTTCCCTATACCCCACCTCTCCGCATCGCAGGAATTCAGCTCCGTAATACTTACCTGCACATGGATGTCATAAAATTATTACTTAACATGGACCTGTCTTCAGATATACACTACATTACCAAAAGTATTGGGACGCCTGCCTTTACACACACAGGACCTCTAATGACCCCCCCAGTCTTAGTCCGGAGGGTTCAATATTGAGTTTGCCCTTTGCAGCTATAACAGCTTCACCTCTTCTGGGAAGGCCGTCCACAAGGTTTAGGAGGGTGTCTATGGGGATGTTTGACCCTTCTTCCAGAAGAGCATTTATGAGGTCAGGCACTGATGTGGACGAGAAGGCCTGGCTCACAGTCTCCACTCTAATTCATCCCGAAAGGTGTTCTATTGGGTTGAGGTCAGGACTCTGAGCAGGCCAGTCACTTTCCTCCACCTCAAACTCGCTCATCCATGTCTTTATGGACCTTGCTTTGTGCACTGGTGGGCCTCCTAAACCTTGTGGACGGAGGTGAAGCTGTTATAGCTGCAAAGGGCCAACTCCATATTGAACCCTCCGGACTAAGACTGGGATGTCAAAGTTCATATGTGTGTAAAGGCAGGCGTCCCAATACTTTTGACAATATAGTGTATGTATATTAGAAGACCAGTATGGTGGCCTGAATTTATGGGAGGAGCCCAGAGGGTATTTAAGCTGACCATTCGCCCGTGCTTGTTGTCATTTCCAGTGTGCGATTCCCTCCCATTCCCCTTCTTACAGCACATTCCTCTCCACAATCATCCATCCACTTATCTTGGGTACCGACCAGACCACCAAATCCAACCAGTACCGACCAGACCACCAAATCCAACCAGTACCGACCAGACCACCAAATCCAACCAGTACCGACCAGTCCACCAAATCCAACCAGTACCGACCAGACCACCAAACCCAACCAGTAGCGACCAGACCATCAAATCCAACCAGTACCTACCAGACCACCAAATCCAACCAGTACCGACCAGACCACCAAATCCAACCAGTACCGACCAGACCACCAAATCCAACCAGTACCGACCAGACCACCAAATCCAACCAGTACCGACCAGTCCACCAAATCCAACCAGTACCAACCAGACCACCCAATCCAACCAGTAGCGACCAGACCATCAAATCCAACCAGTACCGACCAGACCACCAAATCCAACCAGTACCGACCAGACCACCCAATCCAACCAGTACCGACCAGACCACCAAATCCAACCAGTACCGACCAGTCCACCAAATCCAACCAGTACCGACCAGTCCACCAAATCCAACCAGTACCGACCAGACCACCAAATCCAACCAGTACCGACCAGACCACCAAATCCAACCAGTACCGACCAGTCCACCAAATCCAACCAGTACCGACCAGTCCACCAAATCCAACCAGTACCGACCAGACCACCAAATCCAGCCAGTACCAACCAGACCACCAAATCCAACCAGTACCGACCAGTCCACCAAATCCAACCAGTACCGACCAGTCCACCAAATCCAACCAGTACCGACCAGACCACCAAACCCAACCAGTAGCGACCAGACCATCAAATCCAACCAGTACCTACCAGACCACCAAATCCAACCAGTACCGACCAGACCACCAAATCCAACCAGTACCGACCAGACCACCAAATCCAACCAGTACCGACCAGACCACCAAATCCAACCAGTACCGACCAGTCCACCAAATCCAACCAGTACCAACCAGACCACCCAATCCAACCAGTAGCGACCAGACCATCAAATCCAACCAGTACCGACCAGACCACCAAATCCAACCAGTACCAACCAGACCACCCAATCCAACCAGTACCGACCAGACCACCAAATCCAACCAGTACCGACCAGTCCACCAAATCCAACCAGTACCGACCAGTCCACCAAATCCAACCAGTACCGACCAGACCACCAAATCCAACCAGTACCGACCAGACCACCAAATCCAACCAGTACCGACCAGTCCACCAAATCCAACCAGTACCGACCAGTCCACCAAATCCAACCAGTACCGACCAGACCACCAAATCCAGCCAGTACCAACCAGACCACCAAATCCAACCAGTACCGACCAGACCATCAAATCCAACCAGTACCGACCAGACCACCAAATCCAACCAGTACCGACCAGACCACCAAATCCAACCAGTACCGACCAGACCACCAAATCCAACCAGTACCGACCAGACCACCAAATCCAACCAGTACCGACCAGACCACTAAATCCAACCGGTACCGACCAGACCACCAAATCCAACAGGTACCGACCAGACCACCAAATCCAACCAGTACCGACCAGACCACCAAATCCAACCAGTACCGACCAGACCACCAAATCCAACCAGTACCGACCAGACCACCAAATCCAACCAGTACCGACCAGACCATCAAATCCAACCAGTACAGACCAGACCACCAAATCCAACCAGTACCGACCAGACCACCAAATCCAACCAGTACCGACCAGACCACCAAATCCAACCAGTACTGACCAGACCACCAAATCCAACCAGTACCGATCAGACCAACAAATCCAACCAGTACCAACCAGACCAGCAACAGCCACACCTCAGGTGTCTTTATGTTGTAAGTCTTGTCGCGGGTTTATGTGATCCACATTTGTCTTGGTCATAGGGCCACGAATATATATATATATATACACAAAGTACATACAGCACACACACTTTTGTAGAAGTGATTGAGGTCCACGGTAACTCTGGAGGAGCTGCAGAGATCCACAGCTCAGGTGGGAGAGTCTGTCCACAGGACAACTATTAGTCGTGTTCTCCACAAATCTGCCCTTTATGGAAGAGTGACAAGAAGAAAGACATTGGAGAAAGAAAGTCATAAGAAGTCCTGTTTGTAGTTTGTGAGAAGCCATGTGGGGGAGGGGAGCAAACATGTGGAAGAAGGTGATCTGATCACATGAGACCAAAATTCTACTTTTTGGCCTAAAAGCAAAACGCTATGTGTGGGGAAAACTAACATTGCCCATCCCCCTGAACACACCATCCCCACTGTGAGACATGGTGGTGGCAGCAGGTGGTGGGGATGGTTTTCTTCAGCAGGGACAGGGAAGCTGGTCAGAGTTGATGGGAAGATGGATGGAGACAAATACAGGACAATCTTAGAAGAAAACCTGTTAGAGTCTGCAAAAGACTTGAGACTGGGGGGGGGGGGAGGGTCACCTTCCAGCAGGACAACGACCCGAAACATACAGCCAGAGCTACAATGGAATGGTTTAGATCAAAGCATATTCATGTGTTAGAATGGCCCAGTCACAGTCCAGACCTAAATCCCATTGAGAATCTGTGGCAAGACTTGAAAATTGCTGTTCACAGACGCTCTCCATCCAATCTGACAGAGCTTGAGAGATTCTACAAAGAAGAAGAATGGGCAGAAATGTCCTCTCTAGATGGGCAAAGCTGGTAGAGACACCCCCAAAAAGACTTGTAGAGAAAGGGGGTTCTACAAAGTATTGACTCCGGGGGGCGCCATACAAATGCCCCCCCCCCCTCCCCCACACACTTTTCACATATTTATTTGTATCATTTATCATTTTCCTTCCACTTCACAATTATGTGACACTTTGTGTTGGTCCATCACATAAAATCCCAATAAAATATATTTATGGTTTTGGTTGTAACAAAATGTGGGAAATGTCAAGGGGTATGAATACTTTTTCCAGGCACTGTATTGTCCCTTCAATCTGAGGATGTCCATCTGGAGAGAAATGGTTAATTATTGACAAGATCATTGATTGATATTGAATATCGTTGTACGGCAGATGTGAGAGAGGCGGGGATTGTGGGCGGTGACTGTGACACGATCAGCCAATGGCTGAGATAATCTGAACAGTAAATGTATTTCATAAATTCTATAAATCCTCCAATGAGCTTTGAGCATTATTGACGCTGGTTGTTCGCTGAGTAGACGTAGCGCTATATGTTTGTCTAGTTATTGGTTTTATGTCTTTGTATTAGTGACAGGTGCTCTTTAATAAGGACACGCCCCCAAAGAGGAAATCTGCTTTGATGGTTTCTTATCGCAGGGAAATCGCACGGCTCATCTGTACAAATAAGAGCGAAGCGCAGAAGTTATTAATTATTAAATAACGTTCCTTTGATCTCCCGGCCGGGAAGATAACAGCGGATTTGGCTTTTATCGGCCGGGTCTCCCCGAGGTGATTCGTCATGTCCGATGACAATTCGCTAATGATCCCATGACATAATAGGACGGCGTTATCGGCCGGCCTGTGTACAGAAGCCAGGAGTGTCCCAGAAAGGACTTCAAAGGAGCAGAGAAATGTGGCCCCCCAATATGGGCCCCGCCTGAGACCCCGAGAAAGTCGCAGCGCCTTCCGTATTTCCTTCGTGAATCTTTCTCTATGAAAACGATTAATTACAATAAATGTAGAAATGATTTATAAACTGAAGACATTTTGAACATAATATTTGAAGTTTCAGATGTAATCATCAAACCCCAAAACACTTTATTTGGGGGGGGGGGGGGAGGGGGAGGGGGGTTCCCCGTTCTTCTGTCCCCCCCCCTCCCCCTTCACTGTAAAAATGACAGCCAGGAGTTTCTCTGTAAATACAGCAGCTGTCATAGCTGTTGCTGTGAGGACTCTGACAGTGTTTATAAACATAGAGAGATACAAAGTAACATTGTTTATAAACATTGCTGAGATGAGACAGAGAGATACAAAGTAACACTTTTCTATTTACTCGGCTTCAGTCATCAGCAGATCATCAGCTTCACTCTGATGTCACATAAAGAAATACCATATTATTTTATGATTTCCTATTAACCCTTCGAATTCCCTAATCAACCTTTACTAGCTTCTTCTTCCCCTTCCCCCCCATAACCTCCGGAAGATTTACCCCCCTTAATGACCAGGCCATTTTTTGCGATACGGCACTGCATTACTTTTACTGACAATTGCACGGTCGTGCGACGTTGTACCCAAATACAATTTGTGTCCTTTTTTCCCCACAAATAGAACTTTCTTTTGATTTGATCACCTCTGCGGATTTTATTTTGCGCTGTAAAAAAGATATTGGGAGAGGGGGAGGGGGAGGATGTAGCTTCTCTTTTACAACCCCCCTACCTCCCCCTCATGCTACCCCCATCCTTCCTCCCCCCCCCCCAATCCACCATTCCCACACCCCCTTTTCAGATTCCAGTTTCCTTTTCTGAGTGTATTGTTTTTCTTTTGTTTTTCCTCTCTGGATTCCATAAAAAATAAAATAATTTGTACGATAAAATCACCAGAAGAAAATCCTTATTTGTCCTAAATAAATGTAATGAAATGTAGAAGTGTCTGTGGCCCCTCAGTGTCTATGGCCCCTCGTCTGTGTCTGTGGCCCCTCGGTGTCTGTGGCCCCTCGGTGTCTGTGGCCCCTCGGTGTCTGTGGCCCCTCGGTGTCTGTGGCCCCTCGGTGTCGGTGGCCCCTCTGTGTCTGTGGCCCCTGGTCGGTGTCTGTGGCCCCTCGGTGTCTGTGGCCCCTCGGTGTCGGTGGCCCCTCTGTGTCTGTGGCCCCTCGTCTGTGTCTGTGGCCCCTCGTCTGTGTCTGTGGCCCCTCGGTGTCTGTGGCCCCTCGTCTGTGTCTGTGGCCCCTCAGTGTCTGTGGCCCCTCGTCTGTGTCTGTGGCCCCTCGGAGTCTGTGGCCCCTCGTCGGTGTCTGTGGCCCCTCGGTGTCTGTGGCTCCTCGGTGTCTGTGGCCCCTCGATGTCGGTGGCCTCTCGGTGTCTGTGGCCCCTCGGTGTCGGTGGCCTCTCGGTATCTGTGGCCCCTCGGTATCTGTGGCCCCTCGTTGGGGTCGGGTGGTGAAGCTGAACGGGTTACGAGGCCTCCAGCTGGCCGGTTTTGGTATAAAATGGTAAATGGTGAAATAAGTGACACTTTTATATAAATCAGATTTCAGGTTCTCCGTCCCATAAACGGTTTTCTGAGGACGGTTCGGCTCACCGACTCGTAAACATTTGTTCATGTTGCGTCCCGTCCTGCGTCCCGTCTCTCCGGCTGTCTGAGGTTCTTGTAAAAGATTTCGATGGTCGTATGAAGGATGGAGGAGCGCTGACGGGCGATCAGCTCCTGACAAAGCCCAGGCCCCTTATTTATGATGTGCAGAGCGGATCCGTGACATTTACTCGCTGCCAGTCCTCGCAGGACGCTTACAATTTGGCTCTGAGATCAGAATTAGGTAAATGTTACAAAAGATTTTATTCCACCGTATAAAAAGAAACCGTAATTTCAGATTAAAAGATCTCCTGGAAGCCTGAAGTTCTACCTAAGAGGTGAAACTCAACACCACGGAATGGAAGCCTCTGATAGACGTCTCCGCCGCGTGCTCTGACATCATCACCACGGAATGGAAGCCTCTGATGGACGTCTCCGCCGCGCTCTGACATCATCACCACGGAATGGAAGCCTCTGATAGACGTCTCCGCCGCACGCTATGACATCATCACCACGGAATGGAAGCCTCTGATAGACGTCTCCGCCGCGCTCTGACATCATCACCACGGAATGGAAGCCTCTGATAGACGTCTCCGCCGCGCTCTGACATCATCACCACGGAATGGAAGCCTCTGATGGACGTCTCCGCCGCGCTCTGACATCATCACCACGGAATGGAAGCCTCTGATAGACGTCTCCGCCGCGCTATGACATCATCAACACGGAATGGAAGCCTCTGATAGACGTCTCCGCCGCGCTATGACATCATCACCACGGAATGGAAGCCTCTGATAGACGTCTCCGCCACACGCTATGACATCATCACCACGGAATGGAAGCCTCTGATAGACGTCTCCGCCGCGCTCTGACATCATCACCACGGAATGGAAGCCTCTGATGGACGTCTCCGCCGCGCTCTGACATCATCACCACGGAATGGAAGCCTCTGATAGACGTCTCCGCCGCGCTATGACATCATCATCACGGAATGGAAGCCTCTGATAGACGTCTCCGCCGCGCTATGACATCATCACCACGGAATGGAAGCCTCTGATAGACGTCTCCGCCACACGCTATGACATCATCACCACGGAATGGAAGCCTCTGATGGACGTCTCCGCCGCGCTATGACATCATCACCACGGAATGGAAGCCTCTGATGGACGTCTCCGCCGCGCTCTGACATCATCACCACGGAATGGAAGCCTCTGATAGACGTCTCCGCTGCGCTATGACATCATCACCACGGAATGGAAGCCTCTGATAGACGTCTCCGCTGCGCTATGACATCATCACCACGGAATGGAAGCCTCTGATAGACGTCTCCGCCGCGCTATGACATCATCACCACGGAATGGAAGCCTCTGATGGACGTCTCCGCCGCGCTATGACATCATCACCACGGAATGGAAGCCTCTGATGGACGTCTCCGCCGCGCTATGACATCATCTGATCTCCGAATGATAAACCAGGAGGTTCCATTCATGAGCATGTAAGGAAATGTGGAGGTGCAGAGGAGGCGGGGGCTGGGCTGAATGTCATTGGACAGAAGAAGACTCGTACCTGAGAACTGGCTCCAGTCTTCAGAGCCCCTTGTGGTGGGGATGGGATTGGCTTCAGGACTAGAATATAACGCTTGGGATTGGCCAGCTGGTGCAAGGTGACATTTCCTGCCTCCAGACCTTCGGATTTTAAATTGAATGAAATGTTATAACTGAAGCCGTCTTCTGGGGAAGAGAGATGAGAAATGCCCCCCCCCCCAAACAGGTAAATAAGAGAACCTTCAGTAAGTGGAAGAGTGGGAGTGATAATAAAGTTGGCTCCACCCAGAACACGACCTCCATGAACAGAGGAGATTCCCTAATCAATAACCTATACAAAGCAGGGGCGGCCCGTGCATTAGGGGCACCCGGGCTCTGCCCCCTCTCTCCACTCCACCCCCTATATGACTAATGGACGGATTCATTCATTGCCACCCCACCCCCCCCCCCAAAGAAAATGACCACCGGCCGACACTGATACAAAGTAACTGAGAGCAGAACTACCGCAACCATCATATAATAACAATAGGGACCGTGACGGCCCGTCCCTAGGGGGCGCACAGGCTCCGCCCCCCCATCCATACATCCAGCGCCCTGCATGTAGATCAGGGGGCCGGACATATGGATTCCAATCTGTTTTTTTTTTTTTAAGCACGTGATTGGAGCCGGAGACTCTAATTGGCTTCAAAAAAGGGTGGGCTGGGGGCGCAGAGCATTGCACCCAGGTGTGTGACAATAGCGAATGAATGATAACGACGGGTGGATTGTTTGCCGCCCCCCCCCCCAAATAAAAACCACCAGCTGCCACTGAATAAGGATATCGATTATAATTATTATACAGGATTTATATAACGCCAACAGTTTGCGCAGCACTTTACAAGATTACGACATTCAAGAGAAATCAGATCCACACAGTACAGAAATAATACAAATTAGATATAAAGATCCAATGTAAAGCAGGTATTATGAGAAACGGGCCAATAAGAGTCCTGGTGGAATTTTGGACACCTATCTGGGTAAATATCATTATTAAGGAGAGACCTCCAGATAAATGTTCTAGCAAAGTCCAGCTGCAAGATCTGTGATCACAGGAAGATCCTCCAATGTTGTCCAACCAGCCTGGAACGGAGCTTCTCACGGCAGGAACACTGTGCTGTGCCACTGAAACTCAGAGCCAGCATCTCTACTCCCCCTAGTGGTTTATAACAGTCCCTTCTGGTCCAGGATTTAGCAGCATTGACAGGACATGTGGCTGAGACTTTCTCTCTTTTCACTTCCTCCTTCTGGGGTTTCAAAGCCAACAACCAGGGGCAGGAAGTTTATACATTTACAGGCATTTACAAATTCAGACAGTAGGGGGCAGCAGATCCCTACACAATAGTAACTCAATTTGCTCAATAAACAAAGGAAATGGGCTTCGGAGAGGAGTCGGGTAGATAGGGAGCAAATAGGGAGCAAACATTTTCTGGCCTCCTTTGCGATTCTCCTCCAGACACTGAAGGTGAAGCGGAAGTTTGATATGCTCACATGTTGTCTTCCTTGTTCTTCTGCCCATCAATGACATTTTTAAATAAAACCTTTCCATTTCCATCACATACATTATTGTAGAGCTGCTGCCATCTTCACCTCATCTCTGTGCTTCTCTATGCAATGCAGGCAGATTATGGCTGGTGGGAGGGGCCGGCATTATAGCTTCCTGAACTCAGAAGTCCTCCCAAGAGCCCTGATGCAGGAGGTGGGCTGGCTCTTGGGAGGAGTTATGCAAATATCAAAATGCCTTGATGGGAGGAGTCTGGAGGAGTGGGTAACGCCCACATTTGACGCTGAGCTTTTATGATTGAAAGAACTGAAATCCACAGAATGATAGTCGAGGGTCATGAACAGATGATGCTGGACGTCCTCCAGTCAGGAAATGGGGGCGGGGCTCTATCTGATTGGCTGCAGCTTCTATTGCACATTGTGAGAAGCTCACAGTGTGCGGTGAAATCAGAAGAAACCATTTCAGTCCGGGGGGGGGGGGGGGGGGGGGGGGGGGAGAATTGTGCTGGACTGACAGGACGGCCGGAGATTCCATGTCATCCACTTGGGGGTTTTAACCATTTGCACTCGTATTTAATCTTTGAATGAGGCGGTTGCTATGCAGTCGTGCGATGGCGACATTCCAGCAGGTGATGGCGATTCTGTGGAAAGCGATGGTTTTGTATCCAGCAGGTGATGGCGATTCTGTGGAAAGCGATCGTTTTGTATCCAGCAGGTGATGGCGATTCTGTGGAAAGCGATCGTTTTGTATCCAGCAGGTGATGCAGGTTCTGTGGAAAGCGATCGTTTTGTATCCAGCAGGTGATGGCGATTCTGTGGAAAGCGATCGATTTGTATCCAGCAGGTGATGGCGATTCTGTGGAAAGCGATCGATTTGTATCCAGCAGGTGATGGCGATTCTGTGGAAAGCGATCGTTTTGTATCCAGCAGGTGATGGCGATTCTGTGGAAAGTGATCGTTTTGTATCCAGCAGGTGATGGCGATTCTGTGGAAAGCGATCGTTTTGTATCCAGCAGGTGATGGCGATTCTGTGGAAAGCGATCGTTTTGTATCCAGCAGGTGATGGCGATTCTGTGGAAAGCGATCGTTTTGTATCCAGCAGGTGATGGCGATTCTGTGGAAAGCGATCGTTTTGTATCCAGCAGGTGATGGCGATTCTGTGGAAAGCGATCGTTTTGTATCCAGCAGGTGATGGCGATTCTGTGGAAAGCGATCGTTTTTTAGCCGCTCAGGGTGGTCACTAATAGGTCCCGCAGGCAGCGCAGAACATCAGCCATGTTTACACATTTCTCCTCCATTGGGTCACCGAATACCAAGAAAACGCATCCGTCATTCATCATCGCCGCTAAAATGGAACTCCCTGAAGAAGCAGCGAGCGGATTCTAAACAATCGATTCTTTTCCTTCCAGCTCCGTCCATTAAGTGGATGGGGATTAGTTCTCCTATATTTGTGAAAGGAAATTTAAAAGCTAATTTGGCAAGTGGCACGAAACGCGTTGTGTACAGCGGATGAGAACACCTTGAATGTCAGCAGGTCTGCGCAGCTTTATGCCTGACATCGATCGATGACAAGCAAACCCGCCGCTCCACCGTACAGGGCTACTGAAGTGGCAGAGTGTCAAGACGTGTGCCCCCCCCCGGGTGAAACAATGGTGCCTGCGCCAAGACATGTGCCCCCCCCCCCCCGGGTGAAACAATGGTGCCTGCCCCAAGACGTGTGCCCCCCCCCAGGTGAAACAATGGTGCCTGCGCCAAGACGTGTGCCCCCCCCCCCCCCGGCTGAAACAATGGTGCCTGCACCAAGACATGTGCCCCCCCCCCCGGCTGAAACAATGGTGCCTGCACCAAGACATGTGCCCCCCCCCGGCTGAAACAACGGTGCCTGCGCCAAGACGTGTGCCCCCCCCCCCGGGTGAAACAATGGTGCCTGCACCAAGACGTGTGCCCCCCCCGGCTGAAACAATGGTGCCTGCACCAAGACCTGTGCCCCCCCCCCCCCGGGTGAAACAATGGTGCCTGCGCCAAGACGTGTGCCCCCCCCAGCTGAAACAATGGTGCCTGCACCAAGACGTGTGCCCCCCCCCCCGGGTGAAACAATGGTGACTGCACCAAGACGTGTGCCCCCTCCCCCGGCTGCAACAATGGTGCCTGCACCAAGACATGGCCCCCCCCCCCCCCCCCCCGGGTGAAACAATGGTGACTGCACCAAGACGTGTGCCCCCCCCGGGTAAAACAGTGGTGCCTGCACCAAGACGTGTGCCCCCCCCCCGGGTGAAACAGTGGTGCCTGCACCAAGACGTGTGCCCCCCCGGGTGAAACAATGGTGCCTGCGCCAAGACGTGTGCCCCCCCCGGCTGAAACAATGGTGCCTGCACCAAGACGTGTGCCCCCCGGGTGAAACAACGGTGCCTGCACCAAGACGTGTGCCCCCCCCCCCCAGCTGAAACAATGGTGCCTGTGCCAAGACGTGTGCCCCCCCCCCGGGTGAAACAATGGTACCTGCACCAAGACATGGGCCCCCCCGGCTGAAACAATGGTGCCCCTGCCAAGACGTGTGCCCCCCGGCTGAAACAATGGTGCCTGCACCAAGACATGCCCCCCCCCCCCGGGTGAAACAATGGTGCCTGCACCAAGACATGTGCCCCCCCCCCCGGGTGAAACAATGGTGCCTGCACCAAGACATGTGCCCCCCCCCCGGGTGAAACAATGGTGCCTGCACCAAGACATGTGCCCCCCCCCCCGGGTGAAACAGTGGTGCCTGCACCAAGACATGGGCCCCCCCCGGCTGAAACAATGGTGCCTGCACCAAGACATGTGCCCCCCTCCGGGTGAAACAATGGTGCCTGCGCCAAGACGTGTGCCCCCCCCCCCCCCCCCCCCCCGGTTGAAACAACGGTGCCTGCACCAAGACGTGTGCCCCCCCCCCCGGGTGAAACAATGGTGCCTGCGCCAAGACGTGTGCCCCCTCCCCCGGCTGACACAACGGTGCCTGCACCAAGACATGTGCCCCCCCCCGGGTGAAACAATGGTGACTGCACCAAGACGTGTGCCCCCCCCGGGTGAAACAATGGTGACTGCACCAAGACGTGTGCCCCCCCCCGGGTGAAACAATGGTGCCTGCGCCAAGACGTGTGCCCCCTCCCCCGGCTGAAACAACGGTGCCTGCACCAAGACATGTGCCCCCCCCCCCGGGTGAAACAATGGTGCCTGCACCAAGACGTGTGCCCCCCCCCGGGTGAAACAGTGGTGCCTGCACCAAGACGTGTGCCCCCCCCCGGGTGAAACAGTGGTGCCTGCACCAAGACGTGTGCCCCCCGGGTGAAACAACGGTGCCTGCACCAAGACGTGTGCCCCCCCGGGTGAAACAATGGTGCCTGCGCCAAGACGTGTGCCCCCCCCGGCTGAAACAATGGTGCCTGCACCAAGACGTGTGCCCCCCGGGTGAAACAACGGTGCCTGCACCAAGACGTGTGCCCCCCCCCCCCCCAGCTGAAACAATGGTGCCCCTGCCAAGACGTGTGCCCCCCGGCTGAAACAATGGTGCCTGCACCAAGACATGAGCCCCCCCCGGCTGAAACAATGGTGCCTGCACCAAGACATGTGCCCCCCTCCGGCTGAAACAATGGTGCCTGCACCAAGACATGGGCCCCCCCCCGGGTGAAACAATGGTGCCTGCACCAAGACATGTGCCCCCCCCCCGGGTGAAACAATGGTACCTTCACCAAGACATGGGCCCCCCCCGGCTGAAACAATGGTGCCTGCACCAAGACATGTGCCCCCCTCCGGCTGAAACAATGGTGCCTGCACCAAGACATGTGCCCCCCCCCCCCGGGTGAAACAATGGTGCCTGCACCAAGACATGGGCCCCCCCGGGTGAAACAATGGTGCCTGCGCCAAGACGTGTGCCCCCCGGGTGAAACAACGGTGCCTGCACCAAGACGTGTGCCCCCCCCCCCAGCTGAAACAATGGTGCCCCTGCCAAGACGTGTGCCCCCCCGGCTGAAACAATGGTGCCTGCACCAAGACATGAGCCCCCCCCGGCTGAAACAATGGTGCCTGCACCAAGACATGGGCCCCCCCCCGGGTGAAACAATGGTGCCTGCACCAAGACATGTGCCCCCCCCCGGGTGAAACAATGGTACCTGCACCAAGACATGGGCCCCCCCCGGCTGAAACAATGGTGCCTGCACCAAGACATGTGCCCCCCTCCGGCTGAAACAATGGTGCCTGCACCAAGACATGTGCCCCCCCCCGGGTGAAACAATGGTACCTGCACCAAGACATGGGCCCCCCCCGGCTGAAACAATGGTGCCTGCACCAAGACATGTGCCCCCCTCCGGCTGAAACAATGGTGCCTGCACCAAGACATGTGCCCCCCTCCGGCTGAAACAATGGTGCCTGCACCAAGACATGGGCCCCCCCCGGCTGAAACAATGGTGCCTGCACCAAGACATGTGCCCCCCCGGGTGAAACAATGGTGCCTGCACCAAGACATGTGCCCCCCCCGGCTGAAACAATGGTGCCTGCACCAAGACGTGTGCCCCCCCCCGGGTGAAACAATGGTGCCTGCACCAAGACATGGGCCCCCCCCGGCTGAAACAATGGTGCCTGTGCCAAGACGTGTGCCCCCCCCCCCGGTGGAACAATGGTACCTGCACCAAGACGTGTGCCCCCCCCGGCTGAAACAATGGTGCCCCTGCCAAGACGTGTGCCCCCCCGGGTGAAACAATGGTGCCTGAGTGCCGCTCTCTATATGTTCACCCATCACCCCCGTCCTGTCCTGAGTGCCACTGTCTATATGTTCACCCATCACCCCCGTCCTGTCCTGAGTGCCGCTCTCTATATGTTCACCCATCACCCCCCGTCCTGTCCTGAGTGCCGCTCTCTATATGTTCACCCGACACCCCCGTCCTGTCCTGAGTGCCGCTCTCTATATGTTCACCCGACACCCCCGTCCTGTCCTGAGTGCCGCTCTCTATATGTTCACCCGACACCCCCGTCCTGTCCTGAGTGCCGCTCTCTATATGTTCACCCATCACCCCCGTCCTGTCCTGAGTGCCGCTCTCTATATGTTCACCCAACACCCCCGTCCTGTCCTGAGTGCCGCTCTTTATATGTTCACCCGACACCCCCGTCCTGTCCTGAGTGCCGCTCTCTATATGTTCACCCAACACCCCCGTCCTGTCCCGAGTGCCGCTCTCTATATATTCACCCGACACCCCCGTCCTGTCCTGAGTGCCGCTCTCTATATGTTCACCCAACCCCCCCGACCTGTCCTGAGTGCCGCTCTCTATATGTTCACCCAACCCCCCCGTCCTGTCCTGAGTGCCGCTCTCTATATGTTCACCCAACCCCCCCGTCCTGTCCTGAGTGCCGCTCTCTATATGTTCTCCCGACACCCCCGTCCTGTCCTGAGTGCCGCTCTCTATATGTTCACCCATCACCCCCGTCCTGTCCTGAGTGCCGCTCTCTATATGTTCACCCATCACCCCCGTCCTGTCCTGAGTGCCGCTCTCTATATGTTCACCCGACACCCCCGTCCTGTCCTGAGTGCCGCTCTCTATATGTTCACCCATCACCCCCGTCCTGTCCTGAGTGCCGCTCTCTATATGTTCAACCAACACCCCCGTCCTGTCCTGAGTGCCGCTCTCTATATGTTCACCCATCACCCCCGTCCTGTCCTGAGTGCCGCTCTCTATATGTTCAACCAACACCCCCGTCCTGTCCTGAGTGCCGCTCTCTATATGTTCACCCATCACCCCCGTCCTGTCCTGAGTGCCGCTCTCTATATGTTCACCCATCACCCCCGTCCTGTCCTGAGTGCCGCTCTCTATATGTTCACCCGACACCCCCGTCCTGTCCTGAGTGCCGCTCTCTATATGTTCACCCATCACCCCCGTCCTGTCCTGAGTGCCGCTCTCTATATGTTCACCCGACACCCCCGTCCTGTCCTGAGTGCCGCTCTCTATATGTTCACCCGACACCCCCGTCCTGTCCTGAGTGCCGCTGTCTATATGTTCACCCGACACCCCCCGTCCTGTCCTGAGTGCCGCTCTCTATATGTTCACCCGACACCCCCGTCCTGTCCTGAGTGCCGCTCTCTATATGTTCACCCATCACCCCCGTCCTGTCCTGAGTGCCACTCTCTATATGTTCACCCATCACCCCCGTCCTGTCCTGAGTGCCGCTCTCTATATGTTCACCCATCACCCCCGTCCTGTCCTGAGTGCCGCTCTCTATATGTTCACCCGACACCCCCGTCCTGTCCCGAGTGCCACTCTCTATATGTTCACCCGACACCCCGTCCTGTCCTGAGTGCCGCTCTCTATATGTTCACCCGACACCCCCGTCCTGTCCTGAGTGCCGCTCTCTATATGTTCACCCGACACCCCCGTCCTGTCCTGAGTGCCGCTCTCTATATATTCACCCGACACCCCCGTCCTGTCCTGAGTGCCGCTCTCTATATATTCACCCGACACCCCCGTCCTGTCCTGAGTGCCGCTCTCTATATATTCACCCATCACCCCCGTCCTGTCCTGAGTGCCGCTCTCTATATGTTCACCCATCACCCCCGTCCTGTCCTGAGTGCCGCTCTCTATATGTTCACCCATCACCCCCGTCCTGTCCTGAGTGCCGCTCTCCATATGTTCACCCAACATCCCCGTCCTGTCCTGAGTGCCGCTCTCTATATGTTCAACCGACACCCCCGTCCTGTCCTGAGTGCCGCTCTCTATATGTTCACCCGACACCCCCGTCCTGTCCTGAGTGCCGCTCTCTATATGTTCACCCAACACCCCCGTCCTGTCCTGAGTGCCGCTCTCTATATATTCACCCAACACCCCCGTCCTGTCCTGAGTGCCGCTCTCTATATGTTCACCCAACACCCCCGTCCTGTCCTGAGTGCCGCTCTCTATATGTTCACCCATCACCCCCGTCCTGTCCTGAGTGCCACTCTCTATATGTTCACCCATCACCCCCGTCCTGTCCTGAGTGCCGCTGTCTATATGTTCACCCATCACCCCCGTCCTGTCCTGAGTGCCGCTCTCTATATGTTCACCCGACACCCCCGTCCTGTCCTGAGTGCCGCTCTCTATATGTTCACCCGACACCCCCGTCCTGTCCTGAGTGCCGCTCTCTATATATTCACCCGACACCCCCGTCCTGTCCTGAGTGCCGCTCTCTATATATTCACCCTACACCCCCGTCCTGTCCTGAGTGCCGCTCTCTATATCTTCACCCATCACCCCCGTCCTGTCCTGAGTGCCGCTCTCTATATGTTCACCCATCACCCCCGTCCTGTCCTGAGTGCCGCTCTCTATATGTTCACCCATCACCCCCGTCCTGTCCTGAGTGCCGCTCTCCATATGTTCACCCATCACCCCCGTCCTGTCCTGAGTGCCGCTCTCTATATGTTCACCCGACACCCCCGTCCTGTCCTGAGTGCCGCTCTCTATATGTTCACCCGACACCCCCGTCCTGTCCTGAGTGCCGCTCTCTATATATTCACCCAACACCCCCGTCCTGTCCGGAGTGCCGCTCTCTATATGTTCACCCATCACCCCCGTCCTGTCCTGAGTGCCGGTCTCTATATGTTCACCCATCACCCCCGTCCTGTCCTGAGTGCCGCTCTCTATATGTTCAACCGACACCCCCGTCCTGTCCTGAGTGCCGCTCTCTATATGTTCACCCATCACCCCGTCCTGTCCTGAGTGCCGCTCTCTATATATTCACCCAACACCCCCGTCCTGTCCTGAGTGCCGCTGTCTATATGTTCACCCGACACCCCCGTCCTGTCCTGAGTGCCGCTCTCTATATGTTCACCCGACACCCCCGTCCTGTCCTGAGTGCCGCTCTCTATATGTTCACCCGACACCCCCGTCCTGTCCTGAGTGCCGCTCTCTATATATTCACCCAACACCCCCGTCCTGTCCTGAGTGCCGCTCTCTATATGTTCACCCATCACCCCCGTCCTGTCCTGAGTGCCGCTCTCTATATGTTCACCCGACACCCCCGTCCTGTCCTGAGTGCCGCTCTCTATATGTTCACCCGACACCCCCGTCCTGTCCTGAGTGCCGCTCTCTATATGTTCACCCGACACCCCCGTCCTGTCCTGAGTGCCGCTGTCTATATGTTCACCCGACACCCCCGTCCTGTCCTGAGTGCCGCTCTCTATATGTTCACCCGACACCCCCGTCCTGTCCTGAGTGCCGCTCTCTATATGTTCACCCATCACCCCCGTCCTGTCCTGAGTGCCGCTCTCTATATGTTCACCCGACACCCCCGTCCTGTCCTGAGTGCCGCTCTCCATATGTTCACCCGACACCCCCGTCCTGTCCTGAGTGCCGCTCTCTATATGTTCACCCATCACCCCCGTCCTGTCCTGAGTGCCGCTCTCTATATGTTCACCCGACACCCCCGTCCTGTGCTGAGTGCCGCTCTCTATATGTTCACCCATCACCCCCGTCCTGTCCTGAGTGCCGCTCTCTATATGTTCACCCAACACCCCCGTCCTGTCCTGAGTGCCGCTCTCTATATGTTCAACCAACACCCCCGTCCTGTCCTGAGTGCCGCTCTCTATATTTTCACCCAACACCCCCGTCCTGTCCTGAGTGCCGCTCTCTATATGTTCACCCAACACCCCCGTCCTGTCCTGAGTGCCGCTCTCTATATGTTCACCCAACCCCCCCGTCCTGTCCTGAGTGCCGCTCTCTATATGTTCACCCAACCCCCCCGTCCTGTCCTGAGTGCCGCTCTCTATAAGTTCTCCCATCACCCCCAGTCCTGTCCTGAGTGCCGCTCTCTATATGTTCACCCATCACCCCCGTCCTGTCCTGAGTTCCGCTCTCTATATGTTCAACCAACACCCCCGTCCTGTCCTGAGTGACGCTCTCTATATGTTCACCCATCACCCCCGTCCTGTCCTGAGTGCCGCTCTCTATATGTTCACCCATCACCCCCGTCCTGTCCTGAGTGCCGCTCTCTATATGTTCACCCATCACCCCCGTCCTGTCCTGAGTGCCGCTCTCTATATGTTCACCCATCACCCCCGTCCTGTCCTGAGTGCCGCTGTCTATATGTTCACCCGACACCCCCGTCCTGTCCTGAGTGCCGCTCTCTATATGTTCACCCGACACCCCCGTCCTGTCCTGAGTGCCGCTCTCTATATGTTCACCCGACACCCCCGTCCTGTCCTGAGTGCCGCTGTCTATATGTTCACCCGACACCCCCGTCCTGTCCTGAGTGCCGCTCTCTATATGTTCACCCATCACCCCCGTCCTGTCCTGAGTGCCGCTGTCTATATGTTCACCCATCACCCCCGTCCTGTCCTGAGTGCCGCTCTCTATATGTTCACCCGACACCCCCGTCCTGTCCTGAGTGCCGCTCTCCATATGTTCACCCGACACCCCCGTCCTGTCCTGAGTGCCGCTCTCTATATGTTCACCCATCACCCCCGTCCTGTCCTGAGTGCCGCTCTCTATATGTTCACCCGACACCCCCGTCCTGTCCCGAGTGCCGCTCTCTATATGTTCACCCATCACCCCCGTCCTGTCCTGAGTGCCGCTCTCTATATGTTCACCCATCACCCCCGTCCTGTCCTGAGTGCCGCTCTCTATATGTTCACCCAACACCCCCGTCCTGTCCTGAGTGCCGCTCTCTATATGTTCACCTTCCCTGGAAAGGTTCCTGTTTGGGGCCCATAAACATCTTGTCTTGGAAGTTTATGCTACCGTTTAGTGGTGGCCATCTGGAAACGCTGACATTGTACAGAGAAGAATTCTTCTATATTTACCAAGAAATTATTCCGTTCTGTTGAGTCTTCACTGAGATCATCCGAATAAAAATATATCAAATGTTTAAAAAAAATACATTGTTTCCATAAATATTCAGTGAAATGTTCAACGTATTTTTAAACTATTGTCAGTTTACCAAGTGTGCCCGGGTGTGCCCGGATATAGTCCATTAACACGTCCATGGGACGGGCAAAGTTCTGAGAGGGCGCTCCGCGTCCAGGACCTGAGTAGGGAAGCAGTTTATTCTACTTCCCTGCAACGGTCTGGTCCTGGGGCCCTTTCCACTGGTCCTGTGGTCCTTGCCACTGGCCCCTTCCCACTGGTCCCGGGACCCTTTCCATCAGTCCCCGGGCCCTTCCCACTGGTCCTGGGACCCTTTCCATCAGTCCCCGGGCCCTTCCTACTGGTCCTGGGACCCTTTCCATCAGTCCCCGGGCCCTTCCTACTGGTCCTGGGACCCTTTCCATCAGTCCCCGGGCCCTTCCCACTGGTCCTGGGGCCCTTTCTATCAGTCCCTGGGCCCTTCCCACTGGTCCTGGGGCCCTTTCTATCAGTCCCCGTGTCCTTCCCACTGGTCCTTGGGTCCTTGTCACTAGTCCCTTTCCATTAGTCCTGGGACCCTTTACATCAGTCCCCGAGCCCTTCCCACTGGTCCTGGGGCCCTTTACATCAGTCCCCGTGCCCTTCCTGTTGGTCCTGGGGTCCTTTCCATCAGTCCCTGGGCCCTTCCCACTGGTCCTTGTCACTGGCCCCTTTCCATTGGTCCCGGGACCCTTTCCATCAGTCCCCGTGCCCTTCCCACTGGTCCTGGGGCCCTTTATATCAGTCCCGGGCCCTTCCCACTGGTCCTGGGGGCCCTTTCCATCAGTCACCGTGCCCTTCCCACTGGTCCTGGGGCCCTTTATATCAGTCCCCGGACCCTTCCCACTGGTCCTGGGGCCCTTTATATCAGTCCCCGGGCCCTTCCCACTGGTCCTGGGGCCCTTTCCATCAGTCACCGTGCCCTTCCCACTGGTCCTGGGGCCCTTTATATCAGTCCCCGGGCCCTTCCCACTGGTCCTGGGGCCCTTTTCATCAGTCACCGGGCCCTTTCCACTGGTCCTGGGGCCCTTTATATCAGTCCCCGGTCCCTTTCCTCTGGTCCTGATGCCCTTTCAATCAGTCACCGGGCCCTTTACTCCTGTTGCACGGCCCTTTCACATATTCTGCAGTGGGCCCTCTTCCTACCATCTTGGGGCCCTCCCGCAGTGACGAAAGCCACTGCCCATTGGAAAGTGTGACCCTGGTAGTTCCACCCCTGGTGATCGGCCAGTGCTCTGCCCCTGGTGTTAAGACCCTGGTAAAGGGATGCTGAGCTGGGCAGGAAGAGATTAACTAACAATATATTGTATAAAAAATCAGGATAGAAGGGAAGCGGAGCAGAGTCAGGCAAGAAGACAGAAGAGAAAAGTCAGGTCTGGAGGCCCCTAGATAATCAGAGGTCCATTTATATAAAACATGGCTCCGCCCCCCGCTGGGAGAACACAATGGTCTCCCATTATCACTGACTGTGTTGATGGGGGAATCGTGGGATTTTCTTTCCCACGGCTCCGGAAAGACAATTGCTCCATTTATGGGGAGCCCAATATGTTTACTTTCTTTGATTATTGGCTCAATCCAGTGGACATAATATGGTCTTTCAGGAAAATACTGCACTATGGCCACTAGATGGTGCAGGTGACCACAGGAAATCAATAAATATATTACACACATTCATAGGGAATATTCCTGATGGCTGTGGGTGAATATCCGAAGCATTTTCTGAGCCGTCAGGAACAATCCCCCTGAATTGTGTAACATGTTTACTTTCTAGCATTAAAATACATTTCTTTTCATAAGTGAACCCCGAAATCCCACTCCACATACTCCAGACCTGCGACTCGGGGTGCCACTTCACATACTCCAGACCTGCGACTCGGGGTGCCACTTCACATACTCCAGACCTGCGACTCGGGATGCCACTTCATGATGTTGGCTGCTGGAGAATGTCAACCTAAATCTCTTCCCTCTGCCAAGATATCACAGCCGACCTACAGAAGACTTCTTAGGAAGAGAAGCCGCTGGTTCTGGAGAACGGTGATCCGCTATTCGCATTGTGTGGAACATAATGTACAACAGGAGCCTTAAAAAAAAACATTAAAAACAAGAAGGTTCTTTTTCGGGTTAATTTGACCCAAATTCTGTCCGGCAAGTTTTATCTTCTG
This sequence comes from Lithobates sylvaticus, assembly GCA_028564925.1. Lineage (NCBI taxonomy): Eukaryota > Metazoa > Chordata > Amphibia > Anura > Ranidae > Lithobates > Lithobates sylvaticus. The sequence continues at coordinate 202,009,809 of CM053037.1, read as the reverse complement.
CTCTTGGCTGAGGGTGCGTCTAATGCAGTCATCCCCCCAAGGAGCTGTGTGGAGCCACCTGGGAGATCCGACACTGGAACCGAGATTTTGTTGGCCATCTTTTCCTTGCCCGGCCCAGAGGTGATGGCGGAAGGAACAGGTTGGGCGATGGGGAGGAAGGGCATGAATGACAGGTGGACAGGTGAAGGGGGAATGGAGCGGGAAGAGGTAAGTTCCCCACCCCCATGGGCCATGTACTTAGCCCAATGGTGTAACACCCTTCTGTCTGGTTGGCATCAGATGGCCAATAGATTCTCGATTATCATAATCCAATTAAGTTGAGAAATAACCCCCAAGAAATGTAATTTGGGGACTTTCTAAGATTGGGATTTATTTTGGCGGCATAAAGGAATCATTTTGTCCAGTGTTGGGTCATCGAGAGCGCACATGCCAAGCTGTGCCCCCTAAGATGGATGAGCATTATGTGTTCAGCAAACCCCCCCCCCCCCAAAAAAACGGAGATCACATAAACTGCATGCTTACCCCCCCCAAGCATACATTCTGCCTCCCCCAGTACAAATCCGCTTCCCTGCTGAAATCCCCCCTCCCAGCACAAATCTTTGCCCCCCCCCCCACCCTTGCACAAATCTTCTATCCCTCAAATTTCCTCTCTAAGTACACATCCTCTCCCCCAACTCCAATTCCCCCCTCCCAGCACAAAATGCAGACTGACCCCCCCCCCCCAATGTCCCCTTTTAAGCAGAGAAATCCCCCAAATCATCCTTACTAGCACAAATCCCCCCCCCCCAAAAAAAATCCCCTCCTAGCACAAATTTCATCACTCCTCTACCGTATCACCTTGTCTAGCACAGAACCCCCCAAATCCCCCCTAATAGCACAAACCCCCCCCCAAAATGTCATCACTCCACTACCATATCACCGTGTCTAGCACAGATCCTCTCCCCCCATCCCCTAAATCACCACTGCGGGCACACCCCCTCCCATAATTTTCCTTCTGGAACAACTCTTACCCCCCAAATTTCCCTTCCCAACACAAATGCCTCCCCCCCAATCTTCTTGAGGCGCCCTTCCACCTCACATAATACCACCGTGCCCAGGGCAGCTGCCCCCTCCTGCCCACCCCTTGTCCCGGCCCTGATTTTCACTGCTGAATGTGGGGGGTCTGAAGGGGGTTTGCTGAGCTTCCACCGGGTCCTTGCTTAGGTTGGAGGTTTACATTATTTTTATATATATATTATTTTCATAACAAGCCGTATTTAACTTTCAGCTGAAGTGAAGGAAATCGATTTCTAAGTTCTAGTTTGAGTTTTACTGAATAAAGATGTCCGATGAAGGCGGAAATCGAGGTGCTGCCGAATGTTGGGTCTTCACATCGATGAGATGATTGCCTTCTAACAGCCATTAAACCCCCCATGAAATTTCCTCCCTCTCCCAGCAGATGTTTCTGATTTTTAGTGGCCGTGGCTGCAGGTCAGACCAATAAGAAGACCACGAAGATCAGAGCTGATATCAGGAGAAGCAGAAGTTGTGATGGGCGACCTCCTGACCTGACAGAGGAAACCAGATTGCCTTGAGATGGAGGCATTAATCATAGATTGTTGGAGATAGTCTGATTGTGGGAACCCGAGCTTCATATCGGTGATATCACCCAACGCTTATCCACTTCCACCCTTTCACTGCCCTAAACATCTGGCGCCTCTTTAAAGAGCCACCAAGAGTGACACCAAAGTTATTGTGTGTTTTGTGTATCTTCGGCTCCTAGACAACCATCTGAAGGAACCGGCGGCGATGAGATCCTTTGTTGTGGAAAAAGGCCGTGAAGTTCTAGGGAAGAAAACTTCGCAACAGATTTACAGAAAGAAAACATCTTTATTTCTGCAAATAAAAGACGACCTTCCAGAAAGAAGAGCCAAAGTCCATTATGGGCCACACTGTATGGAGTGGGAAAGGATTATAACCCCTGTCAGGTTTATACTGCACTATAAAACAGCAAAGAGAGGGGTCACCAAAAAACGCATGACCATAACACGCCTATCAGGAAAAGCAAATCCACATAGCTAAACTGGTGACGGGGGAAGACTCTTTAGCTTATGCATTTTGAGGGGAAAGCCCTCTTTATCAGAGCCAAAAGGTATGAATGACTGAAGACCAAGGCTTACGTGTTCAGAGGGGAAAGCCCTCTTTATCAGAGCCAAAAGGTATGAATGACTGAAGACCAAGGCTTACGTGTTTCGAGGGGTAAACCCTCTTCATCAGAGCCAAGGGTATCAATGACTGAAGACCAAGGCTTAAGTGTTTTGAGGGGAAAGCCCTCTTCATCAGAGCTAAAAGGTATAAATGACTAAAGACCAAGGCTTACGTGTTTCGAGGGGAAAGCCCTCTTCATCAGAGCTAAAAGGTATGAATGACTAAAGACCAAGGTTTACGTGTTTCGAGGGGAAAGCCCTCTTCATCAGAGCCAAAAGGTATGAATGACTGAAGACCAAGGCTTAGGTGTTCAGAGGGGAAAGCCCTCTTCATCAGAGCCAAAAGGTATAAATGACTGAAGACCAAGGCTTAGGTGTTCAGAGGGGAAAGACCTCTTCATCAGAGCCAAGGGTATCAATGACTTAAGACCAAGGCTTACGTGTTCAGAGGGGAAAGCCCTCTTCATCAGAGCCAAAAGGTATGAATGACTGAAGACCAAGGCTTACGTGTTCAGAGGGGAAAGCCCTCTTCATCAGAGCCAAAAGGTATAAATGACTGAAGACCAAGGCTTAGGTGTTCAGAGGGGAAAGCCCTCTTCATCAGAGCCAAAAGGTATAAATGACTGAAGACCAAGGCTTACGTGTTCAGAGGGGTAAGACCTCTTCATCAGAGCCAAGGGTATCAATGACTTAAGACCAAGGCTTACGTGTTCAGAGGGGTAAGACCTCTTCATCAGAGCCAAAAGGTATAAATGACTGAAGACCAAGGCTTAGGTGTTCAGAGGGGAAAGCCCTCTTCATCAGAGCCAAAAGGTATAAATGACTGAAGACCAAGGCTTAGGTGTTCAGAGGGGAAAGACCTCTTCATCAGAGCCAAGGGTATCAATGACTGAAGACCATGGCTTACGTGTTTCGAGGGGTAAGCCCTCTTCATCAGAGCCAAAAGTTATGAATGACTGAAGACCAAGGCTTACGTGTTTCGAGGGGAAAGCCCTCTTCATCAGAGCCAAAAGGTATGAATGACTGAAGACCAAGGCTTACGTGTTCAGAGGGGAAAGCCCTCTTCATCAGAGCCAAAAGGTATAAATGACTGAAGACCAAGGCTTAGGTGTTCAGAGGGGAAAGCCCTCTTCATCAGAGCCAAAAGGTATAAATGACTGAAGACCAAGGCTTAGGTGTTCAGAGGGGAAAGACCTCTTCATCAGAGCCAAGGGTATCAATGACTGAAGACCATGGCTTACGTGTTTCGAGGGGTAAGCCCTCTTCATCAGAGCCAAAAGTTATGAATGACTGAAGACCAAGGCTTACGTGTTTCGAGGGGAAAGCCCTCTTCATCAGAGCCAAAAGTTATGAATGACTGAAGACCAAGGCTTAGGTGTTCAGAGGGGAAAGCCCTCTTCATCAGAGCCAAAAGGTATCAATGACTGAAGACCATGGCTTACGTGTTCAGAGGGGAAAGCCCTCTTCATCAGAGCCAAAAGGTATAAATGACTGAAGACCAAGGCTTAGGTGTTCAGAGGGGAAAGCCCTCTTCATCAGAGCCAAGGGTATCAATGACTGAAGACCAAGGCTTACGTGTTTCGAGGGGAAAGCCATCTTCATCAGAGCCAAAAGGTATCAATGACTGAAGACCAAGGCTTAGGTGTTCAGAGGGGAAAGCCATCTTCATCAGAGCCAAAAGGTATCAATGACTGAAGACCATGGCTTACGTGTTCAGAGGGGTAAGATTGTTTCATTGGACACTGAAGGGTCTTACTATGTCACCAGTTTAGCTATGTGGATCTAGAAGATATCTCATTTGTATTTCATGATCTGCTTGTTATTGAGTCTATCACTTGATTTCATCTAATAAAATTGTATGATGGTAATGATGCGCTAGGTGGGGGCGCCTTCTCTTTGTTGCTTTATAGTGCTACTTGAAGGGATACCCCTGAGGGGGCAGCGAGATCCATTTGCACTATTTCTGTAAGCCAGAGAAGCCGGTTTTATACTAAGCTGAGGTTTAAATTGTTATCAGAGGAAAAAGATTTGGCCCCTTTCACACTGACGGACCGTTCAGATCCGCCTGTCAGTTTTGATGGCGGACCTGAACGGGCGCTCCATGCTGGTCTATGGAGCGACAGATGTCAGCGCTGAAATGTCCGCTGACATCCGACCCGGTCCAATCCGCCAAAAGCAGACGGATGGCTCTACGTCCGGATCCGTCGCTGGCAGACCGGATCGGACACGCTGTCCATTTTCATCCGATCTCTCCATAGAAACTATTGGCGCTCGACAAGCCCCTCCCCGCTCAGTGAGCAGAGAGGGACTTGTCATCCACCGGCTCAGCGGAGATCAACGGAGAGGTCCCCCGCTGAGCCGGCGGACAGAGGCGGACTCCGTGGAATCGGATCCGCCTCGCGTGAAAGGGGTCTTACCCTCATGTTCTGTCCTGGTAACAATGACTTCACTAGACAGGGGGGGAGGGGAACTGTTCAACAGCAATAAAAAGAGAAATAAAAATGCATGTAATGCCGCGCACACACGAGCGGAATGTCCGACAGAAAAAGTCTGACGGGATCTTTTCATCGGATATTCTGATCGTGTGTGCGCCTCATCGGACTTTTTTTTTTTCGAAAAGTCTGACGGACCTAGAAATAGAACATGTTTTAAATATTTCCGACTGAACCAATTCCTATCGGGAAAACCGCGAGACGAGTACGAGACGGCAGCTATTGGCTACTGGACATTGCACTTCCTTTTTCTAGTCCCGTCGTACGTGTTTTACGTCACCGCGTTCTAGACGGTCGGACTTTGGTGTGATGGTGCGCAGGAAGATCGTTTCAGCAGAACTCCGTCGGGATAACCTTCGGAGTTTATTCCGACGGGAAAACCGGTCGTGTGTACGCGGCATAAGAGTTTTCCTTACTTCCTGTCAGGTGAAACTTTTGTCACTGTGACAAGAAGTCAAGAGAAATCTCCCTTCTGTAGCCCTGGATAGCAGTAAAAACCTGGCAGAGATTGTAATCATTCCCCACACCATCCGAAACAAAGAACAAACTTTACACACAATATACTATAAACGATGTGCCTGCAACTGTTAGGCAAACTTACAATGTCAAAGTAATATGTGCCCACAAGTTTAACACAAACGTGTAAAGTAATAGATTGGGGGGTATTAGTATTGTTTACGGCACCATTTTTCACAAATTCATTTCTTTTATATGCACTTTATATATTTTAAAGGAGAAAATATAAAGAATTTACTTTTCCGGCTCTGATAAATCATAGCTTAAAAATGTGTGTTTTCTAGAGACCCTTTACAAATGTAGTGATGGGATTTTTTTCAGTTGTGTGCGTTTCACACACAGTATGAAACAAACGTAACAAAAAATTTAGCAAAACATTTGTGTAATAACAGTTAAAAACAAACAAAAAAAAATACCCAAAAAACAAAAGAACGCTGTAATAACAGTAAAAATAAATAAAAAATGATCCTTGTATTAACATAAAAAATAAAACAAATAAAAAACCCACCAAAACAAAACAGAAGGTCCCTGTAATAACAGGTAACATAAAAAACAAAAAAGGGTTGTATAAAAAAATATATAAATATATAAAAGTAAATGGTTTGAGTAATAGGAAATAAATAAATAAAACAAACTTTCTTTTGTAACAGTAAAAAAAAAAAAGAATGTTTTTAATATTATTACATTGATATTTTGTTTTAGTTTTTTTGTTAGTTTTTTACTGTTATTACACAAATACATTTGAGTAATGACAGTAAACAAATAAAACAGATACATTTACACCGTCTTTACGATTTTGTCATCAGGATTTCTGCTAAATAAACAAATAAGGTTTGTGTCTTAACAGTAAAAAAAGATATACAAATCTCTGTCTCTCTCATAACAGTATACAGAATATATAAAACAAAAGGTTTGTGTAATAATAGGAAAAGGTTTTTGGAATAAACATAAAAAAACAAAAAAATTTCATTAAACAAAAGGTATTTATTGGGTATTAACAGTAACAAAAGGTTTAAAAAATAAATAAAAGACAAAAAATAAATAAAATAAAATAATATAAAACAAAAGGTTCGGTAACAGTGAACAAAACAAAAATAAGAAAACCCCAAATGCGCAATAACAGTAAATACATTACGGCTAAGGAGAGATGGGGGAGGGGGGTCTTAGTTAAAAGCTAATTGATGTAAATTGGGAAAAGAATATTTATTTATCAGGGAATTTTTTTCCAAATCAGAACAAGGATTTTCCTGCACTGACAGAAGTGACAGCCGCGGACATTTTTAACATTTCAGACTGCTGGAGTGAACAGTTACCTGACTGTCACTGAAGGGCGGGGGGGGGGGGGAGGGGTACATTCATGTCCTGGGTACTTAAAGTGATTGAAACATTCATTTTATAGTTTTTATAGCAGCCCTATTCCTTCTCTTCTGGAGGCTCCCGCTGTTACTTCTGGCTCCTCCCCCTACACTGAGTGCCCCCCATGGCAAGCCACATCGATCCTGAGCTGTGCGTGTCTATAGACACCAGAACCAGGACAGGGTCATCCATCTCACAGGGAAAGGATCTAGAACTGCACCCCCCTCCCCCACTGTTATTGCATGCCATTGAATGGGAGTACCACCCTGCATCCATTTTGTACCCCCCTGCTTCACTGCGCCCGGGGCAGCCTCCCCTCCTGCCCACCCCTTGTCCCGGCCCTGATAGACACACAAAGCTCGGCCCCGCCCCCGGTGTCTCCTCACTGGATGTGATTGACAGCAGCGGGAGCCAATGGATCCAACAAGAAGAGAGAGATCGCTGCTCTGAGCACAGTGGTAGATCGACATTTGGGGGGAGGGGGGCAGAAGGTTTTTTACCTCAATGTAGAGAATCCCTTTACACACAACTGAATACAAATCCCCCTCCCCCTCACTTTTCACATATTTATTTGTATCATTTTCCTTCCCCTTCACAATTATGTGACACTTTGTGTTGGTCCATCACATAAAATCCCAATAAAATACATTTATGTTTTTGGTTGTAACAAAATGTGGGGAATTGCAAGGGGTATGAATACTTTTTCCAGGCACTGTACACACACACACACACAGTATATGTAAAACAGTATAAATAATACCTTTTTCTTTTTTATGATCACATAATCTCTGTTCTCAGCTGCATGAGGGGCTTGTAGAGGTGGTGGGGGAGAAACAGCAGCACACTGATCTTCCCAGTGAATGGCTGTGCAGGGGGGGGGGGGGGGGCATGTCAGCACAAGTCTTGGTCACTGGAGGACAGGCATGCTATTCTGTCAGCACAGCCAGAAACCTGACCACACTGTGAAGAATGTGCTCTCATGCCTAGTGTGGTCAGTTTGAAATAGGAGAACAGAGGGACTGAGGATCACCAGGTATTTCACACAGAAATACAAAGAGAACTGGACACTTTTTTCAAACAAGTACAGCAAACACATATTAGGAATATGGAATGTTGGGGTAACATATTCTTTACCTCCAGGACTTCTATATAACAAGTAGGTAAAAATAAATGTTACCAATAACTTTATCTCAAAGGCCTGAACTAAAGAAATGTATAATGAATCAATCATGTGATCATAATTGGAATTCATGGGCCCCATAGCAAATGTTTTATCCCCCCCCCCACCGCACAAAAAGAAAAATGAAGACAGAGCTAAAAAGGGCATCACGTGTGAAGGCAGGTGCAGTCTACTTTCTCCACTGCAGGTGGCGCTCAACTACAGATGCATTGCAGAGGGAGAGGAAGTCAAGAAACATGGCTCCTCTATGGTTTGCTGGGCCACTGGGGAGCTATCTGATTGGATGCTGATGTCCAATGTGACCCTGGTGGCCATCTTGGGTCAGGCAGAGTCTATTTAAAAACTTGGCCCCCAGGCTTAGTGCATGTGAGCAGTGCAGGGACAGGTTACCTGTCTGTCAGGGACAGTCATTTGCGGCAGGGAGAGGTTCCAGATGAGAATGGAAAGAGCAGGAACCCTCCATCCTTCCTGGAAGCCTACCTGTTGGGTACAGACCGGCCAGGCCACATTCTGCCCCTTGAGGCAGACGCTGCTGGTGCACCCAAGACCTACTGTTATACTCTTCGCTGCCACATTCTGTGAGAACCCGATGGGGTTGTACCTCCTAGATGACCCTCGAGAAGGCAAAAAACCCTCATAAAGGGAAGTCCAATTTGACCTCTAAGTGGACACATTCCCAGATCTGTAGATTGCTTTGTATATAGATTGTTAAAGAAAATAGTGAGTTTTATAAAATGCCAATTCTTATTTTCTTAACGTTCTTTCTGGCTTTGTACATAAGTCCCACCCAATCATTCGATCGGGATATTGATCTAAACCAGAAGAATGTTCTATGGCCTGTTTAGTGAGGGTCATGGTGAAGAGGTGCCAAAAAAAGGAAAGATGGAGTCCAAAACAAATTCAGGCCCTGCCTGGCTCCCATCCCCCGACCCCCATTCATTGAAACTCATTTTCCCTGCAGATTTACTCCAACAAAGAAAATAAGTGTTGATAGCGTGAAGGAGGCGGCCGGTGGGTCAGGTATCTCAAGAAGAAGGTTGAAGACGCTGAAATCTGACCTGAAGTTGGAAACTTGGACATGGCGCCAAGCTTGTCAAAATGGTTCCCTTCCTCGTCCCAAAGATCGCTGGGCCAAAATCAACACTTTCCCGGGGAAAACCCGTTATAACATTAGTAGCGTAGCTGTTCTGGCACCGGCAGTGTTAACAGACCTCATTCCTCCAGGCCTCGGGGCCTTCACAGAGCTTCCAAGAGGATTTGCAGCCATGTTTGTGATGGTATCTTCCTGACCTTGGAGCAAGTGTTTGGCTCCGGGACGTCAAACATTAAAACAGAGACCGTGCTGAAGGAACAAATTCCAGCAAATTTTCTCTCCAAGACGATTGGCTTCCGTTATGCTGGAGGCCGACAGCGTGATTTACATAAGAACGATTTCCCATTTCCCACAAGTGCATGAAATTGTGTCAGGTAATAAAAATCTGAACATGAATCACCGCGGCTTGATCAGATTAGCTGGCCCTGTTTACCGCCATGGGGGGAAAACATAGATCATTCCTTAGGCCATCGTTCAGTCCACGTTCCATGCTGGTGGGACCTTCACCATGGAGGACAAGGCCAAGATCTTCCCGATATTTCTATTATATTGATGAGACCCGGAGAAAAAGAGATATTGATGACTGCAGCGGATCTGGTATGTCTGGGTATGTGGGGGTCAAACACGTATCGAATTGAATGTTAGCTGGAAAACAAGAATCTCGAATTGTGAGATCCAATGGGGTGCCGAAACCTGGACTTATTTCTTTAGCTGCTGGACTCATGTTTGTCATCCGTATTGATACCGACTCCGGAATACCAATGTGGTGTTGGGAGGATTATACTCATGGGGCAGATGCTTTTCCAATGAGTTGCGCCAGTCCAAACTGAATTTTAGGGCTTGGCAGCCTCCTTTTAATAAAGGGAATGGAAAGTTCACCTAAACATCAGTTGCCCATTCAGAGGTTCTTCCACATCAACATGAACAGAAAATGCCGAACCATCTGGATCCCTTGTCTGCAGCATTACTGCTCTTCCTACCAGTCCCTCTGACTGTGTTGCCCTGGGCTCCTTTTTCACTTGGCTCCCTTGGCCTTTAGTTGCCGTGCCCTGCTGGACAGCCCATTCCTGGCCTCTGCAAAAAGGTTCTCCTGACACCAATGGAACAAGACCTGCTGGCTGCTAAATAAGGCTCCCCTGACCCCTGGGTGAGACAGTCTGTCCTCCAACTCCTGGCTGGGGCTCCTCTGATCCCTGGGTGAGACATTCTGTCCTCTGACTCCTGGCTGGGGCTCCTCTGATCCCTGGGTGAGACCTTCTGTCCTCTGACTCCTGGCTGGGGCTCCTCTGACCCCTGGGTGAGACCTTCTGTCCTCTGACTCCTGGCTGGGGCTCCTCTGACCCCTGGGTGAGACCTTCTGTCCTCTGACTCCTGGCTGGGGCTCCTCTGATCCCTAGGTGAGACCTTCTGTCCTCTGACTCCTGGCTGGGGCTCCTCTGATCCCTGGGTGAGACCTTCTGTCCTCTGACTCCTGGCTGGGGCTCCTCTGATCCCTGGGTGAGACATTCTGTCCTCTGACTCCTGGCCGGGGCTCCTCTGACCCCTGGGTGAGACCTTCTGTCCTCTGACTCCTGGCTGGGGCTCCTCTGACCCCTGGGTGAGACCTTCTGTCCTCTGACTCCTGGCTGGGGCTCCCCTGACCCCTGGGTGAGACCTTCTGTCCTCCAACTTCTGGCTGGGAATCCTCTGACCCCTGGGTAAGATGCTCTGTCCCCGGACTCCTGGCTGGGGCTCCTTTGACCCCTGGGTGAGACCTTCTGTCCTCCGACTCCTGGCTGGGGCTCCTCTGACCCCTGGGTGAGACCTTCTGTGTCTTGACTTCTGGTTGTGGCTCCTATGGATCCTGGGTGAGACCTTCTGTCCTCTGACTCCTGGCTGGGGCTCCTCTGATCCCTGGGTGAGACCTTCTGTCCTCTGACTCCTGGCTGGGGCTCCTCTGATCCCTGGGTGAGACATTCTGTCCTCTGACTCCTGGCTGGGGCTCCTTTGACCCCTGGGTGAGACCTTCTGTCCTCTGACTCCTGGCTGGGGCTCCTCTGACCCCTGGGTGAGACCTTCTGTCCTCCGACTCCTGGCTGGGGCTCCTCTGACCCCTGGGTGAGACCTTCTGTGTCTTGACTTCTGGTTGTGGCTCCTATGGATCCTGGGTGAGACCTTCTGTCCTCTGACTCCTGGCTGGGGCTCCTCTGATCCCTGGGTGAGACCTTCTGTCCTCTGACTCCTGGCTGGGGCTCCTCTGATCCCTGGGTGAGACATTCTGTCCTCTGACTCCTGGCTGGGGCTCCTCTGACCCCTGGGTGAGACCTTCTGTCCTCTGACTCTTGGCTGGGGCTCCTCTGATCCCTGGGTGAGACATTCTGTCCTCTGACTCCTGGCTGGGACTCCTCTGACCCCTGGGTGAGATCTTCTGTCCTCTGACTCCTGGCTGGGGCTCCTCTGACCCCTGGGTGAGACCTTCTGTCCTCTGACTCTTGGCTGGGGCTCCTCTGATCCCTGGGTGAGACATTCTGTCCTCTGACTCCTGGCTGGGACTCCTCTGACCCCTGGGTGAGATCTTCTGTCCTCTGACTCCTGGCTGGGGCTCCTCTGACCCCTGGGTGAGACCTTCTGTCCTCTGACTCCTGGCTGGGGCTCCTCTGATCCCTGGGTGAGACCTTCTGTGTCTTGACTTCTGGTTGTGGCTCCTATGGATCCTGGGTGAGACCTTCTGTCCTCTGACTCCTGGCTGGGGCTCCTCTGATCCCTAGGTGAGACCTTCTGTCCTCTGACTCTTGGCTGGGGCTCCTCTGACCCCTGGGTGAGACCTTCTGTCCTCTGACTCCTGGCTGGGGCTCCTCTGATCCCTAGGTGAGACCTTCTGTGTCTTGACTTCTGGTTGGGGCTCCTCTGACCCCTGGGTGAGACCTTCTGTCCTCTGACTCCTGGCTGGGGCTCCTCTGATCCCTGGGTGAGACCTTCTGTCCTCTGACTCCTGGCTGGGGCTCCTCTGATCCCTGGGTGAGACATTCTGTCCTCTGACTCCTGGCTGGGGCTCCTCTGACCCCTGGGTGAGACCTTCTGTCCTCTGACTCTTGGCTGGGGCTCCTCTGATCCCTGGGTGAGACATTCTGTCCTCTGACTCCTGGCTGGGGCTCCTCTGACCCCTGGGTGAGACCTTCTGTCCTCTGACTCCTGGCTGGGGCTCCTCTGACCCCTGGGTGAGACCTTCTGTCCTCTGACTCTTGGCTGGGGCTCCTCTGATCCCTGGGTGAGACATTCTGTCCTCTGACTCCTGGCTGGGACTCCTCTGACCCCTGGGTGAGATCTTCTGTCCTCTGACTCCTGGCTGGGGCTCCTCTGACCCCTGGGTGAGACCTTCTGTCCTCTGACTCCTGGCTGGGGCTCCTCTGATCCCTGGGTGAGACCTCCTGTGTCTTGACTTCTGGTTGTGGCTCCTATGGATCCTGGGTGAGACCTTCTGTCCTCTGACTCCTGGCTGGGGCTCCTCTGATCCCTAGGTGAGACCTTCTGTCCTCTGACTCCTGGCTGGGGCTCCTCTGACCCCTGGGTGAGACCTTCTGTCCTCTGACTCCTGGCTGGGGCTCCTCTGATCCCTAGGTGAGACCTTCTGTCCTCTGACTCCTGGCTGGGGCTCCTCTGATCCCTGGGTGAGACCTTCTGTCCTCTGACTCCTGGCTGGGGGCTCCTCTGATCCCTGGGTGAGACATTCTGTCCTCTGACTCCTGGCTGGGGCTCCTCTGACCCCTGGGTGAGACCTTCTGTCCTCTGACTCCTGGCTGGGACTCCTCTGACCCCTGGGTGAGACCTTCTGTCCTCTGACTCCTGGCTGGGGCTCCTCTAATCCCTGGGTGAGACCTTCTGTCCTCTGACTCCTGGCTGGGGCTCCTCTGACCCCTGGGTGAGACCTTCTGTCCTCTGACTCCTGGCTGGGGCTCCTCTGATCCCTGGGTGAGACCTTCTGTCCTCTGACTCCTGGCTGGGGCTCCTCTGATCCCTGGGTGAGACCTTCTGTCCTCTGACTCCTGGCTGGGGCTCCTCTGATCCCTGGGTGAGACCTTCTGTCCTCTGACTCCTGGCTGGGGCTCCTCTGATCCCTAGGTGAGACCTTCTGTCCTCTGACTCCTGGCTGGGGCTCCTCTGATCCCTGGGTGAGACCTTCTGTCCTCTGACTCCTGGCTGGGGCTCCTCTGACCCCTGGGTGAGACCTTCTGTCCTCTGACTCCTGGCTGGGGCTCCTCTGACCCCTGGGTGAGACCTTCTGTCCTCTGACTCCTGGCTGGGGCTCCTCTGATCCCTGGGTGAGACCTTCTGTCCTCTGACTCCTGGCTGGGGCTCCTCTGATCCCTGGGTGAGACATTCTGTCCTCTGACTCCTGGCTGGGGCTCCTCTGACCCCTGGGTGAGACCTTCTGTCCTCTGACTCTGGGGGGCTCTCTGCTGGGGAGACCTCCTGTCTCTTGACTCCTGGCTGGGGCTCCTCTGACTCCTGGGTGAGACCTCCTGTCTCTTGACTCCTGGCTGGGGCTCCTCTGACCCCTAGGTGAGACCTTCTGTCCTCTGACTCCTGGCTGGCACTCCTCTGACTCCTGCGTGAGACCTTCTGTCCCCCAACTCCTGGCTGGGGCTCCTCTGATCCCTGGGTGAGACCTTCTGTGTCTTGACTCCTGGCTGGGGCTCCTCTGACCCCTGGGTGAGACCTTCTGTCCTCTGACTCCTGGCTGGGACTCCTCTGATCCCTGGGTGAGACCTTCTGTCCTCTGACTCCTGGCTGGGGCTCCTCTGATCCCTGGGTGAGACCTTCTGTCCTCTGACTCCTGGCTGGGGCTCCTCTGATCCCTAGGTGAGACCTTCTGTCCTCTGACTCTTGGCTGGGGCTCCTCTGATCCCTAGGTGAGACCTTCTGTCCTCTGACTCCTGGCTGGGGCTCCTCTGATCCCTAGGTGAGACCTTCTGTCTCTTGACTCCTGGCTGGGGCTCCTCTGACCCCTGGGTGAGACCTTCTGTCCTCTGACTCTTGGCTGGGGCTCCTCTGACCCCTGGGTGAGACCTTCTGTCCTCTGACTCCTGGCTGGGACTCCTCTGATCCCTAGGTGAGACCTTCTGTCCTCTGACTCCTGGCTGGGGCTCCTCTGATCCCTGGATGAGACATTCTGTCCTCTGACTCCTGGCTGGGGCTCCTCTGATCCCTGGATGAGACCTTCTGTCCTCTGACTCCTGGCTGGGGCTCCTCTGATCCCTGGGTGAGACCTTCTGTCCTCTGACTCCTGGCTGGGGCTCCTTTGACTCCTGGGTGAGACCTTCTGTCCTCTGACTCCTGGCTGGGGCTCCTCTGACCCCTGGGTGAGACCTTCTGTCCTCTGACTCCTGGTTGGGACTCCTCTGACCCCTGGGTGAGACCTTCTGTCCTCTGACTCCTGGCTGGGACTCCTCTGATCCCTGGGTGAGACCTTCTGTCCTCTGACTCCTGGCTGGGACTCCTCTGACTCCTGCGTGAGACCTTCTGTCCTCTGACTCCTGGCTGGGGCTCCTCTGACCCCTGGGTGAGACCTTCTGTCCTCTGACTCCTGGCTGGGGCTCCTCTGATCCCTGGGTGAGACCTTCTGTGTCTTGACTCCTGGCTGGGGCTCCTCTGATCCCTGGGTGAGACCTCCTGTCTCTTGGCTCCTGGCTGGAGCTCCTCTGACCCCTGGGTGAGACCTATCCTCTCCACACTTCCTCAGTCTTGAGTATATAATGACCCGGCACATCTGTGCTGCAGGCTTGCGGTAAAATCTGGATACAGGATTGAAGGTTCTGTCCTGCCCAAGTCACTTTGGAACCTTCAAGCTCCAGGCCCCGATCCAGATTTCCAGAATCCAGGGAAAGCTGACAACACAGAAATCATAGTCAAGAACCTCACACTAAAGCTTAATGGGAATCCTGTGATTCAGGGCCATCTTAAGAGCATTATAGGCCCCGGGCAATACAGAGCACTGGGGCCCTGTCTACACGATCACACACGAGAATTAAAAAGCAAATGATCAATAAGGCTATATTTATTGGTACTTCCAACAAAATCAGTATTTAAACATTAACACGTTAAACAATTAAAACGTTTGGACAATATAACACGAGTTTGGTGGGCACAGTGGCAGCGTTTGATGGGCATAGTGGCTGCATTTAATGGGCACAGTGGCAGCTTTTGATGGGCACAGTGGCAGTTTTGATGGGCACAGTGGCAGTTTTGATGGGCACAGTGGCTGTGTTTGATGGGCACATTGGCAGCTTTGATGGGCAAAGTGGCAGCTTTGATGGGCAAAGTGGCTGTTTGATGGGCACAGTGGCAGCTTTGATGGGCACAGTGGCAGCTTTGATGGGCACAGTGGCTGTTTGATGGGCACAGTGGCAGCTTTGATGGGCACAGTGGCAGCTTTGATGGGCAAAGTGGCTGTTTGATGGGCACAGTGGCAGCTTTGATGGGCACAGTGGCAGCTTTGATGGGCACAGTGGCTGTTTTATGGGCACAGTGGCAGCTTTGATGGGCACAGTGGCAGCTTGATGGGCACAGTGGCTGTTTGATGGGCAAAGTGGCTGTTTGATTAGCACAGTGGCTGTTTGATGGGCACAGTGGCAGCTTTGATGGGCACAGTGGCTGTTTGATGGGCACAGTGGCAGCTTTTGAGGGGCACAGACAGTGGTTGTGTTTGATGCACAACTTGAACTTACTTAAGTAGACAGTGTTAGACTTACTTGAGGCCGCCGGCCTGGTGCAGTACAGTGTGTCACTCACAGCAGCAAGGCAGCGCCAGCTATCAAGGGCCGTCTTTCCGCTCCCTCTCCATGTTGTCTGAAGAAAATGGCAGAGGTGGGCGGAGCCTGTTCACTAGCCACTGGGGCAGCCGCGGTGCGCTATGAATGCTGGGACAGCCGTGGCCTCTGATTGACGTCACTGGTTGCTAGCTAGATGCCGGCCGGTGAAGTGAGCAACCAGTGCAGTCAGTCAATTTAAGCAGCAGATTGCAGCGCTGAGGATCAGCCCTGAATGGGGCCCCCCAGACAGGTGGGGCCCCCGGGCAACTGCCCAGCATGCCCAGTGGAAAAAGCGGCCCTGCTGTGATTTTCTCCATGTCCTCGTGGCATTGCCCCGTCACACTAGTTATAGTTACCTGGAAAAAAACATCAACTCAACATCTCCCTCTATTCCAGCCGATGTAGACTGGAAATTCAGCTGGGCCTTTATAAAGCCAATCCCCCCCCCCCCCCCCAGCCGTCTTCTTCTGCTCTATTTTCTTCCATTTTTCATCCTTTCTCTCCTGTTTTTCCTTCTCCCGGCAGCGCAGAGCCTCCCAGCCTGATTCTAGTTAATCAGTTTTAAACTCGATCCTCGTCAGCCATGTCTAAATTAAGCTCTGCCTGGACTGGTGACATATTTGATAGGAATCCGCGTTAATCTTTGTTGACGCTGCTCCGTGGCCCCGTTCCCTGCTGGCACGGCCCGCCAAAGATTTGATATCCCAATCCCCGGGGATTGGCTCTTCAAAGCAGCAACTGGCTTGAGTTTTGATGCGAGAGATTTAGTTACAAGATCAATTGTACACAAAAGTCCCGGCACTGTTTTCGTTTCGTCCGTAAAGATCGAATTAAAGGGTTTTAACAGATGGACGCGGCGCGGTTGCGTCGTTGCTGCGCACTTTTCATTATGGGACGTTATCGTCATCGGCGGCGAGCATTTCTTTGATATCGTCTTTCGGATTTGATATTTTGGGATTCATTTGAATCCTGTGTATGGAAAGAATTAATAATGCAAGAAAATAATAGAATTTTATTTCGTCTGTCAAAATCCAAGTTATCACGTCTTTATTCCTCCAGCTACACAAATATGGAGGTCAGCGAGGGCCGGTGATTATTATATATTCTAGTGGGGGGGGGGGAATTAAAGGGGACCCTGAGGGCCCATTCATCTTTGAGGTGCGCTGAGCCTATAAAGGAAATAGGTTGGCAACGCACCACAAGGTCTTAAAAAAAGGACATGCACTTTATTAATCATCTATCACAATGCATGGTAGTGCCATGTGCTGTCTGTGGCACACTATAACACATGGCCAATGTGGCTGATGTTTGTTTTATTAGCTGGAGGTTGTCATTTTCTGGGGGAATTTGGTAGTGGCTGCAAATATTCTTTCATTTTCTGACACAAGATGAGTTTATCCTCTGCCAGTGCCACCCCTGCAGTCTCCCATACAATGCCAGTGCCACCCCGCAGTCTCCCATACAATGCCAGTGCCACCCCGCAGTCTCCCACACAATGCCAGTGCCACCCCTGCAGTCTCCCATACAATGCCAGTGCCACCCCGCAGTCTCCCATACAATGCCAGTGCCACCCGCAGTCTCCCATACAATGCCAGTGCCACCCCTGCAGTCTCCCATACAATGCCAGTGCCACCCCCGCAGTCTCCCATACAATGCCAGTGCCACCCTGCAGTCTCCCATACAATGCCAGTGCCACCCCTGCAGTCTCCCATACACTACCAGTGCCACCGCTGCAGTCTCCCATTCACTACCAGTGCCACCCCTGCAGTCTCCCATACAATGCCAGTGCCACCCCCGCACCCTCCTATACACTGCCAGTGCCACCCCCGCAGTCTCCCATGCACTACCAGTGCCACCCCTGCAGTCTCCCATTCACTACCAGTGCCACCCCTGCAGTCTCCCATTCACTACCAGTGCCACCCCTGTAGTCTCCCATTCACTACCAGTGCCACCCCCGCACCCTCCTATACACTGCCAGTGCCACCCTGCAGTCTCCCATACAATGCCAGTGCCACCCCTACAGTCTCCCATACACTGCCAGCGCCACCCCTGCAGAATACCATCCCCCACCATTGCCACTCTTACAGGCCCCTATCCTGTGCCAGTGCCAGCCCTGCCGCCTCCCATCCCCCACTAGTTCCACCCCTGAAGGCTACCATCCCCTTCTATTGCCACTCCTACAAGCACCCACCCCCTGCCAGTACCACCCCTGAAGCCTCTCATTCCTTGTCACTGCCTTTCCTCTAGTGTCTAGTCTCTCATCCCCTGCCATAGCTACCCCTGCAGATTCCCATCACCCTGCCAGTGCCACCCCTAGAGCCTCCCATCACCCTGCCAGTACCACCACTGGAGGCTCCCACCCCTCATCAGCACAACCCCTGCAGCCTCCCATCCCCTGCCAGTGCCACCTCTGGAGCCTCCCATCTCTTCTTAGTGCCAACTATTGCAGTCTCCTATTCCCTAGCAGTGTCACACCTGAGGCCTCCCATCCCCTGGAGGCTCCTATCTCCTGCCAGTGTCACCCCTGATGCCCACCATCCCTGCCAGTGGTGCCCCTAGAACCTCCTACCCCCAGCAAGAGCCACCCTTGAAGGCTCCTATCCTCTGCTACTGCCACCCCTGCAGCTTCCCATCCCCCATCAGTACCACCCCTATAAGCTCCTATTCCCTACCAGTGCCACCCCTGCAGGCTCCCTCTTATTTTCAGGTGGAGGGGTGTCACACATAATAGGTGGAGGGTCCCTTTAAATACCAGTATATGGTGTTTAGTCCTTACATAAGATGAAATAAGACGTGTTTTGGACTTTGTCACGTTCCCATTTTTCTCAGACTTTGGGGGTGAGAAGCCCCTGGATCTCTGCCAGTCACCTTCTTGTGATTATACAAGCACATTCCTGCCTGTGTCAGACTCCGCATTACCAGTATAATATTCTGTAATGTGTATAGTCATTGGAATCCGACATTTATCCAAGAATTCCGCTGTTTTCATTCCTGGCCATTGGCTGGAGGCTGCGGGATGGAAAGCAATGTGGCATGTGAACCAGAGAGGGGGAGCCGGTTCCGTTCCGTCACCCCCGTTATGTGGACCCCAATCCCACCTATTAATAATTCCGGGCCACTTATGTCAGAGGATTCTTTATAATAAGAACAATTTCAGGAAGGGATCAGCTTATTGTGGCGAAGGCGATACAATCCAATCTCTTCATGTGCCACAATTTATGGAATGAATGAAAGATAGCGGGCGGGTGGGTGTGAGGGAGCGGGCGGGTGAGAGGGAGCGAGGGGGGGGCGGGTGAGAGGGAGCGGGCGGGTGAGAGGGAGCGGGCGGGTGTGAGGGAGCGGGCGGGTGAGAGGGAGAGGGCGGGTGAGAGGGGGCGGGCGAGAGGGAGCGGGCGGGTGTGAGGGGGGGCGGGCGGGTGAGGGGGAGGGGGCGGGTGAGAGGGGGGGGGGCGGGGGAGAGGGAGCGGGCGGGTGTGAGGGAGCGGGCGGGTGAGAGGGAGCGGGTGGGTGTGAGGGGGCGAGCGGGTGAGAGGGAGCGGACGGGTGTGAGGGGGCGGGCGGGTGAGAGGGAGCGGGCGGGTGTGAGGGGGCGGGCGGGTGTGAGGGGGCGGGCGGGTGAGAGGGGGCGGGCGGGTGTGAGGGAGCGGGCGGGTGAGAGGGGGCGGGCGGGTGATAGCGGACGGGTGGGTGAGAGGGAGCGGGCGGGTGAGAGGGGGCGGGGGGGTGTGGAGGGAGCGGGGGGGTGAGAGGGGAGAGGGCGGGGGAGAGGGGGCGGGCGAGAGGGGGGGGGCGGGTGTGAGGGAGCGGGCGGGTGAGAGGGAGCGGGCGGGTGTGGGGGGGCGGGCGGGTGAGAGGGAGCGGACGGGTGTGAGGGGGCGGGCGGGGGAGGGGGAGGGCGGGGGGCGGGTGTGAGGGGGGGGCGGGTGTGGGGGGGGGGGCGGGGGGTGGGGTGAGAGGGGGCGGGCGGGTGTGAGGGAGCGGGCGGGGAGAGGGGGCGGGCGGGTGATAGCGGACGGGGGGGTGAGAGGGAGCGGGCGGGTGAGAGGGGGCGGGCGGGTGTGAGGGAGCGGACGGGTGATAGCGGGCGGGTGGGTGTGAGGGAGCGGGCGGGTGAGAGGGGTGGGCGGGTGAGAGGGAGCGGGCGGGTGATAGCGGGCGGGTGGGTGTGAGGGAGCGGTCGGGCACGGTTCCACGCATTTTCAGTGGTCCCACACGTCACATGTAGGGCGGCACATTTATTTCAATGGTTTTCCCTGTGTGTGAGAGACATGGAAAAGAAGTTCCTGACCCTTTTTAAAAATGCGCCGCACCGAACCACATGGTAATTAAGGCACCACCGCATATCAACGCGTTTCTGTGCATGTGCAGTTTAGCGCTCATTCCCGCAGTAGTGTGAACCTAATCTTATACACAATAAGAAGCAATAAATATTCTCTTCAGGGGTTGGAATATTTACAAACATTAAGTAACTTTTCTTTTTAATTATAGCAACACGAACCGATATCCTTATGTCCAAAAATTATTCGATCTGTAATCTATTTTGCATGAAATTGCATCTTCCTTTTTTTTGTCTCCTTGTAACGTCCTCTGTGATCTCCCGAATCTCTTCTTTTCCCTCTCACTTCCATTTATTTGGAAGGAGGAATGCACAATAGTTGTGGTCATGTGCACTGCTCTATGCACACAACACATCCCATAGTCCCTAGTCCATAATCCGTGTCCATAGTGCCTAGTCCTTAGTCCATAATCCATACTTCCATACCAAAGTCTCTAGTCCATAGTCTATAGCCCATAATCCCATCTGTGTTCCCAATCCATGGTCCATAGTCCATAGGCAATAATCAATTGTCCATAGTCCCTAGTCCATCGACCATAGTCCCTAGTTTATAATCCATAATCCATACTCCGTAATCCAAAGTCTCTAGTCCATACTTCATAGTCCATAATCCCTAGTCTGTATTCTTATTCCATAGTCCATACGCCCTAGTTCATAATCCATGGTCCATAGTCGCTAGGCCATAATCAATCAATTGTCCATGGTCCCTAGTCCATAGACCAGTGATGGTGAACCTTGGCACCCCAGATGTTTTAGAACTACATCTCCCATAATGATCAACTACACTGCAGAGTACAGGAGCATCATGGGAAATGTAGTTCCAAAACATCTGGGGTGCCGAGGTTCACCATCACTGCCATAGACCATAGTCTTAGTTTATAATCCATAGTACCTAGTCCAAAGTCTCTAGTCCCTAGTCCATACTCCATAGTCCACAGTCCCTAATCCATAATTCATAATCCATAGTTAATTGTCTCTAGTTCCTTGTCCATAATCCCTAGTTTCTAGTCCATAATCCACATTCCCTAGTCTATAATCCATAGTCCCTAGGCCATAGTCAATTATCAATAGTCCATGGTCCCTAGTCCTCAATCCAAAGTCTCTAGTCCATATTCCATAGTTTATAGTCCAAAGTCCCTAGTCCATAATTCACACTCTATAGTCCCTAGTTCTTAGTCCATAGCCCATAATCCATAGTCCCTAATTCATAGTCCATAATCCCCAGTCCCTAGCCCATCTCAGGAGCATAGAAAACAGGGTGGCTACGTTCCTACATACATGGGGACCTTGGAGAATGAATGTACCGCCCTCTAACAGGAAGTCAGATCACAGCAAAACAAAAAAAAGAAGGAGATTGGAGATTTAGAGTTGGCTGAGAGAAATAGAAAATACTTCTTTCAAGTTACATATACATAATATACTACTAAAAAAAACAGATTTTGGTGTCACTGATGTAAACACACAATCACGTCATGTAGATGAGAGGTTCTCAGTCCTCATGTTCCCCCGACAGGCCGGGTTTGCAGGTTTTCCTTTATCTTGCACAGCTGCTTTATATCAGAGTCAATGGTTTGGTATTTTGGAGAGCTATTTTATCTAAGAGAAATTCCCAAAACATGTCCTGTTGGGGGTATTGGGGACTGAGGTTGAGAACCTCTGATGTAGAGAGTACAGAGTCGATCACTTCCCAGTGACAGTGATCCATCCCAGTTAGGAGACAGTGGGGGGGGGGGGATTTACTCTGCAAGTGCCATTACTCCAGAGATTAGTAAATGAGCAGAACCTCATCCACCATCATGTGCAAACAAAAATTCTGTTTTTTTTTTCATTCTCCTTGAACGCGATTGATTGGGTATTCTTTGCAAAGTGAAGCTTTACCTAATTTACTAGCAAAGTGCACCGTCTATTTGCCTTTAGTAAATCCCCCCCATTGTGTTTTTTCCGCCACGTCTCAGGCAAAGAGCTGCGGGGACATTAATGAACCTTTTTCACGCCAAAAAGACCTGAAATATCGTATATTCCTTTGTCTTCATAGAAAACGGGCTCTTCTGTGAATTTTATATTTCTCAGGAAATATCTATTTTTACAACCTCTTATCTTATAAGAGAAATACATATTTTTAGGTTTCCGCCTGGGCTTGTGATCTGCCCGTGAGGTCCCCCCCGTGTCCAGATGTTGGTTCCTCCCGCAGGACATGTACCGTCAACACACAAGACTAAAGAGAGTGGAATGTCTCCGGATGATCATTACATCACAATAAAGATTATTTTTATCGCCTTGGAAGAATTACACCCAGAAAAAGTACTTATTTACTAAACAGGACACATTACTACATGTCTATCCATCTTATTACATTCACTAGTAAGAATAATAAATGGAATTAAATACAATTCCTCCTTTGCCCGCATTCTCCACCCTATTGTGACCACAGAACAAGATCTCACTCTGCAATACAAAAAAAGGACCAGTCTAAAATAATCTGTCACTCAGGCCGGGAACGAGACAATAGCAGCTCCATATACTGGGGGGAGGCTTTGTTCACACCGATGTAGACTGAAGATGGGGGAGGGACCACAAGGAGCCCCAATGCAGGTCAATGGTTTGTCATGGTCCACGTTGTTGGATGCGCACAGAGAGGCCAAGCAGGGAACGTGTTCCAGTACTTCCAGTACATCCAGGACCCCTGGGCTCTGGGACTTCCATCATTCCCAGGTTTTCATGGTATCTGTTTGGGTAAAGGCCAGTGTGTGGCGAAAGGTATCAGTGTGTGGCGAAAGGTATCAGTGTGTGGCGAAAGGTATCAGTGTGTGGCGAAAGGTATCAGTGTGTGGCGAAAGGTATCAGTGTGTGGCGAAAGGTATCAGTGTGTGGCAGCGTGTTGATGGTGCTGGGTGAGTTTTCTGACCAGACAGGTGTTTAAACGCCAATCCTTAAAGCGGCTGGTGCTGCGTCTACTTTAGACCTGGCTTGGAGCTGAACCTGGTATTGCCTTCCTGTTGCTGACCCAAATTGCCTGACCTGACTATCCTCTTGTCTGCCACATGCTACAACCTTTGCCTGAACGGCTTCCTTTCCTGTTCCCTGACTTGACCTCTGCCTGAACCTGACTATTCTCTCACCTGCCCCCTGCCTCCACCTATGCCTGAACCTGACTTCTCTATTGTTTGCCCCCTGCCTTAAACTTTGCATGGACTTGACTACTCTTTGGTTTGGCCCCTGCGTCGACTTATGCCTGGACCTGAATACTATAATTTTCCCCCTGCCTCAAAAAGTGTGTAGACCTGACTACTCTCTCTTTTGCCCCCTGCCTCCACCTATGCCTGGACCTGACTAATCTCCTGTTTGCCCCTGTCTAGACCTCTGCATGGACCTGACTACTTTCTTGCTTGCTCCCTGCCTCCACCTATGTCTGGGCCTGACTACTCTTGTTTGCTATGTGCCTCGATCTCTTCCTGAACCTGGCTTCTCTCTTGTCCCAAGGGCCATGACTGGGTGTCAGTTTGCAGCAAAGAGAACCAATGACCATTCTGTTTTCTGGTCCATTCCTCTATTGTGAGGTGCTCTAGTGAAGTCCAACTGCCTCCTGGACTCCATGCTGGGAGGACTGTTACTGTAGCATGACAGGAGAGTGTGTGCCAACCAGTTCCACATGGCATGTCTTGTAGATCCAAAAGAAATGTTGGAGGAAATGCTGGGATGCTTCTAATTAATTTTCTTACAGTTCTAAAGTCTAAAGATTTCCCAACCTTGATGCATTCTCAGCACACAGTCACCGGTTAGGGGGCACCACTTAGGGGGCACTCCACAAAACGGGGGCACTCCACAAAACGGGGGCACCCATTAGAATGCAGAGTTGGAAATCCACATACATGCAGTCCAATGACAGCGCCAAACTAACATCCGAGGTTTTTAGTGATATACCAAAATTTATTTGGAGGTGGGTGACTACGAGCCATTTATACAGTGCCTTGAAAAAGTATTCATACCCCTTGACGTTTCCCACATTTTCTCATGTTACACCCAAAACTGTAAATGTATTTTATTGGGATTTTATGTGATAGACCAACACAACGTGTCACATAATTGTGAAGTGGAAGTAAAATGATACAAATTAATATGTAAAAAGTGTGGGGGGGGGGGGCATTTGTATTCAGCCCCCTTTACTCTGATACCCCTAACTAAAATCTAGAGGAACCAATTGCCTTCAGAAGTCACCTAATTAGTAAATAGAGTCCACCTGTGTGTCATTTAATCTCAGTGTAAATACAGCTGTTCTGTGAAGCCCTCAGAGGTTTGTTAGAGAACCTTAGTGAACAAACAGCATCATGAAGGCCAAGGAACACACCAGACAGGTCAGGGATAAAGTTGTGGAGAAGTATAAAGCAGGGTTAGGTTATAAAACAATCTCCCAAGCTTTGAAGATCTCACGGAGCTCTGTTCAATCCATCATCGGAAAAAATGGAAAGAGTATGGCACAACTGCAAACCTACCAAGACACGGCCGTCCACCTAAACTGACCCGGCCGGGCAAGGAGAACATTCATCAGAGAAGAGCCAAGAGGTCCATGGGAACTCTGGAGGAGCTGCAGAGATCCACAGCTCAGGGGGGAGAGTCTGTCCACAGGACAACTATTAGTCGTGTTCTCCACAAATCTGCCCTTTATGGAAGAGTGACAAGAAGAAAGACATTGGAGAAAGAAAGTCATAAGAAGTCCTGTTTGTAGTTTGTGAGAAGCCATGTGGGGGAGGGGAGCAAACATGTGGAAGAAGGTGATCTGCTCACATGACACCAAAATTCGACTTTTTGGCCTAAAAACAAAACGCTATGTGTGGGGGAAACTAACACTGCCCATCCCCCTGAACACACCATCCCCACCGTGAAACATGGTGGTGGCAGCATCATGTGGTGGGGATGGTTTTCTTCAGCAGGGACAGGGAAGCTGGTCAGAGTTGATGGGAAGATGGATGGAGACAAATACAGGACGATCTTAGAAGAAAACCTGTTAGAGTCGGCAAAAGACTTGAGACTGGGGGGGGGAGGGTCACCTTCCAGCAGGACAACGACCCGAAACATACAGCCAGAGCTACAATGGAATGGGTTAGATCAAAGCATATTCATGTGTTAGAATGGCCCAGTCACAGTCCAGACCTGTGACAGACCTAGCCGGGACAGAGGCTGATGGAGGGGACTGAATGCGAGCCTATTGCCTTGTGATTATGGTCCCTGGCATTTGGGGGAACGGTGCTCTTTGTGAGCTGTATGCCTTACTTGGATTTAGGTCCATGCTGGCCCCCCAAGACACAGACTGTGGATATGTATATGCTGTATATATGTATGTGTAATGTGTGTTGTCCCCATGCTGTTGGGACACACACTGTCAGATGCTAATGTCATCAACTCCAGCCAGCCTGTCTGTCTGTTGTCTTGTGTAATGTAGATGAGGCTGGTCTGGCTTGACACAGATTCTAAAGAATATTTCATCTATTGTTGTATGTGCTAATTAACCCTGCAATTGAATGAAGGAGTCCAGTGTTGATTAAGATAATTAGCTCATGCTAATTAGGTTAGGTTTTAGTCATCTGGCTGTATATATGTGCGACATGTCAAATAAAGTAATTCCTGATGTACTCCAAGACTGGTGTTGTCTAATTCTTGGGGGTTCCTATAACCAGATCCATTGGACTCATGTTCCAGGACTTAGGAAGCATCTACGGCGGACACCTTGAGTACAGGATCCGTCACAAGACCTAAATCCCATTGAGAATCTGTGGCAAGACTTGAAAATTGCTGATCACAGACGCTCTCCATCCAATCTGACAGAACTTGAGATATTTTACAAAGAAGAAGAATGGGCAGAAATGTCCTCTCTAGATGGGCAAAGCTGGTAGAGACACCCCCAAAAAGACTTGTAGAGAAAGGGGGTTCTACAAAGTATTGACTCCGGGGGGCGCCATACAAATGCCCCTCCCCCCCCACACTTTTCACATATTTATTTGTATCATTTATCATTTTCCTTCCACTTCACAATTATGTGACACTTTGTGTTGGTCCATCACATAAAATCCCAATAAAATACATTTATGGTTTTGGTTGTGGGGAATGTCGGGGGGCGCTCTGATCCCTCCTGTATTGATTTGTATTGTACTGTCTGCCCTCATGTTGTAAAGCGCTGCACCATATAAATCCTGTATAATAATAATAATAATATGAATAGTTTTTCCAGGCGCTGTGTTCTGTACATAGCGTAACACAATATGTAAAATGTAATGCAGTCGGGGAATCTTTTTATTCGGTGGAATCTGTGACAGCGGGAGACGTTGATGGGGGTAAGTTACTGTCGGGGGTCAGAGGGGAAGAACGGGAGGTAACTTTGCAGCTTATCACAGAACACATTGTAGACTCCAACATTCCAAAAAATCAGTTTGTTTGCTGAGAAATGTGTTCTTTGCCGGGCCGGAGACGAAGCGCAGACGGCGCTGTGTGTGGCTTCGTGTCATTGTGGCCAAATCATGGAATATTAATGAGTGAAATAAGTATGTGAACCCTTCACAAAACACGACTTAGTAGTTGTAGAAAACCCTTGTTGGGGATCACAGAGGTCAGAAGTTTCTAGGAGTTGGCCTCCAGGTTCGCACACATCTCAGGAGGGATTTTGTCCTCTTTGCAGATCCTCTCCAAGTCATTAAGGTTTCCAGGGTGACGTTTGGTGACTTGAACCTTCAGCTCCCTCCACATATTTTCTATGGGATTAAGGTCTGGAGACTGGCTAGGCCACTCCAGGACCTCAATCTGCTTCTTCTTGAGCCACTCCTTTGTTGCCTTGGCCGTGTGTTTTGGGTCATTGTCATACTGGAAGACCCATCCATGACCCATCTTCAATTCCCTGGCTGAGGGAAGGAGGTTCTCACCCAAGATCTGATGGTACATGGCCCCGCCCATCGTCCCTTTGATACGGGGAAGTTGTCCTGTCCCCTTAGCAGAAAAACACCCCCAAAGCAGAATATTTCCACCTCCATGTATGACGGTGGGGGATGGTGTTCTTGGGGTCATAGGACCTCCATGTATGACGGTGGGGGATGGTGTTCTTGGGGTCATAGGACCTCCATGTATGACGGTGGGGGGTGGTGTTCTTGGGGTCATAGGACCTCCATGTATGACGGTGGGGGATGGTGTTCTTGGGGTCATAGGACCTCCATGTATGACGGTGGGGGATGGTGTTCTTGGGGTCATAGGACCTCCATGTATGACGGTGGGGGATGGTGTTCTTGGGGTCATAGGACCTCCATGTATGACGGTGGGGGATGGTGTTCTTGGGGTCATAGGACCTCCATGTATGACGGTGGGGGATGGTGTTCTTGGGGTCATAGGACCTCCTTGTATGACGGTGGGGGATGGTGTTCTTGGGGTCATAGGACCTCCATGTATGACGGTGGGGGATGGTGTTCTTGGGGTCATAGGACCTCCATGTATGACGGTGGGGGATGGTGTTCTTGGGGTCATAGGACCTCCATGTATGACGGTGGGGGATGGTGTTCTTGGGGTCATAGGACCTCCATGTATGACGGTGGGGGATGGTGTTCTTGGGGTCATAGGTCCTCCATGTATGACGGTGGGGGATGGTGTTCTTGGGGTCATAGGACCTCCATGTATGACGGTGGGGGATGGTGTTCTTGGGGTCATAGGTCCTCCATGTATGACGGTGTCGGATGGTGTTCTTGGGGTCATAGGTCCTCCATGTATGACGGTGGGGGATGGTGTTATTGGGGTCATAGGACCTCCATGTATGACGGTGGGGGATGGTGTTCTTGGGGTCATAGGACCTCCATGTATGACGGTGGGGGATGGTGTTCTTGGGGTCATAGGACCTCCATGTATGACGGTGGGGGATGGTGTTCTTGGGGTCATAGGACCTCCATGTATGACGGTGGGGGATGGTGTTCTTGGGGTCATAGGACCTCCATGTATGACGGTGGGGGATGGTGTTCTTGGGGTCATAGGACCTCCATGTATGACGGTGGGGGATGGTGTTCTTGGGGTCATAGGACCTCCATGTATGACGGTGGGGGATGGTGTTCTTGGGGTCATAGGACCTCCATGTATGACGGTGGGGGATGGTGTTCTTGGGGTCATAGGACCTCCATGTATGACGGTGGGGGATGGTGTTCTTGGGGTCATAGGACCTCCATGTATGACGGTGGGGGATGGTGTTCTTGGGGTCATAGGTCCTCCATGTATGACGGTGGGGGATGGTGTTCTTGGGGTCATAGGACCTCCATGTATGACGGTGGGGGATGGTGTTCTTGGGGTCATAGGACCTCCATGTATGACGGTGGGGGATGGTGTTCTTGGGGTCATAGGACCTCCATGTATGACGGTGGGGGATGGTGTTCTTGGGGTCATAGGACCTCCATGTATGACGGTGGGGGATGGTGTTCTTGGGGTCATAGGCCCTCCATGTATGACGGTGGGGGATGGTGTTCTTGGGGTCATAGGTCCTCCATGTATGACGGTGGGGGATGGTGTTCTTGGGGTCATAGGTCCTCCATGTATGACGGTGGGGGATGGTGTTCTTGGGGTCATAGGACCTCCATGTATGACGGTGGGGGATGGTGTTCTTGGGGTCATAGGTCCTCCATGTATGACGGTGGGGGATGGTGTTCTTGGGGTCATAGGTCCTCCATGTATGACGGTGGGGGATGGTGTTCTTGGGGTCATAGGTCCTCCATGTATGACGGTGGGGGATGGTGTTCTTGGGGTCATAGGTCCTCCATGTATGACGGTGGGGGATGGTGTTCTTGGGGTCATAGGTCCTCCATGTATGACGGTGGGGGATGGTGTTCTTGGGGTCATAGGACCTCCATGTATGACGGTGGGGGATGGTGTTCTTGGGGTCATAGGTCCTCCATGTATGACGGTGGGGGATGGTGTTCTTGGGGTCATAGGACCTCCATGTATGACGGTGGGGGATGGTGTTCTTGGGGTCATAGGACCTCCATGTATGACGGTGGGGGATGGTGTTCTTGGGGTCATAGGACCTCCATGTATGACGGTGGGGGATGGTGTTCTTGGGGTCATAGGACCTCCATGTATGACGGTGGGGGATGGTGTTCTTGGGGTCATAGGACCTCCATGTATGACGGTGGGGGATGGTGTTCTTGGGGTCATAGGACCTCCATGTATGACGGTGGGGGATGGTGTTCTTGGGGTCATAGGACCTCCATGTATGACGGTGGGGGATGGTGTTCTTGGGGTCATAGGACCTCCATGTATGACGGTGGGGGATGGTGTTCTTGGGGTCATAGGTCCTCCATGTATGACGGTGGGGGATGGTGTTCTTGGGGTCATAGGACCTCCATGTATGACGGTGGGGGATGGTGTTCTTGGGGTCATAGGACCTCCATGTATGACGGTGGGGGATGGTGTTCTTGGGGTCATAGGACCTCCATGTATGACGGTGGGGGATGGTGTTCTTGGGGTCATAGGACCTCCATGTATGACGGTGGGGGATGGTGTTCTTGGGGTCATAGGACCTCCATGTATGACGGTGGGGGATGGTGTTCTTGGGGTCATAGGTCCTCCATGTATGACGGTGGGGGATGGTGTTCTTGGGGTCATAGGTCCTCCATGTATGACGGTGGGGGATGGTGTTCTTGGGGTCATAGGTCCTCCATGTATGACGGTGGGGGATGGTGTTCTTGGGGTCATAGGTCCTCCATGTATGACGGTGGGGGATGGTGTTCTTGGGGTCATAGGACCTCCATGTATGACGGTGGGGGATGGTGTTCTTGGGGTCATAGGTCCTCCATGTATGACGGTGGGGGATGGTGTTCTTGGGGTCATAGGTCCTCCATGTATGACGGTGGGGGATGGTGTTCTTGGGGTCATAGGACCTCCATGTATGACGGTGGGGGATGGTGTTCTTGGGGTCATAGGACCTCCATGTATGACGGTGGGGGATGGTGTTCTTGGGGTCATAGGACCTCCATGTATGACGGTGGGGGATGGTGTTCTTGGGGTCATAGGTCCTCCATGTATGACGGTGGGGGATGGTGTTCTTGGGGTCATAGGTCCTCCATGTATGACGGTGGGGGATGGTGTTCTTGGGGTCATAGGTCCTCCATGTATGACGGTGGGGGATGGTGTTCTTGGGGTCATAGGTCCTCCATGTATGACGGTGGGGGATGGTGTTCTTGGGGTCATAGGACCTCCATGTATGACGGTGGGGGATGGTGTTCTTGGGGTCATAGGACCTCCATGTATGACGGTGGGGGATGGTGTTCTTGGGGTCATAGGACCTCCATGTATGACGGTGGGGGATGGTGTTCTTGGGGTCATAGGACCTCCATGTATGACGGTGGGGGGATGGTGTTCTTGGGGTCATAGGTCCTCCATGTATGACGGTGGGGGATGGTGTTCTTGGGGTCATAGGACCTCCATGTATGACGGTGGGGGATGGTGTTCTTGGGGTCATAGGACCTCCATGGATGACGGTGGGGGGATGGTGTTCTTGGGGTCATAGGACCTCCATGTATGACGGTGGGGGATGGTGTTCTTGGGGTCATAGGTCCTCCATGTGTGACGGTGGGGGATGGTGTTCTTGGGGTCATAGGACCTCCATGTATGACGGTGGGGGATGGTGTTCTTGGGGTCATAGGTCCTCCATGTATGACGGTGGGGGATGGTGTTCTTGGGGTCATAGGTCTTCCATGTATGACGGTGGGGGATAAAGATCTGGATTTTGGTCTCCTCTGACCACAACACTTTCCCCAGTTCTCCTCGGAATCATTCGATGTTCATTAGTGATCGTCAGACGGACCTGTACATGTGATTTCCTGATCAGGGGGACCTTGCGGGGGCTGCAGGATTTCAGTCGATCGCGGTGTAGTGTGTTACCGATTGTTTTCTTGGTGACTCTGGTCCCAGCTGAGATCAGTGACAAGATTCCCCCGTGTAGTTCTGATTCCTCACCGTTCTCATCATCATTGAACCTCCAGCAGGTGAGATCTTGTATGGAGCCCCAGACCGAGGGAGATCGATCGTTATTTTGTGTTTCTTCCATTTGTGAATAATCCACCAACTGTTGTCACCTCTCACCGAGCTGCTTGGCGATGGTCTTGGTGCCCATTCCAGCCTTGTGTAGATCTACAATCTTCTCCCCGACATCCTTGGACAGATCTTTGGTCTTCTCCATGGTGGAGAGATTTGAATCTGATCGATTCTGTGGACAGGTGTCTTCTATACAGGTAACAAGTTGAGATTAGGAGCACTCCCTATAAGAGAGAAGAGAAGAGAAGAAGAGTGCTCCTAATCTCAGCTCATTACCTGTATAGAAGACACCTGGGAGTCAGAAATCTTGCTGATTGATAGGCGATCAAATACTTATTTCACTCAATGTTGCTATGGAGGGTCTGCAGGATATTCCTTCCTCCGTGTGATCTGCTCGCCTGGCTATGGAGGTCTGCCATCGCCTGGCTCTGGGGCGTCTGCCATCGCCTGGCCATGGGGGTCTGCCATCGCCTGGCCATGGGGGTCTGCCATCGCCTGGCTCTGGGGGTCTGCCATTGCCTGGCCATGGGTGTCTGCCATCGCCTGGCTCTGGGGGAGGTGTCTGCCATCGCCTGGCCATGGGGGTCTGCCATCGCCTGGCTCTGGGGGTCTGCCATCGCCTGGCCATGGGGGTCTGCCATCGCCTGGCTCTGGGGGTCTGCCATCGCCTGGCCATGGGGGTCTGCCATCGCCTGGCTCTGGGGGTCTGCCATCGCCTGGCCATGGGGGTCTGCCATCGTCTAGCTCTGGGGCGTCTGCCATCGCCTGGCCATGGGGGTCTGCCATCGCCTGGCTCTGGGGGTCTGCCATCGCCTGGCTCTGGGGGTCTGCCATTGCCTGGCCATGGGTGTCTGCCATCGCCTGGCTCTGGGGGGGGGTGTCTGCCATCGCCTGGCCATGGGGGTCTGCCATCGCCTGGCTCTGGGGGTCTGCCATCGCCTGGCCATGGGGGTCTGCCATCGCCTGGCTCTGGGGGTCTGCCATCGCCTGGCCATGGGGGTCTGCCATCGCCTGGCTCTGGGGGTCTGCCATCGCCTGGCCATGGGGGTCTGCCATCGTCTAGCTCTGGGGGTCTGCCATCGCCTGGCCATGGGGGTCTGCCATCGCCTGGCTCTGGGGGTCTGCCATTGCCTGGCTCAGGTGTCTGCCATCGCCTGGCTCTGGGGGGGGTCTGCCATTGCCTGGCTCTGGGGGTCTGCCATCGCCTGGTTCTGGAGGTCTGCCATCGCCTGGCTCTGGGGGCTCTTCAATCTGAACGCTTCACTCGCTAAACACCCAGGAAGGAAATGATGGAAGAGATATAAATATGTAAAAAATATTACATTGTCATAGAAACGGTTTATATTAAAATTCATCACATACAGCTCTCATCATCACCGCGTTCCCGGAGTCTATTCTAGGAATTCTTTTTGGAGCCTCCGGGTCCGTCCTGCACTCCTGGGCACTCTGGGTGCCAATCTACCCATTATGTATTCATTTGTTACTGCGCCAAATCTCACTGCCCAATCCTACTTCTCTCCCAGCATTGGAGAAGGAGAAAACCGTGACAGAGAAGGAAATTGTCTATTTAAATTTAGTTTTTGTGCATTAAGCACCCCTGACCCCTGCGCTCTGGGCATTATTTGTTTCCTCTGACTGCCCCTCAGCAAAGCCCCTCAGCAAAAAAATTATCAACGGCCCTGGTGGAGCCAAAACCCCAGTGCTGCAAAGCCAGAAGCACAATCATGCAGTCCTGACTTCTGTGCTGTATGCATCCTGTACTCCTGACTCCTACGCTTTATATGTCTTGTAGTCCTGACCCCTGTGCTCTGTGTCTTATGTATTCCTGACCTCTACCCCTGTGCTCTGTGTCTTATGTATTCCTGACCTCTACCCCTGTGCTCTGTGTCTTATGTATTCCTGACCTTTACCCCTGTGCTCTGTGTCTTATGTATTCCTGACCTCTACCCCTGTGCTCTGTGTCTTATGTATTCCTGACCTTTACCCCTGTGCTCTGTGTCTTATGTATTCCTGACCTCTGCACTCTATGCGCTCCTGACCTCTGTGCGCTCCTGAGCTCTGCGCAATATGCCCTCCTGACCTCTGTGCGCTCCTGACCTCTGTGCGCTCCTGAGCTCTGTGCAATATGCCCTCCTGACCTCTGTGCGCTCCTGACCTCTGTGCGCTCCTGACCTCTGCGCAATATGCACTCCTGACCTCTGCGCAATATGCGCTCCTGACCTCTGTGCAATATGCG
This sequence comes from Lithobates sylvaticus, assembly GCA_028564925.1. Classification (NCBI taxonomy): domain Eukaryota; kingdom Metazoa; phylum Chordata; class Amphibia; order Anura; family Ranidae; genus Lithobates; species Lithobates sylvaticus. Next base: position 201,976,580 of record CM053037.1, on the reverse strand, counting down.
CTCCTGACCTCTGCGCAATATGCACTTCTGACCTCTGCGCAATATGCACTCCTGACCTCTGTGCGCTCCTGAGCTCTGCACTCTGTGCACTATGAGCTCCTGACCCTTACACTGTTTGCATTTTGCACTCCTGAACCCTGCATGCTGGGCATTCTGCACTCTTGACCTCTGTGCTCTCTGTGTATTATATTTCCTATTTTCTTCTGGCTGACCCCCCCCCCCCCCCCAACCCAAACCCCAAACTGAGGCCAGAAGCCCAAGGCTGCAATCACTGAGCTGTGATATCTCCTCCCAGTCCTCCCAGTACTTCCAGTCCTCCCAGTCCTCCCAGTACTTCCAGTCCTCCCAGTACTGATACAATCGGTGTCACCAGAAATCGCAGATCGCTCTGCGGATATCGCTCGTCCTCCATGGAAAAGTGCGAATGTTTGGAAATCCTCGGCGTCTGGCGCACATCTCCGCAGTTCTGGAAAGTGAAATAGAACGGAAAGTTGGATGTAATCAGAACGGTATTCCTTGGAAATAGTTCACAGAAATCCTTCCACGTTCCGTAGAACAGATCCGCAGTCTGTGTGCCGCTCCCTCTGATTACATCCCCCGCCAAGTCATCAGGATGTGAAACGCGTCAAAAAACTACTTTACATATCATTGTCCCTCCGGTGGCATCAAAATTCATGAATATCCTTTATTGACGGCGCCAGAAATTCCGCCTCTACAAAGGTAATAATTATAATCATTAAATGCCCCCCCCCCCCCCCCGATCTAAGGGAATATTTACATTTTGGGTGAGAACCAATAAATTTCTTCTATTCCTAGAAGACTCCAGTGTGTCGCTGCCCCTCCCCCAATAAGAAATGTACATTAATAGGATATCAGAGTGTAAGCTCCTCTGGTGCAGAGGCTGATTGTCTATACAGCACAATATGTGACTGTGGGGGGACATTAAATTGTCAGCTCCTTCGATGCAGAAACTGGCTCAGCGCTGCGGATTATGTCAGAGCATTCCACAAAGCATGAAGGGTCCCCCTGACCACCGGGGCCCTTTCCATCAGTCCAGGGGTCCCTTCCCTCCAGTCCCAGGGCCCCTCCCACTGATTCTGAGACCCTCTACTCCTGTCGCAGGGCCCCTCCCACTGTTTCTGAGACCCTCTACTCCTGTCGCAGGGCCCCTCCCACTGTTTCTGAGACCCTCTACTCCTGTCGCAGGGCTCGCTTCACACTGATGTGACTTATCAAGCATGATGAGTCAAAAAACATTCATTTCAATTGTCTTAATCAATGCAACTCAAGTTGCAGCAACAATAAAAAGGTTCCTGCACTACTTTTCTGCTTTGGTGCGATTTGAGTGCCATAGACTACAATGTTAAATCACAAAAGTCACCAGCAAGTCGCAAGGAAATCCCAAGAAAGTCGCACGACTTTGAGGTTGCATCAATGTGAACTGAGCCTTGTGGTCCCGCTGTGGGACATGTTCTGCAGGGGCCCCCTTCCTGTTATCTTGCCTCACACCGTGGTGGAACGCCAGGGCCCGGTCGCAAGTGCGACTTTTGTGACTCTGGTAGTTCCACCACTGCTTTACAGCTACTTCAATTTGGTTTTCCAGGGGGATATTGGGAGGCGGGTGACCCTCAGGGCTGCTGTTAGAAATCACTGGGCCCCATACAGCCTACTTGGCAGGGCCCCCTCAAATATATCAAAATTACATTTTCATAAAAAATATACTACAATCATTCTTAGCGGACACAAAGATAACAGAGAAGCTGTGTGAATTGGCCCTTTTTTAATAGTTTTTTTACATTTTGAACAAAAACATTGTATAACATTGTATAAAAAACATTTATTGCGTTTTACAAGGGATTAAAACAATACAGGGTTAAAATTTGTTATTTTTTTTAACTGAACAGGGAAGCCGGCAGCTGTGTCTGTGTCTCTCCCTGCAGCAGCTGCAAGTTGGCGGGATGGAGAGAAACCAGTTTTCAGCTGCTGCAGAGAGCCGCACAGGGCATCCTGTAATTGCCCCTCCGTCCAACCGCACTGATTCCCTCTGCTGTTTGGGCCCCCCTGTGTTGCCGGGCCCCCTACAGGAGGACTGGTGGTCCCCCCCTATCAGCAGCCCTGATCACCCTCAGAATAAATGAAGGTTCCCCAACTAATCGGGGGACTTCCATCTCTCTGCATCTGTACGACGCCGACGCCTAGTAGAAAATAGCAGAAAGGAAGTGATTTAATATAAAACGTGAGACAAGATAGATCTATAATCTCACGCCTACTGAATCTCTGCAGTATCATTTTCATGTCATTAGTGACATCATCACCAAATGTCACAATTTCCTGTCATTGCTTTGTGACATCATCACCAAATGTCACACTTTCTTGGCCGGCTGAAGCCCTTCATTGGAGGCCTTTCTTTGGCCACTTTCGTTTCTCACTTTGGCATGAAAATAATGTGACTCAGCAAAGCTCCGGCTAAGCTCACCATATGTGTAAGAATAAAAAATGAGCTACATAGAGGAAGTCATAAATGAAAGTGGAGGTCGTGACCCGTAATTTGTCTTCTGGTCTCTTGGAGCCGAAGGGCTGCTGGGGGGGAAGTGGGGAATAAACACAACTGCAGGACCAAAGAAATACATTCTGCCTGAAAACCCCACCAGATTCCTCAAAAACCAGACAAGAGGAAGAGGAAATCTACTAGAGACTCAAGAGGGTGGAGGAGACAAGGCTTTATGGTAAAGACGTTCACACAGACGGGTCAAATGTATGAAGATTCCCAAGGCAGCTGGTAAAGTTCACACGAGGTCACGGCTGTTGTGTTCCAGACCTTGACAAGGATTTGGGAATCCTTTACATAAATCCCAAAGTGCTGCTGGACACTTCATGAGGGAACATTAGACAGATCCAGGAAGGGGTCCATAATGGAGGATTTCCTTGTGTCTGGGTCTAGGAAGTGGGTGGAGGTCCTAGGAAGGTGGGAATATGTGTTTTAGTTCCAGAAGCCAAAAGGAGCCAAAAGGACCCCTTTGTACACATAAATGTTACTTGTATCATATTTGCTGTTTTCTTAAATCTGTTGGGGATGGGAAAATAAAGACCGGAACACAACCCGCCCCCCAGCAACTTACAATGTACATGTAGCACCCTTCTAGTGTAGGTTGCAAGGCAAACATATCATTGGCTCCTTCTGTAATTAGGGGAGCAGTATTTGTTCTTTCCTCATCAGGGTCTCATAAGATGGGAACTTGATTACTTCCTCCTGCCTCTAGAAGAAGCTTCCAGAGCTTAGAGCGGGGGATCCAAATTCACCAGCCTGAATATTTATCGGGTTCCGGACAATCCGTGATACGGAGGTATCTAGAAGGGGGCCGTAATGTAGATAAATAGTCTAAGACACTGAAGAGTAGGGTTCCTTCTTCCCAGGAGGGTTCCAGAGGTGCGGGGGGGGGGGGGCTTCTCCTCTCAGGCAGTCCATGGACCGTTCAACTGCTCCAGCGGCCTCAGATGTGCCAGGACAGAGGACTTGGATGAGATTTGCTCAGAGATGATTGCAGAACCACACCGCCAGGGACCTGGTCCGGAAAGGTGCCTTCTTGCTCACTGGGTAAAGTCTGGAGCAGGGGTGGACTGACCATTCAGCCACTCGGGCACTGCCCGAGTGCCCCGGGCCACTAGGGGGCCCCATCAGGGTTGCCAGCCTCAGTAAAACCAGGGACAGTATGTAAAAATCTGTGTTTGTTTTACATCTGTCTCTGAAAAGTCCCTTACCGACATCCTTTTGGTCTAAAAATCCAGAGATTATAGCTGCCCCGCCTCTCCAGTACCTTCTCAGCCAATAGAAACATGTCTGTGTGTACTGTTTGTACACGTATGTGTATACTGTGTGATTGTATACTGTGTGATTGTATACTGTGTGGCCCCATAATCTCTGATTGCCCAGGGGCCCCATAATCTCCTTTTGCCCGGGGGCCCCATGAGTTGTCAGTCCGCCCCTGGTCTGGAGGAAGCTGGAGAGAAGCATCTGTCCTGGGGACTTGTGAGTAGTGACCTTGGGTTGATTCTTGAGATTCTGTGCTAGAAGCTGCACTGGGTACCGACAGTTGCGTATTGACGCATTGTAACCAGATGCCCAAAATGTCCCCACGTCTTCAGTTGTGGGGCCTTGGACAGTTCACATTTAGCTACTACTACTAATAAAAGAGACTGTCCTCTATCTATCTACTACTGAGTGTCTTGAAGGACCCCATGCCCTAAACCCTCTCCTGGTAGAGGTTTCTTCAAGCAATAAACCTTAAAAAGACGTCTCCTAGACTGTGCATTGGAGGCAGTATGAATGGACAGTTGCTTGTGTGGATGGACAGCCTCTGTTAAAATCAGTGACCCCTGGTGGAGTAGCACTACATACACTACCCCTTAAATATCCCACCCGCAAAATCAACCATCATGGATCCATATCTAAGGTGAGGCTCTTAGGAATGGCCGCTCTTTATAACTTTAACCCTAACGGCACTGCACATTTTTTCAATAATTTTTTGGTATCCAATATCATTCAACCCAGTTCCTTTAGCCCAGGGCATCACAGAAGACTTGGGGCACATCATGAGGCCACCCTGGACTACCAAGGGAATGAACCAAAGAACATCACCCACATCACCCACATCACCCACATCACCCACATCACCCACATCGCCCACATCACCCACATCGCCCACATCACCCACATCGCCCACATCACCCACATCACCCACATAACCCACATCACCCACATCACCCACATCGCCCACATAACCCACATCACCCACATCACCCACATAACCCACATCACCCACATCACCCACATAACCCACATCACCCACATCACCCACATAACCCACATCACCCACATCACCCACATCACCCACATAACCCACATCACCCACATAACCCACATCACCCACATCGCCCACATCACCCACATCGCCCACATCGCCCACATCACCCACATCACCCACATCACCCACATCACCCACATCACCCACATCACCCACATCACCCACATCGCCCACATCACCCACATCACCCACATAACCCACATCACCCACATCACCCACATAACCCACATCACCCACATCACCCACATAACCCACATCACCCACATCACCCACATAACCCACATCACCCACATCACCCACATCACCCACATAACCCACATCACCCACATAACCCACATCACCCACATAACCCACATCGCCCACATCACCCACATAACCCTGTCTAGGAGCACCAAAGAACCTTTTCTTCTCTTTCTGTCCATAAACTGGCTTAAAATATACTGTGATAAAAAAAAACTGTATTTTCACCAACAATGGCAACATAAATACACTATATGGCCTAAAGTATGTGAACCCACCTCCAAATGATTGTGTTTAGAGGTTTCCAGTGAATGAAAACTTTAATACTACAGCAAACAAAGACATTGTAGACAATAGCATGCTTCCAACCTTGGGGTAACAGTTTGGTTGAAGGCCATTTTTGGTTCCAGCATGACCGACGTGCCCCCCGAGGACAAAGCCAGCTCATTAAAGACATGGTGTGACCGGTTTGGTGTGGAGGAACTTGAATGTCCTGCACAGAGCCCTGACCTTAACCTCACTGAAAACCTTTGGGGTGAATTGAAATATCGATTTCAAGGCAGCTCTTCTCATACCACATCAGTACCAGGGCTTCGTAAACGGGCAGAAATTCCCACAGACACCCACCAAAATCTTGTGAAAAGCCTTCCCAGAAAATTGGAGGCTGTTATAGCCGAAAAAGGAGTCAACTCCATGTTAATGTCCATGATTTTGGGTTGGGATGTCCAAAAGCTCATGTAGGTTTGAAGGTCAGGTGTCCCATAGGTGACCATGTAATGTTTGTGTCCTACAATTATGGTGGGAAAGCTGCCCCTTTGCCAGTGCCGCCTATAGACACAAGCCTAATGGTGAATCCAGCTCTGGCTACTCAGAGGAAAAATGAAGACCAGGAGTGCCATACCAGAAGGTCAGAGGTCAGACTTAATTTATTCCAATAAAATCCTTTCCAGCAAGATCTGTAGCTGCTTCCAATGTGTTTAGATGACCAGAACTGCATGTGGTGAGTATAGAGAAAACAAAGAATGAAGGATAAACTCAATCTATCCCAAACCGAGCTCATAACATTTCCTCCTCCTGCCCGTTCCCCTGACTTCTATGTCAAGATCGATGACACAACTATCAACTCGTCCCCACATGCCAAGGTGTTATCATTTCCACATCCAACCACTGTCCAAAGCTTTCCACCTCAACCTCCGCAACATCTCTAAAATACACCCCTTCCTAACCAATGGCACCACAAAGCTTCGAATTCCCTCCCCTCGACTACTGCAGCTCCCTCCTCATTGGCTTACCTCTACATAGGCTCCTCCCCCCTTCAGTCCATCATGTATGCTGCTGCCAGACTCATCCACCTTACCAACTGGTCAGTGTCTGCCACTCCTCTCTGCCAATCCCTCCACTCACATCCGCTCACCTAAACTCCACAACTCCGCCCCCAGCTACATCAATAACCGAGTCCCAAAATACCAACCAAATCATTGTCTTCATTCCTCCCAAGACCTCCTGCTCTCTAGTTCCCTTGTCCCCTCCTCCCAGGACTTCTCAGTGCCTCTCCCATCCTATGGAATTCCCTACCCCAATCTGTCTGACTATCTCCTAATCTGTTTACTTTTAGGCGATCCCTGAAAACACTTCTCTTTGGAGAAACCTATCCTGCCCACACCTAACAACCGTACTTTTTTTTTTCTTCATGAGCTCCTCCCCCCACAGTTATTACCTGTTAATGCAATGTTAATTGGCAGACTCCGAGACTTCGATAGATAGACATCTATATAGGTGAAGGCCTCCAGCCAGACACCACTTCAGTATAGATAGGACCGCTGTCTCCTATGACAACAGTCTTGTAGATGTTACTAACAGTAAAGGTATTCAACTATCTGCAACGCGAACAGTTCTCTTTACCCCACAGTCACTCACTGTGGGTCTTCACTCAACGAGCTCCCCGTCTCTCTCTCTCTAGACTTCCGGACCCAATAGTCACTGGATCTCCTGAGCTTTTTCATGGTAGCACAGTATCTTCCTCAAGCATCACCCCTGCTTCCCTGCTGGGTCCCTGGCTTGGCACTCACAGATACTCCTCAAGCTTCACCCCCGCTGACACGTTAGGTCCCTGGCTTGGCACTCACAGATACTCCTAAAGCTTCACCTCGCTCCCCTGCTGGGTCCCTGTCTTGGCACTCACAGAGACTCCTCAAGCTTCACCCCCGCTGACAGGTTAGGTCCCTGGCTTGGCACTCCACAAATGTCACCTCTGCTGTCCCGCTGGGTTCCTGACTTGGCACTTGCTGATGTTTTCCCACTTCTTCATCGCCCTTGTTGGCTGGTGAGAAGACTGCTCTGGGTACTGGTCTCAGCTCACTCACAATGGTCTCCGGTAGCAAGGTGGATGGTCCCTTTATGGCTACAGCTTCCCCTCTACCTCCGACCGCGACTGGTTCCCTGGCCGGCAGATCCGTTACTTCTGTTTGGACTACAAGCCCGCAGTCCGAACTCTGCACTACTTCTGGATAGGCTCTCAGATAGCCTAGCAGACAGAAGTCCCCGGGATAGGCCTTAGGTTTCCGGCCTAGTAGCCTGAGCAATACGACACACGTCCACCCAGACAGCCGTCCAGGTGGCACAGAACCCCAATCACCTGACTCCACCCAAATAAATAGGTTTTCCTAGCAGGCCAAGAAAATACCTGCCCATTGGCTGAGACACCCCATCCATTCATAATCTGTCCTTGCAATGCCCTTGTCTTATCTAATGTCACCAGATACCCGGCCACCTAGTGACAGAAGAGAGAAGTGCAGCAATCCCAGAATTAGGGCGAAATCAATTGATATCCTGACAATTAGCCAAGTCAACTATCAGCAAACATCCGGGAGCTACATCTGTAACCATGATTGTATTCCATTTGTTCTATTTGTCATGACTGTAAACTTCTTTTTGGAAACCGAATAAAAAGATTGAAAGTAAAAAGAATCTCTAACCCGAGAGCTTCTACTAGCTTAACAAACATAGAGATCTCAAGATGGCCGACGACAGGAAATTGTAGGGCAGCCATTTGGAAAATGTTTCTTCACTTCCTTATTTTTGTCCCCCATCAGCTGCCAGTTTGTTATTGCCAAGAGTACGTGATGTCCGAAGAGATGTGGACGCTTGGAGAAGATTGCCGTATGAGTTGGCTCGGGAAGTATTGGGATCCAACAGATAGAATATGAGTGTGGGAGTGCAGAGACCTTTGTGACTCGGCTTGTACCCTCCTCGTCTTTCCCACACACAGCTGAACTATCATCGTCTGAATTGGTGCTAAATATAAGAAGCACCATTTGTCTGGCTGGTGAACCGACCACCCCGTGCCATAAAGCGTTTGGCATTAACGAGGCCTTCAAGGTTAAGTGACAACATCTCCATGTCCAAAGGCTGAGTCATGGTCCTCGCCGTGCCAAAAATCTATTTACTGGACGTTTTCATGACATCTATTAGTAATAAACACGCTGGAAGGGAAAAGAAAAGAACATTTTTGTGTCCGCAAAGTTCTTTTCTAAATAACACGATAAGAGAAGCGAAATGATCAGCCGGGGTCAGGAAAGATCATGAAGACATTTCATTGGGCGGGGGGTTCTGTTTGGTAATCAGCGAGGATGAGTCTTTAAAGAAGAAATTAACCCCCCCCCCCTTGTTTGCCCTTATTACCCCGAACCTCTAGTTGCCCTCAAAGAACTTTCACATGCCCAGCAAATCCAGCATTGATTGGTGTAGCCTCTTCCTTTGCCACCGCATGCGGGTCCCGTGCCGCCATCTTCTATACTGATGTCATCAGGGGGCCGGTGTCTCTATTGGAGGTTTTGCACCCAGACCCCCCGATGACACGCCTCTTCACATGGATAGCGGGGGGCCCGAGATTACCTCAAAGCCCCCTGTAATGCTTAATGGAGGCAAATGGGGGGGTGTCATCTAGGTGGGAAAATCCTGAAATGGGTTCACGACCCGGAGAACAGATATTTTGGAGTAAAAAAAAAGAAAATAATTGTCTTCTTACAGTTTAACCCGACCTTTCCCAACCTTTCCAACACAGAGGAACCCTTGAAATAGTTCTCCGGTCTCGGGGACCCCCTGCTAAAAAATGACAAATCTACAACTCCTGATACTTTAGTGTGATTGGTCAGTGGGAAGAATTCCCTCCTTACAGATAACAAAAAAGATCAATGGTATCGGTGGGAACTTATCCGAGAGGCAGAAATGGCCCAATACTGAAGGAACCCCCGAGCAACCTCTGGAGGAACCCCGAGCAACCTCTGGAGGAACCCCGGTTGAGAATCACTGGTTTAACCTCTTCAGTTCCAGAAGACTTACCCCCCTTTATGACCAGGCCTTTTTTTGTGATACGGCACTGCGTCACTTTAACTGACAATTGTTCTTTTTTCCCTACAAATAGAGATTTATTTTGGTGGTATTCGATCATCTCTGCGGCAGAGCGACAATTTTGAAAAAAAAAAATATTGAATAAAAAAATATAAAAAATCGAATTTCTCGAAATTTAGGCCAACATGTATTATGTATTCTCCTTCATATTTTTGGTAAAAAAAAAAAAAAAAATCCCAATAATGTGTATCTTGATTGGTTTGTACGAAAGTTATCGCATTTACAAACTACGGGATAGATTTATGGAATTGTATTTTTTTTTTTTTTACTAGTAATAATGGTGATCAGCGACTTATAGCGGGACTGCGACATTGTGGTGGACAGATCGGACATTAAGTGACCCTTTTTGGGGACCAGTGACACTAATACAGTGATCAGTGCTAAAAATAGTCACTGTACTAATGACACTGGCTGGGAAGGGGGTTAACATCTAGGGGTGATCAAAGGGTTAAATGTGTGCCTACAATGTGCTTGGTTACAGTGTGGGGGAGGGGCTTGTACAATGGGAAGGCAGAGATCCGTGTTCCTGCTTTGCACAGAATCAATACCTTCCCTACTGACAAAACAGCGCTCTGCCTTGTTAACGTTCTGCTTCTGTCCCGAACGATCAGCAAGTCCACCAGACCCGCTGAGGGGCTCCCACTGTGTCCAATCACAACGTCAGCTGGTCTGGTTCAGGAGGAGGGGCTCACTTGTCCCCCACTTTCCTGGCCTGCCAGGCTGCAAGTTTGGACAAGGGTCTGGTATGGATTTTGGGGGGACCACACACACCGTTTTTTTTTATTTTGGCATGGGGTTCCCCTTAAAATCCATACCAGACCCAAAGAGCCTGGCATGGATGGGGGGGGGGGGGGGGTAGGGTTGCCACCTCATCCCCCTTTAAACCTGAACACATATGTATCACACGGGTTCTGAGGCTGATTTAATGCAGATGAGGCACCAAGTGAGTTTAATTACCACCTTAATTAGTCCCAGAACCCGAGTAATTACTACGTGTTCGGGATTAAAGAGATGAGGTGGTAACCCTAGGGGGAACCCCACCCTGTTTTTTTCACCAATTTTTTTTTTTTTTGCTGGAAATTATTTATTTTACATTCAGCTGTCAGCGGGAAAACCTGCTGTCAGCTGACGACTCATTTGTGGTTAAGGACGTGGCGGAAGGATTCCCGGCCCGGCTCCTGAACCTAATGACGGCCGTTCGTCCTCCAAGTGCAAAGGAAATGTGTTTCTTTGGCGAACACCCAAATGGGCGATGTTTTGGACGAACACACGATCGGCCCGAACCGTTCGCCCATCCCTACGTATTACACAGGTAAACACAGACATCCTGAAAAATAAATGTAAATAAAATCCATCTTCAGTCAGGACTTCAGTGACAGATCCAGGGCGGTGCTGTAATGTAAAGTACAGCCCCCGGGATCCTGGGTGGGTGGGGTCATTTACCAAATATGGTCATGACTGCAGCACCTGGGATCTGTCATTTAGCAGCGGTGGGACGGCAGGAAGTCCTGGTGAACTCCAGACTAAGCGAATGGACATCTCTCCACAACTTGTATGAGAGGTGATAGACTTGTATCTTACTTCTTCCGGTCCTCTCATGTTCCCGGGGGTTGGTGGTCTCCTTGGATCCACCTACCTCTGTTATACTAACATACATGTTATTTATACACATGATGATTACTTTTGTAGACGTTTGGCACCCTCATCCTCTCCCCTGAGGAAGGAAAATTACATAACATTTCCAAAACGCGTTGGGTTTGGGTCCAGCTGTGAACATCTTGGTGGCCTTTCACTCCATAGAGGCCGGTTTGGTGCTCCAACTTACCTCGTGATCAGGTGCTTCTGCATATGTGTCCAATCATGTTGTGATTTTTATGCAGGGGTCAAGTCCTGGGGAAAAAAGTGTGGGAACTCCCACCCAAGATCCCCTCCCCCACCAAAAAAAAAATGATCCTCTCATATGCACGAACGCTTCAAAAGTGGTATTTCTCATCCAATTTTCGTATTGTGTGGATGAAGCTGAACTGTTAGTACATAAAAAACAATCCTGAATAAACATAAATCGGGTAATTCTCTGAATAATCGGCATTCATACAATTGTGCTTCCATGTAATGTGATCATCATGTTCTGATCTTTATTGGGGAATGTTATTTTGTATATAGAGTGTTTATGTGGTGAGTTTACACTTTTCATTGAACAGAGTTTGGATCACACAGGGTTATATGGAAAGGTGATAAATGAAGTGCACATTATCTGGACAGAATGCTTGGGGAGATGGTGATGTGTTCCTGCTTGGGGGGGCTGCAAACTCTGCAGGGCTCCAACACACACTCGCTGCTATTCCAACCCTTCACATATTTCCACATAAACTTCCCTCCTGGCATTAAACTTTGCCAGGTATTGTGCTCAGCTTACCACCCCAAACTGATGTTCCTCCCTCAGCTCACCTCTCTCCCTGCATGTCCTGTGAGCAGAATAGCTGTGCTCCTCCTCTTGGTTCTCTCATCATATGGCACTGAAGATAGAGGAGGGGGGATTCAGCAGGACACACAGAGCAAATATGCAGGAGACTGGGGGGGGGGGGATGAGGAGACAGAAAATCAGGAGGGGCCAGCAGGGAGGAGCGCATCACGAGAGGTCTGACTAAATACAATCTCTTAGCAGCAGGGACCTGATCTACCTGTCAGCTAGCTGTGATTGACAGGTAACGGAAGCTGTCATGGGGCCCCCTACTGGCAATGCCTGAATGGTCAGGTGTGCGGCGCTTACTATTGCGAGCTGTGTCGGCGGCTGCTGGTGTAGCACCTGCCACACATCTCACATACTTCAAAGTATTGCAGGACACAGCTGCTAACCGGAACCGAGTTCCTGTTGTGGGAAAAGTACAGGAACTCCGTTCCCATGCGTTCCCCCAGGACTTGAGCCCTGGTTTTATGTATTTATCTTTGGGAACATTTTTTTTGATTGTAACCAATAAACTTTTGTTATATTTTTTAAATGAATTACTATTATTACGCCTCTTTTTTGTACTCGCACCCCCCCCTCCCCCTCATCTGTCCTTAAAGTCCTGGTTGGGGTGACATTTCTTTGAAGTCCCGGTAAACTGTCCAGTTTTGGACAAATATTTTGCCTGTTAGATATGTGCGGTTCGTTTTGTTCCAAATTAAAATGTTTTCGAATTTCTGAATTAGAATATTACCGAATTTAAACAAATCCAAAATAACGGAAAAAAAATTCCAATTGGAATCTTTTTCAAATCGATTTCGAATAGTTTCCCAATTACCAAAGAGAATAAAATAGAATAGAAAATTAAGGAATAAAATATAATTTTTTTTTATTCTATTCCTTTATTTTCTATTGTATTTTATTCTCTTTGGAAATTGGAAATCAATTTGAAATCGAATAAACTAAATGAATTCCAAAAACGAATTAAACAAAACAATTATTTTCCTTCTGCGCACGTCGGTTGCCGGTTCCTCGGGCCGGTTGTGTTTTGTTCTTATCTACATGAATTGTTGGTTTTATCCCTCGGAGAAGTAGAAGGATTTTCTTCGGACCGTCCAATCATCTCTTAGCAGTCGCATTGCCATGCACCTCCCCCGCTCGCCGTTCTCTCGGCCAGTAAACATAAGAAGTGAGAAGGAATGACGCGGCGTTGTTGTTGTGGATTAATGGCGCTGATAAGAAATCATATCAGACATTACTCACTGCCCAAATATAAATATTGAAGGATTGGAAAGTCGGCGGTGTGACCGGCCAATGAAATGACTTTATGTATCAAAGTCGCCAAAAATATTTCCTGAACTTTGATGCCGGCGGGACACTCTAGTACCTGCGCAGGCGATGGCGGGACACTCCCGTACCTGCGCAGGCGATGGCAGGACACTCCCGTAACTTGGGCAGACGATGGCGGGACACTCCCGTACCTGCACAGGCGATGGCGGGACACTGCCGTACCTGCGCAGGCGATGGCGGGACACTTCCGTACCTGCGCAGTCGATGGGGGGACACTCCCGTACCTGCGCAGGCGATGGCGGGACACTCCCGTACCTGCGCAGGCGATGGCGGGACACTCCCGTACCTGCGCAGGCGATGGCGGGACACTCCCGTACCTGCGCAGGCGATGGCGGGACACTCCCGTACCTGTTCAGGTGATGTTGGGACACTCCCGTACCTGCACAGGTGATGGGGGACACTCCCGTACCTGCGCAGGCGATGGCGGGACACTCCCGTAACTTGGGCAGACGATGGCGGGACACTCCCGTACCTGCGCAGGTGATGGCGGGACACTCCCGTACATGCGCAGTCGATGGGGGGACACTCCCGTACCTGCGCAGGCGATGGCGGGACACTCCCGTACCTGTTCAGGTGATGTTGGGACACTCCTGTACCTGCACAGGTGATGGCGGGACACTCCCGTACCTGCGCAGGCGATGTTGGGACACTCCCTTACCTGCGCAGGCGATGGCGGGACACTCCCGTACCTGCTCAGGCGATGGCGGGACACTCCCGTACCTGTTCAGGTGATGTTGGGACACTCCCGTACCTGCACAGGTGATGGCGGGACACTCCCGTACCTGCGCAGGCGATGGGGGACACTCCCGTACCTGCGCAGGCGATAGCGGGACACTCCCGTACCTGCGCAGGTGATGGGGGGACACTCCCGTACCTGCGCAGGCGATGGGGGGACACTTCCGTACATGCTCAGGCGATAGCGGGATACTTCCGTACCTGCACAGGTGATGGGGGGACACTCCCGTACCTGCGCAGGTGATGGGGGGACACTCCCGTACCTGCGCAGGCGATGGGGGGACACTCCCGTACCTGCGCAGGCGATGGGGGGACACTCCCGTACCTGCGCAGGCGATGGCGGGACTCTCCCGTACCTGCGCAGGCGATGGGGGGACATTCCCGTACCTGCGCAGGCGATGGCGGGACACTCCCGTACCTGCGCAGGCAATGGCGGGACACTCCCGTACCTGCGCAGGCGATGGCGGGACACTCCCGTACCTGCGCAGGCGATGGGGGGACACTCCCGTACCTGCTCAGGCGATGGGGGGGGACAGTCCCGTACCTGCGCAGGCGATGGCGGGACACTCCCGTACCTGCTCAGGCGATGGCGGGACACTCCCGTACCTGCGCAGGCGATGGCGGGACACTCCCGTACCTGCGCAGGCGATGGCGGGACACTCCCGTACCTGCGCAGGCGATGGCGGGACACTCCCGTACCTGCGCAGGCGATGGCGGGACACTCCCGTACCTGCTCAGGCGATGGGGGGACATTCCCGTACCTGCTCAGGCGATGGCGGGACACTCCCGTACCTGCGCAGGCGATGGCGGGACACTCCCGTACCTGCTCAGGCGATGGCGGGACACTCCCGTACCTGCGCAGGCGATGGGGGGACACTCCCGTACCTGCGCAGGTGATGGCGGGACACTCCCGTACATGCGCAGGCGATGGGGGGACACTTCCGTACCTGCGCAGTCGATGGCGGGACACTCCCGTACCTGCGCAGGCGATGGCGGGACACTCCCGTACCTGCGCAGGCGATGGCGGGGCACTCCCGTACCTGCGCAGGTGATGGCGGGACACTCCCGTACATGCGCAGGCGATGGGGGGACACTTCCGTACCTGCGCAGGCGATGGGGGGACACTCCCGTACCTGGTGATGGCGGGACACTCCCGTACCTGCGCAGGCGATGGCGGGACACTCCCGTACCTGCGCAGGCGATGGCGGGACACTCCCGTACCTGCGCAGGCGATGGGGGGACACTCCGGTACCTGCGCAGGCGATGGGGGGACACTCCCGTACCTGCGCAGGCGATGGGGGGACACTCCCGTACCTGCGCAGGCGATGGGGGGACACTCCCGTACCTGCGCAGGCGATGGGGGGACACTCCCGTACCTGCGCAGGCGATGGGGGGACAGTCCCGTACCTGCGCAGGCGATGGGGGGACACTCCCGTCCTCTGCACATGCTCTGTTTACAGTGAGTTTCTATGCTGAGCATTTCCTCACATCTGAGCAGCCCATGTGACTATAGAGTCACACATGTGGGCATATAAACAATGACAGGCCACTCCCTCCTTCCTCCTCCATGCCCACTAACCAGCTAAACACAATGGGGGGCGGGATATCGCATGTAGATTGATGGAGGCTTAGCCTCCCTGTTATTCTAAGACACAGGCTGGAGGGGGCGTGAAACAGCCTGTGACTGGCAGAAATCCGCCTCCACACCGTGTTATTTCCACAAAATAATAAGGAGTTGATTTCAAATATATATTTGTATGACAATTTAAAGCAGTTTATTGATATTGATTATATATTTTTACTCTAAAGGCTGTAATCAGACAATAATCTGTCACAGAGCCACCTAGTGGCAGACTAGATAGCTGCACCTGCCTACAAGCGGTGTCAAATCAACGTTTGTTTTCGACCACTGTGACGGGAAAATCTGAAGAAGCAGGATGGAAATCTTTTCTCATACAAATAAATTTGAATGGGTTTCATTCTGTTAAGTCTGTGAAATCCAAAATCGAATGTTAGAAACAAACGGAAATTTTGGATTACCTTTTATTACGATATTCGTCAATCCATCTATTATAATGAGAATTTTTATACAAATTTTGTTAGGAATATTTCTATGAACTCCTTTGAAAAGTTCCTGGTGTACGGCCGACTTTATGCCGCCATTTTCATTGAAATTTTCATCTTTTTGACGTCATTGTAGTTAACAGGAAAACCAAGATTAATGTGATTAAAAGTGTAATGGAATTTTATTGGCTCCTTTTGTGGCTGAGGACCCACTGGGGTGTAGAAGTCGCCGGCCCGGGAACCAGATTATTTACCCCAACATCAATACTTGGGGTAGCAATACCAATAAAATACCCTTATGTGCTATTTTCCCACCCTACTGAACTACCTGTTATGTAGCGTACACACGGTCGGAATTTCCGATGGAAACAGTCCGATGGGAGATTTTCATCGGATTTTCCGACCGTGTGTACGCCCATCGGTCTTTTTCTGTCGGAATTTCCGACGGACTTTGAATTGAGAACCTGTTCTCAATTTTTCCGACGGAAAACCTTTCTATCGGATTTTCCGATCGTGTGTATGCAATTTCGACACGCAAAATTCCGACGCATTCTCAGAAACAATTCAACGCATGCTCGCAAGCATTAAACTTCCCTTCTATAGTGCTGTCGAACGTGTTTTATGCCGCGGTGTTATTGACCGTCGGAATTTGGTGTGATCGTGTGTAGGCAACACAGCTTGAGCGAAATTCCGTCGGAATTCCGTCTGAAAAAACGTCATTTTTTTTTTCGACGAGAATTCCGATCGTGTGTACGCGCCTTTAGAAGACTTGACCTTCATTTCTGCTCTACTCACATCTCAGCATTTTGGATTTTTTCCGGCTTTCTGTGGAAGTAACACCGGTCACCACTTCTCCCAACTACCCCATAGAAGACTTGGCCTTGATTCCTGCTCTGCTGACCACCCGACATTCTGGATTTTCTCTCACTTCCTGTCGGGGTAACATCGGTCACCAGGACAAAGAGAGTGGGAATCTGCCCAAGCGAGGGACAGCAATAACCTGTGAGAGGAACTGACTCTTCCCCATTTCATCCAAACCTAAAACTAAAAATTTGACATTAAATCCTTTCAGCCATTTGGAGATTTCTCCCATCAGCCGAGACATTTTTTTCTAACAGTTTCTATTTAAAATCTCTCGATATTGTCCAGAGTCTGGTTTGTGTTCAGTGGAAAAATCCAGTTAAGAAGGAAACAAATGACCTGGATTATCTCATAGAAAAACAGCCGAGGTAAAGAGTGAAAGTGTCCGGGTGTTTGGCCATCACTCTTCGGTCTCAGAACAGATACAACCCGGATCTTCGAGGAATATCGATCCCAGGAGACTCTCAATGACATCTCTATAGAATGTTCTCCTTACAAGAAGACTGAACTCTCTAAAATATACAAATATATATAAAAGTACAAAAACCAAGACAGAGTAATGATTCACCAACCGAACCCTTCCTAATACCCCGAGTTCTCTGTCACTGAGCCCCAAAACTTCAATGCCTGAAATAATTTGAGGAAAGCAAACAATCGATCCCCCGGTGCCCAACCTGTGGCCCTCAGTGGCCTCGGTGTCCCTGCAGAGAGTCGTCTGTGTTTTTCGTACCGAGGTGCCGGGGAAGGAAAAATGTCCTTTAGATTTGGGTTTCTGAAGAATTTCTTTCACACTAAGCCGGCTGTAGGGAGCAGAAAGAAGAAGCTTTGATTTGTAAATGAGCTGTTATAGCCGTGATAACTAGCAGTCTCTTGTGATGTGTCTCCAGTCTATGACTGTTTTCTAAAGCACGTCCCCAGTCTCCAACAACTGCAGTCTCTGATCATCTCCTGTATCATGTCTGCAGTCTCTGATCATCTCCTGTATCATGTCTGCAGTCTCTGATCATCTCCTGTATTATGTCTGCAGTCTCTGATCATCTCCTGTATTATGTCTGCAGTCTCTGATCATCTCCTGTATTATGTCTGCAGTCTCTGATCATCTGCTGTACCATGTCTGCAGTCTCTGATCATCTCCTGTATTATGTCTGCAGTCTCTGATCATCTCCTGTACTATGTCTGCAGTCTCTGATCATCTCCTGTATCATGTCTGCAGTCTCTGATCATCTCCTGTATTATGTCTGCAGTCTCTGATCATCTCCTGTATTATGTCTGCAGTCTCTGATCATCTCCTGTATTATGTCTGCAGTCTCTGATCATCTCCTGTACTATGTCTGCAGTCTCTGATCATCTCCTGTACTATGTCTGCAGTCTCTGATCATCTCCTGTATTATGTCTGCAGTCTCTGATCATCTCCTGTACTATGTCTGCAGTCTCTGATCATCTCCTGTATCATGTCTGCAGTCTCTGACCATCTCCTGTACTATGTCTGCAGTCTCTGAGCATCTCCTGTATTATGTCTGCAGTCTCTGATCATCTCCTGTACTATGTCTGCAGTCTCTGATCATCTCCTGTATCATGTCTGCAGTCTCTGATCATCTCCTGTATTATGTCTGCAGTCTCTCATCATCTCCTGTATCATGTATGCAGTCTCTGATCATCTCCTGTATTATGTCTGCAGTCTCTGATCATCTCCTGTACTATGTCTGCAGTCTCTGATCATCTCCTGTATCATGTCTGCAGTCTCTGATCATCTCCTGTATTATGTCTGCAGTCTCTGATCATCTCCTGTATTATGTCTGCAGTCTCTGATCATCTCCTGTATCATGTCTGCAGTCTCTGATCATCTCCTGTATTATGTCTGCAGTCTCTGATCATCTCCTGTATTATGTCTGCAGTCTCTGATCATCTCCTGTATCATGTCTGCAGTCTCTGATCATCTCCTGTACCATGTCTGCAGTCTCTGATCATCTCCTGTATCATGTCTGCAGTCTCTGATCATCTCCTGTATTATGTCTGCAGTCTCTGATCATCTCCTGTATTATGTCTGCAGTCTCTGATCATCTCCTGTATCATGTCTGCAGTCTCTGATCATCTCCTGTACTATGTCTGCAGTCTCTGATCATCTCCTGTATCATGTCTGAAGTCTCTGATCATCTCCTGTATCATGTCTGCAGTCTCTGATCATCTCCTGTACTATGTCTGCAGTCTCTGATCATCTCCTGTACTATGTCTGCAGTCTCTGATCATCTCCTGTATCATGTCTGCAGTCTCTGATCATCTCCTGTATCATGTCTGCAGTCTCTGATCATCTCCTGTATCATGTCTGCAGTCTCTGATCATCTCCTGTACTATGTCTGCAGTCTCTGATCATCTCCTGTATTATGTCTGCAGTCTCTGATCATCTCCTGTACTATGTGTGCAGTCTCTGATCATCTCCTGTACTATGTCTGCAGTCTCTGATCATCTCCTGTATTATGTCTGCAGTCTCTGACCATCTCCTGTACTATGTCTGCAGTCTCTGATCATCTCCTGTATTATGTCTGCAGTCTCTGATCATCTCCTGTACTATGTCTGCAGTCTCTGATCATCTCCTGTATCATGTCTGCAGTCTCTGATCATCTCCTGTATTATGTCTGCAGTCTCTGATCATCTCCTGTACTATGTGTGCAGTCTCTGATCATCTCCTGTACTATGTCTGCAGTCTCTGATCATCTCCTGTATTATGTCTGCAGTCTCTGACCATCTCCTGTACTATGTCTGCAGTCTCTGATCATCTCCTGTATCATGTCTGCAGTCTCTGACCATCTCCTGTACTATGTCTGCAGTCTCTGATCATCTCCTGTATTATGTCTGCAGTCTCTGATCATCTCCTGTACTATGTCTGCAGTCTCTGATCATCTCCTGTATTATGTCTGCAGTCTCTGATCATCTCCTGTATCATGTCTGCAGTCTCTGATCATCTCCTGTATTATGTCTGCAGTCTCTGATCATCTCCTGTACTATGTCTGCAGTCTCTGATCATCTCCTGTATCATGTCTGCAGTCTCTGATCATCTCCTGTATTATGTCTGCAGTCTCTGATCATCTCCTGTATTATGTCTGCAGTCTCTGATCATCTCCTGTATCATGTCTGCAGTCTCTCATCATCTCCTGTATTATGTCTGCAGTCTCTGATCATCTCCTGTATTATGTCTGCAGTCTCTGATCATCTCCTGTACTATGTCTGCAGTCTCTGATCATCTCCTGTATCATGTCTGAAGTCTCTGATCATCTCCTGTATTATGTCTGCAGTCTCTGATCATCTCCTGTACTATGTCTGCAGTCTCTGATCATCTCCTGTATTATGTCTGCAGTCTCTGATCATCTCCTGTATCATGTCTGCAGTCTCTGATCATCTCCTGTACTATCTCTGCCTTCGCCTTGGTCAACATCACAAGAAACATCTCCTGCGTTCCTGTTTAAAGATTTGCTTTGCTGACATCCCTTCTGGCTCCAGATCCTGCTCGCTGTTTCACTACATTGATCCCTGACTTCTGGCTTGGCTGACTATCCATTACGGTTATTGAACTTTGGCTATGTTTTGACTACCTTTGTTTTTTTTTACTTATATTATTAAACAAGTGTGATTTAACTGTACTTCTTCGACCTGATTTCATGGTTTCTGACAACTAAATTATTATATTGTGTTTGTGTTTACTAAAATTGAATAATGTGTATTTTTCCAAAATATTTGCGTTTGAAATATTGCGCAAATATCGTGTAACATAAAAAAAAGCAACACTCTCGCCATTTTATTCTCCAGGGCCTCTGCTTAAAAATATATATAATGTTTGAGGGTTCTAAGTAATTTTCTAGTATTTTTACATGTATGACAGAATTGGCCTGGGAGTCAAATGGTGAATTATGTAATTAGGGTAATTAGGGTAAGTATGGTAAGTAGGGTAAGTATGGTAAGTAGGGTAAGTATGGTAAGTAGGGTAAGTAGGGTAAGTATGGAAAGTAGGGTAAGTATGGAAATTAGGGTAAGTAGGGTAATTAGGGTAAGTAGGGTAATTAGGGTAAGTAGGATAAGTATGGTAAGTAGGCAGCACATTGATTTTGAATAGGATTATCAATGTAATGCATGTCAACAAAGAAATCGAGGGGTCCCTAGGGATTGAATCCTCCGCCCGACACTCTGCTGCCCCTAATTTCAGTATTGTTGTTCTTTTAGGTGATGAGTAGGGATGGGCCCGGTGCTCGATGCGAACCCATGTTCGAATCGAGCACCGGCCGTTCGCTCGCTCGGCGAGCCCAGAACTATTTGGGCCGTTCGCATCACATTCGTGTGATGCGAGCGGCCCCGCAATGCATTGCGGCCGGCGCAGTGCATTGCTGGCTGATTATTGGCCCCGCATGCTTGGCCAATTACAGCGCCGGAAACTAGGGGAGCAATAATTGGCTACAGGCAGGACGCCTGTAGCCAATTAAAACTCAGGGGCTTTAGTACACGCCCCACCATATAAAAGGCCGCCACGCCGTCGGCCCAGGGCACATGTGTTCCGGCTTTAGGGAGAGCAGTCTGCTGATTGATTTGCTTCTTTGCTTGATTGCTATTTCTTTGCTAAACCATTGCTACCTGAGTCATTCATCATTACTGATCATTCATTGCTGCTGATTGCACAGTGAGTGTGATATTAGCTGCTGCTGGGGATTAGTCTGGTGTGTGCGTGCTGTTAGTACAGCATAGCAGTAGCACCAATCGCAGTGCTGTTAGCACAGCATTGCACCCCAACTTCTGTCCCAACCTTCTGTCCCATCCCAGGCAGGGATTTATAGGAGCCATATTGTGTTAGTGGCAGCACACATAGGACCTATATTTTCTTGTCAGCAGCACACATATAGTACCTATAGTGTCTTTGTGTCAGCAGCACCCATAGGACTTATAGTGTGTTTGTGGCAGCACACAGAGCTCCTATATTTCCTTTTCAGCAGAACACATAGTACCTATAGTGTGTTTGTGTCAGCACCCATAGGACTTATAGTGTGTTGTGAGCACACATAGGAGCTCTATTTTTGATACAATATACACTACCGACTACAATGGCTGGAAGACCGCCAAGGAGAGGCAGACCGTCCCGAGGCAAGAACACAGGGCAAGCAGGCTCTGTTTCTAGAGACAACAGTGCTGGTCGTGGACGTGGTCGTGCATCGTCATCAGCACGTGGCCATGGGACACGCTTGTCTTTGTTTTCGGCAGCTGGACATGTGGAGCCACATCATGCTGAAGGCTTGGTAGAATGGATGACCAAGCCCTCCTCATCCTCCTCATCCTCTCTCACCCAGGCTCAGGGTACTGGCAGAGCAGCTGCCAACGTGTACTCAATGGCATCATCAGCCACCCCTTCCCTAGACCCACCATGTCCTCCTGAGGAGTCCCCCGAACTGTTTGAGCACAGTGTTGGGTACATGCTCCAGGAGGATGCCCAACGATTTGAAGGCTCGGATGATGATACCCAGCTTGAGGAAGGCAGTAGTGTGCGCGCAGAGAGAGGGGATGCTGAAGGACAGCAATCTGGCAGTACTGTTCCACCAGCTGCAGCTTACTGCCAGGTTTGCTCTAGTGGTGAAGAGGGAGGGGATGATGAGGTCACTGACTCCACGTGGGTGCCTGAAGGGAGAGAGGAGGAGGAGGAGGATGCGGCGGCACATGTCCAACGAGGCAGGATGCCCCCTGGAGGCCAGGTAGAGGCCAGCACAGCAACTGTACAACACCGCAGAGCTCCGCCTGTGCAGGGCGCTGCCTCTGCACGTTATCAGAAAAGTTCTTTGGTGTGGGCCTTTTTTGAGACGAGTGCATCAGATCGCACCACTGCTATTTGCAATATTTGTCTCAAGCGTATCTCGCGTGGCCAAAACATCAGCCGCTTGGGCACCACAAGCATGAGCAGACATATGTCGACCTGCCATGCAGCTCGTTGGCAAGCACACATAAAAGACCCACACCAAAGAACTAAGCGGACCTCTCCTTCCTCCTCATCAGCTGGGATCTCCATCCCCACTATATCTTCAGTCCTCTCTGAAAGCTGCTGTGAGAGGACTGAAGGTGTAGAATTAGGTGTGTCACAACCAAGTACTTGCAGTACACCGACGTCCGATTGTAGCAGGCAAATTTCCCTGCCCCAGCTGCTGGACCGTCAAAAGAAGTACACTCCCAGCCATCCACATGCCCAGCGGTTGAATGCTAGCTTGGCTAAATTGCTAGCACTTCAACTGCTGCCTTTTCAGTTGGTAGACTCGGCCCCCTTCCGTGAGTTTGTTCAATGTGCGGTTCCTCAGTGGCAGGTTCCCAAACGCCACTTTTTCTCACGGAAGGCGATTCCGTCTCTCTACCGGCATGTGGAAGGCAATGTCCATGCCTCGCTGGACAGGGGGGTCAGCGGTAAGGTGCATATTACCGCTGACTCATGGTCCAGCAGGCATGGACAGGGACGGTACCTTTCTTTCACGGCCCATTGGGTCACTCTATTGGCAGCTGGGAGGGATGCAGGACAAGGTGCAGTAGTGTTGGAGGTTGTTCCGCCACCATGCCTCCAAAACGCTACTACTGCTACTGGTTGTGACACACCTCTCTCCTCCACCCCCCTCCTCTTCTTCTTCCTCCAGTGCTCTGTCCTCGGAACCAGCGGTGCTCCGTAGGCGTACAAGGGGCTACGCAAGTACGCAGGCAAAAAGATGCCATGCCGTGCTTGCGCTGGTGTGTTTGGGGGACAGGAGCCACACTGGGACAGAGGTTCTGGCAGCTCTGCAGGGGCAGGCCGAGAGGTGGTTGACGCCACGCCAGCTTAAGCCAGGAATGGTGGTTTCTGACAATGGCACCAACCTCCTCTCCGCCCTGCGAAAGGGACAGCTGACCCATGTGCCCTGCATGGCTCACGTCCTCAACCTGGTGGTGCAGCGGTTCTTGGGCAGGTTCCCAGGCTTACAGGATGTCCTGAGGCAGGCCAGGAAAGTCTGTGTGCATTTCCGCCGATCTTATAATGCCAGTGCTCGGCTGACTGAGCTGCAAAAGGAGCTGAACCTGCCCAAGAACCGCCTAATATGTGACATGCCCACCAGGTGGAACTCAACGTTGGCCATGCTGCAGCGACTGCACACGCAGCAGAGGGCCATCAATGAGTACCTTTGCAACTACGGCACCAGGACAGGGTCAGGGGAGCTTGGCTTTTTTTCCCCACGCCAGTGGAGCATGATCAGGGATGCATGCACTGTCCTCTCACCATTTGAGGAGGCCACGAAGATGGTGAGCAGTGACAGTGCATGCATCAGTGACACTGTACCTCTTGTCCACCTGTTGGAGCATACGCTGCATGGGATAATGGACAGGGCACTTGAGGCAGAACAGAGGCAGGAAGAGGAGGACTTCCTTGCCTCTCAAGGCCCCCTTTATCCAGACAGTGTTCCTTCTGTCCCACCCATCACACAGGAAGAGGATGAGGATGAGGAGGAGGAGGAGGATTGTGTGAGCATGGAGGTGGAGCCTGGCACTCAGCATCAGCAGCAGCAGTCTTTTAGGGATGATGTACAGTCCCAACAAACCAGTGGACTTGTACGTGGCTGGGAGGAGGTGGCTGCGGATCATGTCGTCCTCAGTGACCCAGAAGACTTCGGACCGAATGCCTCAGCTAACCTACGTTGCATGGCCTCCCTGATCCTGCAAAGCCTGCGGAAGGATCCTCGTGTTCTTCGGATCAAGGAGAGGGACCATTACTGGCTGGCCACTCTCCTTGATCCACGGTACAAGGGTAAGGTTGCGGACCTTATCTTGCCGTCGCAGAGGGAGCAGAGGATGAGACATCTCAGGGAGGCCTTGCAGAAAGGTCTGTGCAACGCGTTCCCAGAAACTGGGAGGTTACAAACTCCTGGTCCTGGGCGACGAGTTGCTGAGGCTTCGGTCAGTAGCAGAAGGAGCGGTGGGGAAGGTGGACGTCTGACCGATGCGTTCAGACAATTTTTTAGTCCGCAGCCCCAAGGTATGATCGGTTCCAGCAACCATCGCCAGCGTCTGATATACATGGTGCAGGAATACCTTGGGGCAAGGTCAGACTTGGACACCTTTCCCACCGAAAATCCTCTGGCTTACTGGGTCCTGAGGATGGATCACTGGCCAGAGCTTGCACAGTATGCAATTGAGCTACTGGCCTGTCCTGCCTCCAGCGTTCTTTCCGAACGCACATTCAGTGCTGCTGGAGGATTTGTCACCGATCATAGGGTGCGCCTGTCCACCGACTCGGTTGATCGACTGACCTTCATAAAAATGAATCAGTCTTGGATCACCACCAGCTACCAGGCACCTGAAGCGGATATAACTGAATAATTTATAATATCACATCCCTTCAAGACTGCCTATGCTGATGCTGAGTGACTGTCCTCTTATGTTCACTGACTATCCTCTTCCTCCTCCTCAATGATCCATTCCTTGATAGCTTGGAAGAACATTTTTGTTTCTGGGTGCCACCACACCAGTGCCTAAGGCACAATTTTTCAGCCCCTGTATAACAGGGGTGTGTAATTACAATTTTTAAAAAAAATGCTTCGCAACAGGTCTGACTGCTGTGCTCCAAGTACAGTATCTGTGAGGGGTTGCAGTGTTGTGACACCAGCACCAGTGCCTAAGGCCCAATTTTTCAGCCCCTGTTTAACAGGGGCGTGTAATTACAATTTTTTAAGCAATGCTTCGCAACAGGTCTGACTGCTGTGCTCCAAGTACAGTATCTGTGAGGGGTTGCAGTGTTGTGGCACCAGCACCAGTGCCTAAGGCACAATTTTTCAGCCCCTGTTGGGGCGTGTAATTACAATTTTTAGGCAATGCTTTGCAACAGGTCTCATTGCTGTGCTCAGAGTAAAGTATCTGTGAGGGGTTGCAGTGTTGTGGCACCAGCACCAGTGCCTAAGGCACAATTTTTCAGCCCCTGTTGGGGCGTGTAATTACAATTTTTAGGCAA
Source organism: Lithobates sylvaticus (assembly GCA_028564925.1). Taxonomy (NCBI): domain Eukaryota; kingdom Metazoa; phylum Chordata; class Amphibia; order Anura; family Ranidae; genus Lithobates; species Lithobates sylvaticus. The sequence continues at coordinate 201,950,629 of CM053037.1, read as the reverse complement.
TGCTTTGCAACAGGTCTCATTGCTGTGCTCAGAGTAAAGTATCTGTGAGGGGTTGCAGTGTTGTGGCACCAGCACCAGTGCCTAAGGCACAATTTTTCAGCCCCTGTTGGGGCGTGTAATTACAATTTTTAGACAATGCTTTGCAACAGGTCTCATTGCTGTGCTCAGAGTACAGTATCTGTGATGGGTTGCAGTGTTGTGGCACCAGCACCAGTGCCTAAGGCACAATTTTTCAGTCCCTGTTTAACAGGGGCGTGTAATTACAAATCTTGATCTAATAGTTCACAGCAGGGCCCATTCCTGCGCCCACCAAGAGTAACTGTGAGGGCTTACAGTCTTGTGGCAACACCGTCCACCACCCACCACCACCACCACCACCACCAAAGGCCCAATTTTTCTGCCCTGTTCAACAGGTGCATGCAATTACAAATCTTGATCTGATAACTCACAGCAGGGCCCATTCCTGCGCCCACCAAGAGTAACTGTGAGGGCTTACAGTCTTGTGGCAACACCGTCCACCACCACCACCACCACCAAAGGCCCAATTTTTTCTGCCCTGTTCAACAGGTGCATGCAATTACAAATCTTGATCTAATAACTCACAGCAGGGCCCATTCCTGCGCCCACCAAGAGTAACTGTGAGGGCTTACAGTCTTGTGGTAACACCGTCCACCACCACCACCACCACCACCAAAGGCCCAATTTTTCTGCCCTGTTCAACAGGTGCATGCAATTACAAATCTTGATCTAATAACTCACAGCAGGGCCCATTCCTGTGCCCACCAGTGTTGTGGCTACACCAACATCTAATAGGGCAAATTTCTGCAGAGTATATACGCCAGGCCCCTACTTTCAAACATCCAACTTACAAACGACTCCTACTTGCAAACGGAAAGAGAAAACAGGAAGTGAGAGGAAATCTACCCCTAGGAAGGGAAATTCCATCCTGTTAGATTTAATTTGGGAAAAAGGTATCTCCTCTCTACTGATACTTTATCACCAATCCTTGTTTCAATTAAAACCCCACTTTTCCAAAAACATTTGTCATTGGGACGGAAAGTGAGGTGAAATGTTCTGAACAGATGTGCAAAGACAGCAAATGTTACAGGGGTGATAACCCCTCCCTATGTTCTCCAAAAAGCTTAAAAATAGATTTTTTTGGGATGGAGCTACACTTCATAATGTACCTGTTCAGATTCTACTTAAGAACAAACCTACAGTCCGTGTCTTGTTTGCACCACCTATATACTGCTGTTCAGAGTATATAGGGTTGTAGGTATAGGGTTTTATTTTGGGTGCGGGGTCCCCCTTAATATCCATACAAGACCCAAAGGGGCTGGGGTGGGGGGGGTGATGGGGTAGCCATGCCATTTTTCTCAAGGATTTTCAGCCATATGGCGGCCAGGACAAGACATGACATTAAAGCCGCAAGTGGTTTTAAATGGCTTCTTTTTTTCCTTTACAAATGTCATTTTGTGCAAGGACAGTTCTAAACACGGGAAACACATGCCACTTCACAGACATACTTTAGACACCCCCCAGGTACCATATTTAAAGGAAAATTTCACTTTTTTTTTCACTTTATGCATCATTAAAATGACTGCTCCCGAAAAAACGTTAGTTTTTAAAAGTTCTTTTTGCATTGATATATGTCCCCTGGGGCAGGACCCGGGTCCCCAAACCTGTTTTATGACATTAACATGCATATTGGCCGTTGTAATTAGCACTTTTGATTTCGAACGTTCGCGTCCATTATAACGTATAGGGTTCGAAAATTTGCGCGAACTTTCGGTCCGTTCGAAGGTTCTGGTGCGAATCGAACCCGGGGGTGTTCGGCTCATCCCTAGTGGTGAGAATCTCACCTGCAGGATGGAAATATTTTGGATTTCACCAAAAAAGGTTCTAGAAAGTGATGAGAAAAGTCATTGATTGAACAATCCTCCATATTTGCCTTTTAATTGGAAGCGATGATTATTTGGGTTTTGGTGCCGGTTCCATTAGGATGATTTGAATGGAGAACTTCCTTGGGTTCCAGGGCTGAATCCTTCTCAGATGCTTGGATGGGGAAGTCTATTGATCACTATCCCGATGCTAAATTGCACCTTTCTTTAATGGAAGGGTTGATGGTATACAGCTGTGTTTGTTCCTCGCTCCTCGCCAGGTTAGTCTGCCCTGTAATCAGAGCTTTGTCTGGAGTTTTGTTGTTTTCTTAACTCTCTCTATACGGTTGTAGATCTAACCGATAACGAGGAGAAGATAGAACAAGCTTTCCAAAACGTTTCACAAGGAACCGGCACAGCTCCATAGTCTGGAACCTTCCTTATCTCATGCCATGATCTCATGAAGTGTCCATCTGTCCTGGTGGGGCACAGCGTGGGGCACAGCGTGGGGCACAACGTGGGGCACAGCGTGGGGCACAACGTGGGGCACAGCGTGGGGCACAACGTGGGGCACAACGTGGGACACAGCGTGGGGCACATCGTGGGGCACAGTGTGGGGCACAACAAGATCCTTTTTTTTGGAGTGGATGTTTTGGGGATTTGTCCAGACAAATGTGGTATTTCAGCTGTAGGTATGCTAATTTTTTTTAAATTGGATCTGAGGCATATTCTGTCCTTTTGGGGAGATCTGTTTTAGTTCTCAGATCCCTTCTGGTCCATCTTCGCACTTTGAGTGTCAACTTTAAGGTGTTGCAGTTGTTACACTTTTCATATTATAAACCATTGTGTGACGCAGATCCTCAGATAGAGGCTGCTGGAGGTCAGTAAAGTCACCCATTGGCCAAATGTGGTCAGTAAAGTCACCCATTGGCCAAATGTGGTCAGTAAAGTCACCCATTGGCCAAATGTGGTATTTCAGCTGTAGGTGAGCTGATTATAAGTTGAATCCAAGACAAACCCCAAAGCATCCATTCCAAGAAAAAAGGAGCTCGTTGTGCCCCACGCTGTGCCCCACGCTGTGCCCCACCAGCACAGATGGACACTTCATGAGGTCATCACATGAGATAAGGAAGGTTCCAGACTATGGAGCTGTGCCGGTTCCGAGCGACACTTTTTGGAAAGCTCGTTCTATCTTCTCCACTTTATCTATTAGATGCGTCGGGCCGGCCACTCGGCAGGACCAGAAAGCAAGTGGAGATCTCTGGAGTCTCTACTTCTGGGACTTCCAGCTTCCGGGGCCGCGGTCGGCAACCTTGAGGTGGAGATCTACCGGAACAACATGAAAGAGATCACCGGGTTCAGCATCCTTCTTTTTAAGAAGCTAATTAGCAAATCCTAACTAAATAGTAAGAAACGCTTAGAAATTACCAATTAGCTTAAGAAAGGAGCACATCTATTACACCCATCGGTATACCGCACATGCTCTGAGACACCTTGCTCAATTTCCAGCTTCTGACCACTTCCTGTCTGGTGCTGTGGTCCAAAATTCCTGCCAATGACACCAATGATGGGACACTATTCCTCCCACTGACACCAATGATGGGACACTATTCCTCCCACTGACACCAATGATGGGGCACTATTCCTCCACTGACACCAATGATGGGACACTATTCCTCCCACTGACACCAATGATGGGACACTATTCCTCCCACTGACACCAATGATGGGGCACTATTCCTCCCACTGACACCAATGATGGGGCACTATTCCTCCCACTGATACCAATGATGGGACACTATTCCTCCCACTGACACCAATGATGAGACACTATTCCTCCCACTGACACCAATGATGGGACACTATTCCTCCCACTGACACCAATGATGGGACACTATTCTTCCCACTGACACCAATGATGGGGCACTATTCCTCCCACTGACACCAATGATGGGACACTATTCCTCCCACTGACACCAATGATGTGGATGGGGCACTATTCCTCCCAGTGATACCAATGATGGGGCACTATTCCTCCCACTGACACCAATGATGGGTTTGTCCTAGGTATAGTGTGGATTGGTATGGTGTGGATTGGTGTGGTGTGGATTGGTATGGTGTGGAGTGGTATGGGATGGTATGGTGTGGTGTGGATTGGTATAGTGTGGATTGGTATAGTGTGGATTGGTGTGGATTGGTGTTGATTGGTGAGGATTGGTGTGGATTGGTGTGGATTGGTGTGGATTGGTATGGTGTGGAGTGGTATGGGATGGTATGGTGTGGTGTGGATTGGTGTGGATTGGTATAGTGTGGATTGGTGTGGCGTGGATTGGTGTGGATTGGTGTGGATTGGTGTGGATTGGTGTGGATTGGATTGGTGTGGATTGGTGTGGATTGGTGTGGATTGGTGTGGATTGGATTGGTGTGGATTGGTGTGGATTGGTGTGGATTGGTGTGGATTGGATTGGTATGGTGTGGATTGGTATGGTGTGGATTGGTATGGTGTGGATTGGTATGGTGTGGAGTGGTATCGTGTGGAGTGGTATGGTGTGGAGTGGTATGGGATGGTATGGTTTGGTGTGGATTGGTGTGGATTGGTATAGTGTGGATTGGATTGGTGTGGATTGGTGTGGATTGGTGTGGATTGGATTGGTGTGGATTGGTGTGGATTGGATTGGTGTGGATTGGATTGGTGTGGATTGGTTGGTGTGGATTGGTTGTGGATTGGTGTGGATTGGTGGATTGGTGTTGGATGGTGGTGGATTGGTGTGGATGGTGGTGGTGTGGATTGGTGTGGATTGGTGATTGGTTGGTGTGGATTGGGTGGATTGGTGTGGATTGGTGGTGGATTGGTGTGATGTGGATGGTGTGGATTGGTGTGGATTGGATTGTGATTGGATTGGATTGGTGTGGATTGGTGGATTGGTGTGGATTGGTGTGATTGGTGTGGATTGGTGTGGATTGGTGTGGATTGGTTTGGTGTGTGGATTGGTGTGGATTTGGATGTGGATTGGGTGGATTGGTATGTGTGGATTGGATTGGTGGTGTGGTGGATTGGATTGGTGGTTGGATTGGATTGGTGTGGTGGTGGTGGATTGGTGTGGATTGGTTGGATTGTGGATTGGTGGTGGTGTTGGATTGGATGTTTGGGGATTGGATTGGTGGTGGATTGGTGTGGTGTGGTGGATGTGGATTGGTGTGGATTGGTGTGGTGTGGTGGTGTGTGGATTGGTGTGGATTGGTTGGTGTGGTGGTGGTTGGTGGATTGGTGGATTGGTGTTTTGGTGGTTGGTGTGGATTGGTGGTGGATTTTGGATTGGATGGGGGTGGATTGGTTTGGGTGGATTGGTGGTGGTGTGGATTGGTGTGGATTGGTGTGTGGATTGGTGGTGGATTGGTGGGTTGGTGGGATTGGTGTGGTGGATTGGATTGGTGTGGATTGGTGTGGATTGGTTTGGTGTGGATTGGTGGATGGTGTGGATTGGTGTTTGTGGATTGGTGGTTGGATGTGTGGTGTGGTGGTTTGTGGTGGTTGGGTGGTTGGTGGTGGATTGGTGGATGGTGGTGGATTGGGTGGTGGTGTGTGGGTTGTGTGGATTGGTTTGGTGGTGGTGTGGTGTGGATTGGATTGGTGTGGATTGGTGTGGTGGATTGGGTGGTGGTGTTTGGTTGGATTGGTTGGATTGGTGGTGGATGTGGTGTGGATTGGTGTGTGGGTGGTGGATTGGGTGGATTGGTGGTTTGATTGGTGGTGTGGTGTTGATTGTGGATTGGTTTGGATTGGTGTGGGTGGTGTGGTGGTGGATGTGGATGGTTTGGTGGATTGGTGTGGATTGTGTGTGGTGTGGATTGGTGGTGGATTGTGGTGGATGTGTGTGTGGTGTGTGGATTGGTGTGGATTGGTGGATGGTGTGGATGGTGTGGATTGGGTGTGGATGTGGTGTGGGTGGGGTGGATTGGTGGATTGGTGGTGGTGGTTGTGGATTGGTGTGGATTGGTGTGGTGTGGATTGGTGTGGATGGTGGATTGGTGTGGATTGGTGTGGATTGGTGGATTGGTGTGGGGATGGTGGATTGGTATGGTGTGGATTGGTGGATGGTGTGGATTGGTGGTGGATTGGATTGGTGTGGATTGGTGGTGTGGATGTGTGGATTGGTGGTGGTGGGGATGGTGGTGGGGTGGATTTGATTGGTGTGGATTGGTGTGGATTGGTGTGGTGTGGATTGGTGTGGATTGGTGTGGTGTGGATTGGTGTGGATTGGATTGGTGTGGATTGGTGTGGATTGGATTGGTGTGGATTGGTGTGGATTGGATTGGTGTGGATTGGTGTGGATTGGATTGGTATGGGGTGGATTTATTGTGGATTGGGGTGGATTGGTGTGGTGTGGATTGGATTGGTGTGGATTGGTGTGGATTGTGGTGTGGATTGGTGTGGATTGGATTGGTATGGGATGGGGTGGGGTGATAAGTCTGAGGTATGGAAGAGGTCCGTATTGTGCTTTTCCACACCCCAAACATTCCCCCCCCTTTCCGAAACCAAATGAACGATGGTCCTCCTCTAATCTCTGGTGTTTTATGTTGGGAACATTTGTAGAGCGTCAGACATCTGTTCTCGGTGGATGTCGGGCACAATGTATGTTCAGCATCTGCATCCAATTTCCGTATCGGATAAGAGGATTCCCAATACGGAGCTGTACATTCATTCCGGGCACATGGCGCTCCCCCCGTCCCCCCCCCCCAACCACACCGCCAATTGGCACAAATACAACCAAAGGAAATTCCTCCATCGGACAGACATGTAGGTGTCGGGAGGTCGTTGGATGTCACCAGCCTGCGGGGAACGGCTCTGTACATATTTATAGCCGTTGACACGATGTTCTCGGCGCCGTACAGATCCGCCGCAATCCAAAACCGCTTCTCTGTAAATACATTGAAGGGCTTTCATTTCAGAAAGATGGATTGATGACCCCCCTCCCCCCACTTCATGGAAGGTTAATGAATCCATCAGTGCAGCTTCCATCAGTGCAGCTTCCATCAGTGCAGCTTCCATCAGTGCAGCTTCCATCAGTGCAGCTTCCATCAGTGCAGCTTCCATCAGTGCAGCTTCCATCAGTCGCTTCTCGCCCGGCTTTCCTCTCCTCCAATAAGGATGAGAAGAAAATCTCAATTTAGATGAACAAAATTTGCTTGGATAAAAAAATACATATTTTTTATAGATTCTTTATTATATTTATATTTTTTCATTATAATAAATGATTCTTTGTTCCTTAATTTGCGCATTGGGCCGCTCTGTACACGGGACCGGACCATTTGGTGGAGGGGGGATTCTGATGATGGTTTTAAATTTCAGAAAGTCGTCTTCACCACGTCTAGATGTCTAAATGCATGGAGTTGCTGCCATGTGATTGGCTGATTAGCAATTTGTGTTACCGAGCAACTGAACAGGTGTACCTAATAAAGTGTCCGGTGAGTGGATATTCTCTGCAGATTGAAGGTGTGAATGGAGAAAGTTCCACATTATGGCCTCTAGATGGCGCTGATGGTAATAAATCTGCTCCTCGGCTCCCTCTAGGGACCGCAATGCGCTATTTTTCCCACTCGCACATTCGATCTGCAGAGAACAAAACCTGAGAACATTCGATTTGCACAAACTCAATTTTCATGCAATTTTTTATAATTTTTAATACATTTCAAAGTATTATAGAGATTATCGATTGTCGGCCGATGAATTGGAGGTGATGGAGACGTTTCGCTGTATTTAGAGGAGCTCCGCCCATTCCTGGAGACGCCACACCGAGGGGCCAATCACAGGACGCCTCCTCCGGGGCTCATCACAGTCATTGGGAAATTCTTCAGAACAGGACGATGGATTCATCGATCGAGGAGGACGAGGTGTTTACATGAAAATAAAAAGAAAAAACTGTTATGACAAAACTCAGATCTTCCAAATAAACACGCCGCGTTCTTCGGAATAAGTAAACGCTACCGCATTGTGCGCTGTTTATTAGCGGCCCCTCCAATTAATGCCACGCCGGATTATCCCTTCTATAAACACGGCGAGGGAGAGCTTGTACAGAACCCCCGCTACTCTAAACAGACTCCCCTCCCCCGCTCCTCACACAACTTCTCACTGCACAATCACCGCCCGATATCCCATCAAAATCCAACCGATCGATCGATCGCCGCGCCTGGGAGACCGTCCAATATCCCATCAAAATCCAACCCATCGATCGCCGCGGCTGGGAGACCGTCCGATATCCGATCAAAATCCAACGGATCGATCGCCACAGCTGGGAGACCGTCCAATATCCGATCAAAATCCAACCGATCGATCAATCGCCGCGGCTGGGAGACCGTCCAATATCCCATCAAAATCCAACCGATCGATCGATCGCTGCGGCTGGGAGACCGTCCAATATCCGATCAAAATCCAACCGATCGATCGCCGCGGCTGGGAGACCGTCCGATATCCGATCAAAATCCAACCAATCGATCGCCGCGTCTGGGAGACCGTCCAATATCCGATCAAAATCCAACCGATCGATCGATCGCCGCGGCTGGGAGACCGTCCAATATCCGATCAAAATCCAACCGATCGATCGATCGCCGCGTCTGGGAGACTGTCCAATATCCGATCAAAATCTAATGGATCGATCGATCGCCACGGCTGGGAGACCGTCCAATATCCGATCAAAATCCAACCGATCGATCGATCGCCGCGGCTGGGAGACCGTCCAATATCCGATCAAAATCCAACGGATCGATCGATCGCCGCGTCTGGGAGACCGTCCAATATCCGATCAAAATCCAACCGATCGATCGATCGCCGCGGCTGGGAGACCGTCCAATATCCGATCAAAATCCAACCGATCGATCGATCGCCGCGGCTGGGAGACCGTCCAATATCCGATCAAAATCCAACGGATTGATCGATCGCCGAGTCTGGGAGACCGTCCAATATCCGATCAAAATCTAACGGATCGATCGATCGCCACGGCTGGGAGACCGTCCAATATCCGATCAAAATCCAACGGATCGATCGATCGCCGAGTCTGGGAGACCTCACCATAAATGAAGTGCAAGAAATTCGAAAATAAAATAAAAAAGCAAAAAAACAATTAAGGTGACATTCATGCAGGAAGTTCATTCACATTGTAACCACTCGACCTCCAGAAGATTTACCCCCCTCATGACCAGGCCTTTTTTTGCCATACAGCACTGCGTTATTTGAACTGACATTTGCGCGGTCATTGTGGGACGCTGTACACAAATAAAATTGAAGTCATTTAATTCTGACAAATAGAGATTTCTTCGGAAGATATTTGATCACCTCTGCGGGTTTTATTTTTTAAAATAAAAAAACAAACAGCAATTTTTAAAAACAAAACAAATATACAGTGCCTGGAAAAAGTATTCATACCCCTTGGAATTCCCCACATTTTGTTACAACCAAAACCATAAATGTATTTTATTGGGATTTTATGTGATGGACCAACACAAAGTGTCCCATAATTGTGAAGTGGAAGGAAAATGATAAATGATACAAATAAATATGTGAAAAGTGTGGGGGGGGAGGGGCATTTGTATGGCGCCCCCCGGAGTCAATACTCCCCCAAAAAGACTTGTAGAGAAAGGGGGTTCTACAAAGTATTGACTCCGGGGGGCGCCATACAAATGCCCCCCCCCACACTTTTCACATATTTATTTGTATCATTTATCATTTTCCTTCCCCTTCACAATTATGTGACACTTTGTGTTGGTCCATCACATAAAATCCCAATAAAATACATTTATGGTTTTGGTTGTAACAAAATGTGGGGAATGTCAAGGGGTATGAATACTTTCCCTCACCCACAGAAGGGATCAAGTGGATAATTACCCTCTCAGATCACTTCTGCAAAAAAGATGGGTGTCAGGTGAGTGTGCCCACCATCCCGATATAACCCCCGGAGGACGTCCGTGTACCTACCTTGGGTGTCAGGGGAGTGTGCCCACCATCCCGATATAACCCCCGGAGGACGTCCGTGTACCTACCTTGGGTGTCAGGGGAGTGTGCCCACCATCCCGATATAACCCCCGGAGGACGTCCGTGTACCTACCTTGGGTGTCAGGGGAGTGTGCCCACCATCCCGATATAACCCGGGGAGGACGTCCGTGTACCTACCTAGGGTGTCAGGTGAGTGCGCCCACCATCCCGATATAACCCCCGGAGGACGTCTGTGTACCTACCTAGGGTGTCAGGTGAGTGCGCCCACCATCCCGATATAACCCCCGGAGGACGTCCGTGTACCTACCTTGGGTGTCAGGGGAGTGTGCCCACCATCCCGATATAACCCCCGGAGGACGTCCGTGTACCTACCTTGGGTGTCAGGGGAGTGAGCCCACCATCCCGATATAACCCCGGGAGGACGTCCGTGTACCTACCTAGGGTGTCAGGTGAGTGCGCCCACCATCCCGATATAACCCCCGGAGGACGTCTGTGTACCTACCTAGGGTGTCAGGTGAGTGCGCCCACCATCCCGATATAACCCCCGGAGGACGTCCGTGTACCTACCTTGGGTGTCAGGTGAGTGCGCCCACCATCCCGATATAACCCCCGGAGGACGTCTGTGTACCTACCTAGGGTGTCAGGTGAGTGCGCCCACCATCCCGATATAACCCCCAGAGGACGTCCGTGTACCTACCTAGGGTGTCAGGTGAGTGCGCCTGAGAACTGAGCGATCGAACATCACCGATCACTCAATTCTCTCACCTCCCCAAGAAGAGAGCTGCTGCCTGTCGATCTGCATCTCTCCTCTCTGCTCCTCCTCACTCATTGGATTGCTGAGCTGTGGAGGAGCGGCTCGCAGAGAGGCGGAGACGGGTATCAGTCCAGGCACCAGGCGGATCCCGACTTCCATTGTGCTGCCTGGAGAATGGACTTCGATCGATTTCTCTGCTGAAAACGGGTCACCGGAGTGCAAAACGTAATAATGTGACCAATAGGAGAAGTCCAACCAAACGAGCTCAGGCTGGACTTCTCCTTTATTGTAATAGGAAGTCTTTGCTGTCCTATGGTGGACTACTACTCCCAGCAATCCCTCTTCAGGCCCTGCCAGCCCTCCTGACTGCAACTTCCTGTGACATCACCATCCTCCCTGGCTCCACCCTCAGCTCTGACGGCTTCCTTTACTCCATCCTCAGTTCTTCCACCCGACAACTCCTCCCAGCTGGGCTTCCCCCGGGTATCTAAGGAGGCCGGCCCCCTGCCAACCCAAGTGGGGGATTGGTCAGGGCTCCTTAGAACACCCCAAGCAGCTCCACCTCTCTTCCAGAATCCTCTAGAAGCCAGAGGGAGGTGACAGTGAAGCCACATGAGAGTCACCAGCCTTCTCTGAGCCACTCCCAGCCCACTAGGGTTGCCACTTTTTCAGTATTCATTATAGAATAACAGACCGGGGACCCCAAAGAGAACAGTAATGCAGCACACATAGTGCCCCTCCCCCCCCTGTCAGGCCCAGTTCCGAGCCACATTCCGGTCTGAATAATGTTGGACAGTCCAGGTTTTGAATCCTGTGTCCAGTCAGTCCACCTGAAACCCGGACATAAGATTCCAAACCCGGACTGTCCAGGTGAATTCCGAACAGGTGACAACCCTACAGCCCACACAGATCCAAACAGACAGGCCTTCCTTCCAGCAGAGTCCGATTACATTTACCTTCACTTACCACAAATCTCACCTCTAGTACCTACCTAGGAGGAGGGAACTACATATAAATGTCTTTGTACCCGACTTCACCCAACCCCCACCAGGCCTAACTAAAGCCTTTCCATCAAACACTTTGGGGTCGAATTAATGTATAGAAGCAGCCGGTCCAACTACAAAATGAGTTTTCATTTTCCCATCCGGAGAGAATCACAAAGCATCCCCTCCCCCACCTTCTGGCGCTCATTACTATTCTATATTCCTACACATAGTGAGTACAATGGTTCCCGTGGATGCGGTCAGACCACAGGATGTGGAGCCACTCCTCGGCACGGGCTGCTCCTTCTGATGTGGTCAGCTCTCCGCAGCGACCCGAAACTCAAATTCTTCTCTGTTGTGTAATGAAGCCGAGAGTTCTGTGCTGGAAAGAGAGAAAGTGGCCAAGAGATTCGGCGAGTCCGGCGGCGAATCGCTACAGATTTATTCACAATTTACAGAGGGAAACTGGTGTGCAAATGATACAAATGATACAAATGATACAAATAATACAAATTATACAAATAATACAAATAATACAAATGATACAAATGATACAAATAATACAAATGATACAAATGTTACAATTACGGGGAAAGGGAATCAAACTTTACAAGGCAACAAATGAATGGAAACTCCGGAGAGATAATAATGGAGATATTTGTGAGATAAAATAATTTTTATAGCGATACATTTGAATTCCAATGTAACATCCTGATAGGTAAGTATAGTTTAGTTCCTCTGTAATCAGTGGAGCGGGGGTTGTTTCACAGGCTGCACTACTTTCTCCGTCTTCTGGAGGCTTCTAGAAATGTAGGGAGGGCAGAACAAGCAGCCTGAATATTTATGGGAGTCCAGCCAATCCCTGAGGAGGTGTGCTCAGAAGGTGGAGGGAGAGCCCATAAATAGTCAGAGACCTGGGCGGCTGGAGTGGTGAGTTCCTTGGGTTCAGTCCTACAGACCTCTGTGCCTTTCTGGAAGGATCTGTAGGGGGACATTGGGGTCCCAGCTAGGCCTAGCACAGGGGCCTATTCACAAGAAGTTCCTCTTTAAAGATAAAAACAGAAACAGAGAACACTGGACAGTGCAGATAAAAACACTTTGAATGAATGAATGAATGATTTGTATAGCGCTGCAACTGCGAACTGAATCGCCTCGAGGCGCTTGTCTGCTCATGTTGGGATGCCATGTATTAGAAGAGGTGGTCTTGAGTTTTTTCCTGAAGGCCTGATGGTTTTCTTCCATGCGGATGTTGTTTGGTAGAGCATTCCATAGCCGAGGTCCCTGTACTGCGAATCTTCGTTCTCCCTTCGATTTGTAGCGGCTTTGGGGATGAGAAGGCGATTTTGGTTTGTCGATCGAAGTCTGCGATTTGGTATGTATTTTTCTATTTTCTCACAAAGGTATTGAGGCGCGTTTCCTTGTGTACATTTGTGGGTGAGGCAGAGGGTCTTGAATGTGATCCTGTCTTTTACCGTGAGCCAATGAAGGGACCTTAGGGATGGGGAGATGGATTCCCAGGGTTTCTTTCCGGTGACTAGTCTTGCTGCTGCGTTTTGGACAATTTGAAAGCGTGTAATCTGGTAATCCGGTAATCCTATGTAGAGGGAGTTTGCGTAGTCGAGCCGTGAATTGATGATCGTTCCTACTACTACCGCTTTTTCCTTTTCCGGGAGGAATCGGATGAGTCTGCGTAGCATGCGAAGGAGATGGTGGGATCCGCTGATTACGGATCCTATTTGTGCCTCCATTGTCATCTCTGAATCAAAGATTACTCCGAGGCTTTTGGCTTTGTTGCTTGGAAGGATGGTCTGTCCCAAGATGGTTGGCGGAGTCCATGGGGGTCTTTGTCTTTTTCCTTGAGTTTGCGTCGAGGAGCAGTAATTCTGTTTTTGATCCATTGAGTTTGAGGGAGCTTGTGGTCATCCAGTCATCTATCAATGTGAGACATTTTCCTAGTTCCTGGTATTGGTCTTTTTGTCCAGTGATCCGGAAGTACAGTTGAGTGTCGTCCGCGTATGAGTGGAAGCACAGATCCAATTTGCTAATAATTTTGAAGAGTGGTCGGATGTAAATGTTGAACAGTACTGGTGACAATGGTGATCCTTGAGGGACTCCATAAGTGATTGCCCGAGTTTAATAGCGATCAATAACATGAAATGACTCGATCAATACATATTGAAGTCAGCAGTGGGAAAATCAAGTTGGAAAATCTCTGGTGGTCACTGGAAAAAACATTTGATTTTAATTATTGGAGGTATTATTGCTGCATAAGGAACAGACAAGAAAAAAAAGGGACAAGAAAGGGGAGGGGCGGAGAGATGAAAAAGGGGAGTGTTCAGTGAACATCCCTCAGAACAGGAACACCAATGGGACATATTACCAAAAGTATTGGGACGCCTGCCTTTACACACACATGAACTTTAGTGACATCCCAGTCTTAGTCCAGAGGGTTCCATATTGAGTTGAGTTGCCTTCCAACGCAACTGGAAGAACCATGACAAGCATTGAGTGCGCAAAGGTTAAGGTTGGTTGATCTCTGCCCAGGGCGCTTTGCCACCCTACAGATGTAAGTGTCCATATACGTGACTTTGTTGACTAATCTTCCCACATCTGGACAGGTCACAACTATACTAGACTCCTAAGGTTCTCCTTTCTTCCTCCTCCTCCTCTATTCTGCTCTTCTACTCTCCATCTTTCTGAGGTTTTTTCATTTTCCAAGTGAATGGGCCGTCTAAACGCAAATTGTACTACAGCCGCCGGCGTAGGCTTATATAGAGACTCAATGGAGGGTGTTTTGCAAGATTTGACGGTATTGAAAGGTACATAGGAAGGAAACATACAAACCAAGGAGAAGGTACAGGGAAGAGTCCTGGGAAGACCGGGAACCTTTGGCCTGAGGGGCAAATACAACCCGATGGCCCTTTCAGATGATTCCCCATCTTCAGCATCAGTTTTCCAATACTAGACTACAGAAGAAGGTTCTCGGCGGAGAACAGATCAGTCCGTGGTGTCCCCCCCCCCCTTCATGATTCACTAATGGCTGTGTGTGTTTACATAGGAGATAAATACGAAACAAAGAGAAAGGACAGGGTGGAGACTATGGAGTCCTGGGAAGACCAGGAACCTTTGGCCTGGGGGGCAAATGCAACCAAGTGGCCCTTTCACATGATTCCCCATCAGCAGCATCAACTTTCCCAACCAAGTGGCCCTTTCACATGACTTTCTATCTTGCAGCATCACCTTTCCCATAGTAGAGCCCTTCCTTTCCACCATCTCTTCTACCTTGCCTGTAGAAGGTTCTCGGTGGAGGTAATAAGGGACGTCGTCTCCACATGATGACTCAGATCAGTCTGTGGAGTCATGGGAAGACCGGGAACCTTTGGCCTGAGGGGCAAATGTAACCAATTGGCCCTTTCAGGTGATCCCCCATCTTGCAGCATCAACTTTCCAATACTAGACTACAGTAGAAGGTTCTCGGTGGTGGTAATAAGCAACGTTGTCTTCACCTTCGAACCAAAGCGAAAGGACAGGATGGAAACTATGGAGTCCTGGGAAGACTGGGAACCTTTGGCCTGGGGGGCAAATACAACCAATTGGCCCTTTCAGGTGATTCCCCATCAGCAGCATCAACTTTCCCATAGTAGAGCCCTTCCTTTCCACCATCTCTTCTACCTTGCCTGTAGAAGGTTCTCGGTGGAGGTAATAAGGAACGTCGTCTCCACATGATGACTCAGATCAGTCTGTGGTGTCCCCCCCCCCCCCCCCCCCCGGTCATGATTCGCTAATGGCTGTATGTCTTTACATAGGAGATAAATAGGAACCAAAGAGAAAGGACAGAATGGAAACTATGGAGTCCTGGGAAGACTGGGAACCTTTGGCCTGGGGGGCAAATACAACCAGATGGCCCTTTCAGATGATTCCCCATGTTGCAGCATCAACTTTCCAATACTAGACTACAGTAGAAGGTTCTCGAAGGAGGTAATAAGGGAAGACCAGGAACCTTTGGCCTGGGGGGGAAAATGCAACCAATTGGCCCTTTCAGGTGATCCCCCATCAGCAGCATCACCTTTCCCATAGTAGAGCCCTTCCTTTCCACCATCTCTTCTACTTTGCCTGTAGAAGGTTCTCGGTGGAGGTAATGTGGGACGTCGTCTCCATTCGATGACTCAGATCGGTCCTCGGCGCCCCGGTCATGATTCGCTAATGGCTGCACTTTCTCCGCTTGAGTGTGAAAAGGGAAATTAATGAGAAACTTAAAAAAATGAGGAGAAATGAGTTATGAGTCATGGAGTGTTGTGGAAAATTTCAGGCACGGCGTCCAGAAAGTCCATCCAAGATCAGAAAACGAAGCAGACGCAGAACAATGGCAGCCGAGCGGAGAGCCAGGAGATCGGAGCGCTTAACGCTACGATCGAGGAATAGAGATTAAAGGGCGACTCCAGACAGACTCTGATAAAAACACATAGAAGAACATTTACACGCTCTTTGCCACCATTCCTATCATGTACCAAAAAGTGGAGGAATTTTGGGCAAAAAGATTTCGATTTTTTTTAGGAACGTTGCATTTTGCTCATTAGTCCACTTGGGGGAGTTTTTTTCCCCCTTTACTGTATAAAGATGACGTGTTTTTTTCTAGGGTGTATTTAAGGTCATTTAGTTTATTTCATTTAGGTTTTCTTGTATTTGTGTTTTTTTCAGGGTATGTGTATTAGTTGTGTATTCGTTGTGTTTTAGTTGTGTATTAGTTGTGTATTAGTTGTGTATTTTAGTTGTGTATTAGCTTTGTATTAGTTGTGTATTAGTTGTATTTTAGTTGTGTATTAGTTGTATTTTAGTTGTGTATTAGCTTTGTATTAGTTGTGTTTTAGTTGTGTATTCGTTATGTTTTAGTTGTGTATTAGTTGTGTATTAGTTGTGTTTTAGTTGTGTATTAGTTGTGTATTAGTTGTGTTTTAGTTGTGTATTAGTTGTGTTTTAGTTGTGTATTAGCTTTGTATTAGTTGTGTATTCGTTGTGTTTTAGTTGTGTATTAGTTGTGTATTAGTTGTATTTTAGTTGTGTATTAGCTTTGTATTAGTTGTGTTTTAGTTGTGTATTCGTTATGTTTTAGTTGTGTATTAGTTGTGTATTAGTTGTGTTTTAGTTGTGTATTAGTTGTGTATTAGTTGTGTTTTAGTTGTGTATTAGTTGTGTATTAGTTGTGTTTTAGTTGTGTATTAGTTGTGTTTTAGTTGTGTATTAGCTTTGTATTAGTTGTGTATTAGTTGTGTATTAGTTGTGTTTTAGTTGTGTATTAGCTTTGTATTAGTTGTGTTTTAGTTGTGTATTAGTTGTGTTTTAGTTGTGTATTAGCTTTGTATTAGTTGTGTATTAGTTGTGTATTAGTTGTGTTTTAGTTGTGTATTAGTTGTGTATTAGTTGTGTTTTAGTTGTGTATTCGTTATGTTTTAGTTGTGTATTAGTTGTGTATTAGTTGTGTTTTAGTTGTGTATTAGTTGTGTATTAGTTGTGTTTTAGTTGTGTATTAGTTGTGTTTTAGTTGTGTATTAGCTTTGTATTAGTTGTGTTTTAGTTGTGTATTAGTTGTGTTTTAGTTGTGTATTAGCTTTGTATTAGTTGTGTATTAGTTGTGTTTTAGTTGTGTATTAGTTGTGTTTTAGTTGTGTATTAGCTTTGTATTAGTTGTGTATTAGTTGTGTATTAGTTGTGTATTAGTTGTGTATTATTTGGTTGTGTATTAGTTGTGTTTTAGTTGTGTATTAGCTGTGTATTAGTTGTGTATTAGCTTTGTTTTAGTTGTGTTTTAGTTGTGTATTTGCTTTGTATTAGTTGTGTATTAGTTGTACTGTTGTTTTAAATTTTTATATATTTTTTTGCTGTCTGAGGCTTATGAAGGACATTATTTAGCACAAGAATCACTTTAGGATCTTCTGTAACCCTCAGGAGACATTTGAAGCCTGTTGTACCACAAAGATCACCCGAATTTCTACTTCCTCATCAGCTCCGATGCATTTGGCCAAAATGGGGCGTTTTTACGATGTCTCTTGATTATCACTGAAATTTCAGGGTAAAGAAAACTCTTAAATTCTCTCATACATAGTGACATCACTATTCACAGCCTGCAAGGATACAGACCAAATGTGAAACATGCAATAAGAGTAACGTACTAAGAGTGGTGGAGTCTAAAGAAGTTCCTAATTAGTTCATATTTAGGTAGAGTTTAACATCCAACGTGTTTTGGGGGGTTCACCCCCTTCATCAGGGCTTAAATGCTGTATAGACTTACAGCAAGTGAATAAACTGGCGGCGGTCATAATATTGCTGATGTTCATCAGGAGCAGCGATTGCTAATATCTATAAAAGTCATAACTCCCAACTTTTTGAGATAGGAATGAGGGACGCCTGATAGAAAATGAAGGAGGCGTAGGACACGCCCCTGTCACGCCCCCTTAAAGGAGAATTGATAGTTAAACCCACAAGTGCTCTTTTTTTACCAATACGATTCCTTTTTGATAGATAAGAAGTGCATTTTATATACAACTATAGAGATCAGACTGAGATAAGGGACAAATGGGGAGGAATGAGGGACATGCTCCAAATCAGGGACAGTCCCTCCAAATCCGGGACAGTCCCTCCAAATCCGGGACAGTTCCTTTCAAATCCGGGACAGTTCCTTTCAAATCCGGGACAGTTGGGATCGATGATAAAGTCACTGCTCCCGATGATCAGGAATAATCTTTCAATCAATTATCTTTTTTTTTTACTGATTCTACTTGTTTCAAGTCTTTCTGGTATTTAAAGGTCTATTCTGTATATATTGTGTCTTCCCTGATCCCCCCTCCCCCTTCCCAATCAACATTAAAAGGAATTCTTTAAAATAAACCTTTTAATTTTAGTGACATAATTCATTTTAGTGATGTCATCTTTTCAATGTACTTCTCTATGCAATGCAGGCAGATCATGGCTGGGGGGAGGGGCCAACAAGGGGCTGTACATGGCTTCCTGGAAACATCCCAGCCCCGTACTCAGCCCCGGCGGGGGTGGGGGGAGGGGTGATAAATGGTGTCCTTATTTTGTAGATTGTGACCGTTCAGTGGATGTCCCCTTTAAGGGAAGGAGCGGAGGCGGGGCTTTGTGGTCGGGTCTGGTTTAAATACGGCGCAGTCAGTGAATTGTTTGTAAGAATCTTCGCCAGCCACACGACTCGCCGCATTTTCTGGCGTGTAAACAGGACCGTGGATAAAATGTTCCATGTCTTCTATTGTTAGAAGCGCTTTTTATTTTCCGCTTCCTCCTTCCAGCGCGTGCCAAGGGAAGGCGCTGGTATTCGTACCGACCCTCTGGGGGGGGGGGGGGGCGATCGTTCCTTTAAATAAGGTGGCAATAATCTCCTGTAATGTCATTAAGGGGGTAACAATGGGGGGAGGGGAGGGGCAACAATCAGCAGGGAGAAGAAAGTTACAAAGTTTTATTGTTTAACAGAATTTTCATTTATGAGGAGATTATTATGTTATAAATTTGCTGTTCCGTAAAATTCACAAAAAAAGAAAAACAATAAAATAATATATATAAATATATACACCATATTCCCAAAAGTATTGGGACGCCTGCCTTTACACACACATGACCTTTAATGACATCCCAGTGTTGGGGTGTTTGAGGGGCTGGCTGGGGGGGGGCTGGGTGTTGTTTGCCACCCCCCCCCCCCCCCCAAAAAAAACACCAGTCACCACTGGGGTCAGCCCGGTACTTGCAAGGTGCACCTAATAAAGGGGGCGGGGAGGGTATATATTTATTTATTTTACATATTTAGTGCACCCCAAATAATCCCCCCAAAATATAATCAGCAGAGTCTCCTGAGTAGAAGATTCCACAAAAGTCAGACTTGGCGATCGATTATCTTCCCCTCATAATATTCCAACAAATGAATCACAAAGGTTGTTAGAGAGGAATTGCGAGTGAAACCAAAACTGACGCATTTCGATACATCGCTGGTGTGCTGAAAGTTCAACCAGTTCCCCCAAATCTCATCTCCGACTATTCTCACACAGGATCAGTAGGGGGCAGTAGGACTATTCTCACACAGGATCAGTAGGGGGCAGTAGGGGAGCAGTAGGACTATTCTCACACAGGATCAGTAGGGGGCAGTAGGAGTATTCTCACACGGGATCAGTAGGGGGCAGTAGGACTATTCTCACACAGGATCAGTAGGGGGCAGTAGGGCTATTCTCACATGGGATCAGTAGGGGGCAGTAGGAGTATTCTCACACGGGATCAGTAGGGGGCAGTAGGACTATTCTCACACAGGATCAGTAGGGGGGCAGTAGGAGTATTCTCACATGGGATCAGTAGGAGGGCAGTAGGACTATTCTCACACGGGATCAGTAGGGGGGCAGTAGGAGTATTCTCACATGGGATCAGTAGGGGGCAGTAGGAGTATTCTCACACGGGATCAGTAGGGGGCAGTAGGACTATTCTCACATAGGATCAGTAGGGGGCAGTAGGACTATTCTCACACGGGATCAGTAGGGGGCAGTAGGACTATTCTCACACAGGATCAGTAGGGGGGCAGTAGGACTATTCTCACACAGGATCAGTAGGGGGCAGTAGGACTATTCTCACACAGGATCAGTAGGGGGCAGTAGGACTATTCTCACACGGAATCAGTAGGGGGGCAGTAGGACTATTCTCACACGGAATCAGTAGGGGGGCAGTAGGACTATTCTCACATAGGATCAGTAGGGGGCAGTAGGACTATTCTTACACAGGATCAGTAGGGGGGCAGTAGGACTATTCTCACACAGGATCAGTAGGGGGCAGTAGGACTATTCTCACACAGGATCAGTAGGGGGCAGTAGGACTATTCTCACATAGGATCAGTAGGGGGCAGTAGGGGGCAGTAGGGGCAGTAGGACTATTCTCACATAGGATCAGTAGGGGGCAGTAGGACTATTCTCACATAGGATCAGTAGGGGGCAGTAGGACTATTCTCACACAGGATCAGTAGATCAGTAGGGGGCAGTAGGACTATTCTCACACAGGATCAGTAGGGGGCAGTAGGACTATTCTCACACAAGATCAGTAGGGGGCAGTAGGGGGCAGTAGGACTATTCTCACACAGGATCAGTAGGGGGCAGTAGGGGGCAGTAGGACTATTCTCACACAGGATCAGTAGGGGGCAGTAGGACTATTCTCACATAGGATCAGTAGGGGGCAGTAGGACTATTCTCACACAGGATCAGTAGGGGGCAGTAGGACTATTCTCACATAGGATCAGTAGGGGGGCAGTAGGACTATTCTCACACAAGATCAGTAGGGGGCAGTAGGACTATTCTCACACAGGATCAGTAGGGGGCAGTAGGACTATTCTCACACAGGATCAGTAGGGGGCAGTAGGACTATTCTCACACAGGATCAGTAGGGGGCAGTAGGACTATTCTCACACAGGATCAGTAGGGGGCAGTAGGACTATTCTCACACAGGATCAGTAGGGGGCAGTAGGACTATTCTCACACAGGATCAGTAGGGGGGCAGTAGGACTATTCTCACACAGGATCAGTAGGGGGCAGTAGGACTATTCTCACACAGGATCAGTAGGGGGGCAGTAGGACTATTCTCACACGGGATCAGTAGGGGTCAGTAGGGGGGCAGTAGGGGGCAGTAGGACTATTCTCACACATCAGTAGGGGGCAGTAGGGGGCAGTAGGGGACAGTAGGGGGCAGTAGGACTATTCTCACATGGGATCAGTAGGGGATCAGTAGGGGGCAGTAGGGGACAGTAGGGGGCAGTAGGACTTTTCTCACACGGGATCAGTAGGGGGCAGTAGGGGACAGTAGGGGACAGTAGGGGCTGTAGGGGGCAGTAGGGGGCAGTAGGAGCGTACTTCCTGGGCCTGTACCGTGTATCTTCCTCTCTCTGCTGCTTTCTGCTTTGCCAATCACATTCAGACTTCAGAGTCAGATTTATATCTGATTGGTGGAGAAGAAGTTCATAGAGTTGGTGTTTCATTCATCAGTCCGTGTTGTGGGAGGAACGTTGAGGGTTCTCCAGCAGCACCTTTGGGCGCTTTCCAGGACCAGCAGATCTTCTGTGGAAGGAAGTAGAAGGTGCCACACAGAACTCTCTGGATAAAGAATGGAAATCTCCGGCACGGAATCTTCTCCTTGTAGATATTTGAGGCTTCATTTCCAGGTCTGGGTGGAGATTAGAAATAGAACCTTTGCCTGTAATGTTAACCCTTTACAATCCACGTTGCTTGTTATTCTTAAACCTACAGCCAGTGTTTTCAGGAATTCCTCCATGGGTCTCGGCTCGGATGGGGCCGTTATAACCCGGCACTGACCCGTACAAACAGACCACAACGTACCATCAACATCTTCACCCAACCCCCGTCCCTCATTCCAACAAGCCCACCAAGAATGTTCTGCGGTGAATTTGGGCAACAAAAAAATCCCAAACCTCAAAATATTGAAGTTTTTTTCTGACCTCCAGCGACTTGTATAGTGAATGGAGATCCGATGGGCGGCAGCTTCCAGATCTCGGAGGACACACATCGAACGGCGTGAACATCGATTGAGATCACTGACCCAAAGAGAAGAAAAAGGAAGCAAATCTTTTAGTAACTGGATGACAAAAGAGGAAAGGAATTGTGGGAAAGTTTTTATTTTCATACCACAGACACAAGTGGGGTTACCCCTCCCCCCCTCCACAAGTCATGGAAACTTCCAATCGTTTCCAATCAACAATTTCTCAATCAACGCTATTAGCAATACAAGATCTATGAAGAGGATCCCCTCTTTTCTCATTAGCACTGGTCCCCCGAGGCTGTGATTGGCTCCTCGTGACATTTAGTGGACAATCGATTGTCTAGCAGCCTTCCAATAGGCCAAAAAGCAACCAATGAAAATATTGAAATACAGAAAGGAGTGTCCGAGGTCATTATAATTGTTGGCTCTTCGGACTTTAATATACATTTCTGTGATTGGATTCTAGGCAGATTGCTAGAATGGAAGGCAACTCCTCTGTAATCAGTGGAAGACTTGTTCATTTATTTTGGCTGTTCTGGATTTCACAGGCTGCAGGTTTGATTGCTCTCCCCTGTCTTCCAGGGGCTTCTGGAACATAGAGGGTTGGGCAGCCAGAATATATATTGTGCTCCAGGCAATCCCTGGGAAGGTGTGTCCAGAAGGTGGCTGGAGAAGCATATAAATAGTCTGAGATTTGGAGCAGCGGGGCTCTTCTCCTTGCTGGAGGAAATCCACCCATCTGGGTGGGGGGTGGCTACCCCCATCTGCAGCAGCTCTCCTGATTGCAGCTAATGTTCATTGAGGTCCCAGCTGTGGCATAGCCGGGGGACCTACCTACCCCCAAACATCCCTTGTTTGGAAGCTTGTCAAGGGAACCCTCACCAAAGGAGCTCACTATAAAGTGCCCAGTGGAAGTTAGAAGGAGTCTGTCTGTCCTGTGGCATTGTGACCATGGGCGTCCACAGAACTTTTTTCAGGGGGGGGGGCATCATTTTAGGGTCACCCATGCACCGCCTCTTTTCGACAATGTCATTATCACATTATTATGGTCAGAGTCTGCAGACGTAGTACAGTCCCTAGGATAAGTAATGGATAATGGCCGACAGGCCCTCTTACCAGACCCAGCGAAACTACAACAGTGATCCCTCCGGCTGGACGAGCGATCACTCTGGGTTCCCCGGGGGCGACACTGGTCAGTAGTGTAGCATGTCTGTACCCTGGTAGTGGCTCAGTCTTCCTCTCTCTGGTGACACTGGGCAGCATGGCTCTCTCTCTGGTGGCGCTGGGCAGCGTGGCTCTCTCTATGGTGGTGTTGGGCAGTGTGGCTCTCTCTGGTGGTGCTGGGCAGCGTGGCTCTCTCTCTGGTGGCGCTGGGCAGCGTGGCTCTCTCTCTGGTGGCGCTGGGCAGCGTGGCTCTCTCTATGGTGGTGTTGGGCAGTGTGGCTCTCTCTGGTGGTGCTGGGCAGCGTGGCTCTCTCTCTGGCTTCCGCCCAGCACACTCCTTATTCTTTGTCCTGTAGCACTCTCTCCCTCAGCATTTTTCGAGGCTGCAGTCTCTCAATCTCTCTCTTGATCGAGCTGTGGAAAATGGGGCAGACAATCTTTGGGACTACATGTCCCATGATGCTCTCCTCTCCTAGTCTCCTTTGATTGGCCCTCAATTATGGCCAATAGGGAAGGAACGGAGTGGGCAGGAAGCTGGGCGGGGAACCTGGTGAGAGCCGCCATCTCTAAAAAGACATCCCCTAGACCAGTGGTTTCCAAACTGCATCCCGGTGGGGCCAAATGCTGTCTTTTGCATGATTTAATCTGACCCTTGGGGCACTATTCATCCCACTGACACCAATGATGGGGCACTATTCCTCCCACTGACACCAATGATGGGACACTATTCCTCCCACTGACACCAATGATGGGGCATTATTCCTCCCACTGACACCAATGATGGGGCACTATTCCCCCCACTGACACCAATGATGGGGCACTATTCCCCCCACTGACACCAATGATGGGACACTATTCCTCCCACTGACACCAATGATGGGGCACTATTCCTCTCGCTGACACCAATGATGGGAAACTATTCCTTCCACTGACACCAATGATGGGAAACTATTCCTTCCACTGATACCAATGATGGGACACTATTCTTTCCACTGACACCAATGATGGGGCACTATTCCTCCCACTGACACCAATGATGGGGCACTATTCCTCCCACTGATACCAATGATGGGACACTATTCCTCCCACTGACACCAATGATGGGACACTATTCCCCCCACTGACACCAATGATGGGACACTATTCCTCCCACTGACACCAATGATGGGGCACTATTCCTCTCGCTGACACCAATGATGGGAAACTATTCCTTCCACTGATACCAATGATGGGACACTATTCTTTCCACTGACACCAATGATGGGGCACTATTCCTCCCACTGACACCAATGATGGGACACTATTCCTCCCACTGACACCAATGATGGGACACTATTCCTCCCACTGATATGGGGCACTATTCCTCCCACTGATGGGGCACTATTCCTCCCACTGAAACCAATGATGGGGCACTATTCCTCCCACTGACACCAATGATGGGGACACTATTCCTCCCACTGACACCAATGATGGGACACTATTCCTCCCACTGACACCAATGATGGGGCACTATTCCTCCCACTGAAACCAATGATGGGGCACTATTCCTCCCACTGATACTAATGATGGGGCACTATTCCTCCCACTGACACCAATGATGGGGCACTATTCCTCCCACTGACACCAATGATGGGGCATTATTCCTCCCACTGACACAATGATGGGGCACTATTCCTCCCACCGACACCAATGATGGGACACTATTCCTCCCACTGACACCAATGATGGGACACTATTCCTCCCACTGATACCAATGATGGGACACTATTCATCCCACCGATACCAATGATGGGACACTATTCCTCCCACTGACACCAATGATGGGACACTATTCCTCCCACTGACACCAATGATGGGACACTATTCCTCCCACCGACACCAATGATGGGACACTATTCCTCCCACTGACACCAATGATGGGACACTATTCCTCCCACTGATACCAATGATGGGACACTATTCCTCCCACCGATACCAATGATGGGACACTATTCCTCCCACTGATACCAATGATGGGACACTATTCCTCCCACTGACACCAATGATGGGGCACTATTCCCCTCCCACTGACACCAATGATGGGACACTATTCCTCCCACTGACACCAATGATGGGACACTATTCCTCCCACTGATACCAATGATGGGACACTATTCCTCCCACCGACACCAATGATGGGACACTATTCCTCCCACTGACACCAATGATGGGACACTATTCCTCCCACTGATACCAATGATGGGACACTATTCCTCCCACTGACACCAATGATGGGGCACTAATAATTCCCCTAATACCAAAGATGAAACATTGTTTCTCCCACTGATGCTCGGACATCTTGTACTCCCATTGGCCATGGTCCAGCCCCCCTAAAGTTTGAGTCTGGGTTCACACTATTGCTGCATGCGGCTCACAAGCAGAGTCCGGTGGTGTGTCCCCGTTCACCGTTTCAGGTCCGATTTCAGCTGAATTCGGACCGGAAACGGACCAAAAGACGCACCGGACTCTGCAAATTCTCACCGGAGCCGCAGCGGAGATATGAGAACCGGCTCCATAGAGAGCCGCTCACAATCTCCTACCATGCGAATTGGAAACCCCATAGCTGTGAACCCGGCCTGAAGCACGGAAAACTGGCCCTTTGTTTAGAAAGTTTGGGGCCCCGTGGCCCTAGACTGATTATTGAACCAGAACGGACTGTTGCTGTGTTCCTGGCGGCACTAAGTCTGGGAATCACAGCGGCTCCTATGGGGGTTGCGCTATTTTGTCGAGAAAAGATATTTTCTCTTAGTTTCTATTTTATTGACTTTATAATAATAGAAATCTTTGATTTTAATACCTGTGTGTTGGGCACCTGAAAAGTCCGCTAGGTGTGTGTTTGCGGATCCTCTACATTTATTCTCCTGCCACAAAACAGGGGCTCCTGGGGGTCCCCCAATAATCTAATATCAATGAAAATTGAGTTATAAGAGAATTTCCGGTGGTTCTTCCTTCCAGAATCTCCCAAGAACTGAACACACCGGTGTTGGGTAGAGAAGCCATTTTTTTCCGTGGCCGGCATTGGAAGGGTTAGCTGTTTTTGTCATCATTGGGCCTGGTATAGTTATCGCTATCCGCAGGGACACACTGGGCACAGGTCTGGACTCCCGCCATATCTAAACTCCACGAGGCCGGAACAGCGGGCTGCATAATGTCACCGCGTCAACACCCCGGAGCCGAGACTGAACAATTCTCTGAGGACTGTATAGGGGGAGGTCACAAGTCATCTGGCGGACCACCAGACTCCAGAGCATTCTCTATGGCTGCTGCTGCCTCGGGTTGTCGGTGCCATGCAATTAGGAAAATGCCTCTCTATGATAGACGACTGGATGACCACTAGCTCCCTCAAACTTAATGAATCAAAAACAGAACTTCTTATTCTACATGCAAAGCATAACCCCCGAACCAAGATCCCTTGGACACCTCCTACCATCTTTGGACAGACTATCCCCCCCAAGGACCAAGGCTAAGAGTCTCGGAGTCATTTTTGACTCTGAAATGGCAATGGATGCCCAAATAGGAGCAGTGGTCAGTGGTTCTCACCATCTGCTCCGCCTGCTACGCAGACTCCTCCCCTTCATTCCAAAAGAGGACAAAGCAGTGGTAGTTGGAACGATCATCAATTCTCGACTGGACTATGCAAACTCCCTTTACATAGGATTACCCCAATATCAACTTGCGCGCTTACAACTTATCCAAAACACGGCGGCAAGGCTGATAACAGGGAAAAAACCCTGGGAATCCATCTCCCCTTCCCTGAGGAGCCTACATTGGCTAAATGTAAGGAGTCGGATCGCATTCAAGACCCTCTGCCTCACCCACAAATGCACACATGGAAACGCTCCGCAATACCTTCGCGAGAAAATAAAACACTATACACCGAATCGCAGTCTTCGATCGGCTAATCAAAATCTCCTCCTCATTCCTAAATCCCGCTACAAATCAAAGGGGGAACGGAGATTTGCTGTCCAAGGACCACGGCTATGGAACGCTCTACCAACCGACATCCGCATGGAAGAAAACCATCAGGCCTTCAGGAAGAAACTCAAGACCACCTCTTCTAGAAGCTGATAACCAAATGCCAATACAGCACCTTGAGGCGATTCAGTTCGCATTGTAGCGCTATACAAGTTATTCATTCATTCATTCATTCATATGGCAGGGCGGCTCATTGAAGGGATGGCTAAGAACAAGGTGCCAATTGCTTAGTAAATCTCCCTGGAGCCCCAAAGATTCTCATCTCACAAGTCCTCAATGACTTCCGTCATTATTGTAGATGTACCTCCAATCACTTCTATTTACTCTGCTGCTTTCATTACAATCCCCAGTGATCCTGCCACGAGGGACCATGTCCAGGCACTTCCTGTAATAAGGAGGCTGTCCCTGTTTCCCATCTATGCTCCCGTGGCTTCCGATGGGGACTACAAGCTATAACCAGCGACATTAAGGAGGAGGTCCGCCGAAAAAAAAATATTAAAAGCCAGCAGCTCCAAATCCCGCTGACTTTTAATAATCGGACACTTACCTGTCCAGGGAGCCCGCGATGTCGGCAGCCGAAGCCAATCTGTCCATCGGCTCTCGGCTTCTGCCGCCGCCAACCTGGGTAAGGGAATCAGCCGTGCGGCTTCACTTCCTGGTTCCCTACTGTGCATGCGCGAGTCGCGCTGTGCATCCTCACTGGTCCCTCCCAGAAGACAGCGGGGAGGACAGAGTAGGCCCCGGAAGTGGCCTGTATTAGACAAGTATCTGCTCCCTCCTGAAAGGTGCCAAATGTGACACCGGAGGGGGGGGGGGGATTCCAAAAAGTGGAAGTTCCATTCTTGGGTGGAACTTGACTTTAATTGTTCAAAAAATAGAATAACAGGCTGGATGGATTGAAACTCCGGTTTCTGTTGAACTGGCCGAATTTCAATCCTTCTATGGCCGGCTTAAATGACAACCGCACTCCCATGGTGACAACCAAGGAGGAGCCATCCCTTAACCCTTTCACTGCCATTGGCATGAGGCTTAGGCTCTGAGTGGTCACATTGGGGTAGCGCCCTCCTAGGTAGGTGCTGGGTTTAGATATATTCGTATTAGTTGTGATACATTTAGCTGTAATCACTGTGGCTGCATTTATTTGGTAGGCAGAAGCATATTCTGCTCACTGTCTCCACGCTCAGTGTGTTCAGCTGCTGCCAGTCCGGCCCTTTAGCTTTCTCTGTATCCAGGAAACGTGAGAAGTTTCTGGATAATAGGTGTGGAGCTGTGCAGATGGCAGCGCGTACATTAATACAGCCCTAGCCTATCCCAGAGAGGCAGGCTCTGACGGCATGCTGGGTAACTGTATATGGTGGTGTCCCTCAGATGCAAGACGTTACATCTCTAAGCCTGTCTGATGTGGACGCCGTATGGTACCCACATCCAACGGTTCCGGTAAGAGTACCCACACCTTATAGCAACATCAGTCAAGCCTATGCTTCCAGTTTGTTCTGTCATTGAGCTGATCAGAAGGACCGACTGTTTGATGTCATCACTTTATGAACTTTATTCACACTATATATTTACATTGGAGTGATTTTCCAACACTACATTTGTTATATAGTTTATTTTCGGAGTGTTGTGTCATTCATACACTCTTGCACATGTAATAGCGCTACAATTTTTGGATTCAGAAGCATATTCTGCTCACTGTCTCCACGCTCAGTGTGTTCAGCTGCTGCCAGTCCGGCCTATAGCTTTCTCTGTATCCAGGAAACGTGAGAAGTTTCTGGATAATAGGTGTGGAGCTGTGCAGATGGCAGCACGTACATTAATACAGCCCTAGCCTATCCCGGAGAGGCAGGCTCTGATGGCATGCTGGGTAACTGTATATATTCAGTGAGCACACTGAGCTCTGGGTCTTTTCCCAGAGTGGATTAGTCCAGCCGGGGGGGCACACTGCCCTCCCAGGTGCAAGCTGCTGTTGGTGAAACCTCTGGTGGGCGACCAGAGTGGCTTGAATGCAATGACTCTGGTGCCAGGAGAGCCGACTGAGGGGAACTGTCTGCTGAAGATCTGTCTGGTATCACGGGAAGGTTTTCCTTGAAAGTTGGATGGAGGCTACCAGCTGTCCTTGGGCCTTGTGAGTACAGACACCGAGAGATCTTGGGGACCTTTGTGCTTTAGATACCCCCCCCCCCCCCCCCTGGTACTACATAGCCAGCCGGCTGGTGCCCTGAAGAGCTTTGTCCACCTAAACTCTTTCTTAAAGGGACTCTACTCTTGTGGCTCTATAACTACTACTACTAAGCTGAAGTCTACTGTTTGTTTCAAGGCCGGACTTCATTATAGCTCTGAAGAACACCAAAGTCCTCAGTTGTACACGGGGATTTTTTTCAGCTGGAACTCGGTGGAACTCAGTTCCACCACCTCTGGCTCCGGCCCTCTGCTTCCTGTTCACCTCCTTTGCTTTCTAAACACAGAAGTCCGGCTTCTCTGTTTACAGGTGACAGTTTGTCTCCCATTGGCTCCCACTGAGTGCCAAATGGGGGCAAGGGAGATGCAGGTGCCCAGTGTACAGTGCAGAGGCCGACACCCCCACTGGATGATCCTGCCCCTTTAAGACCCTCCCACTGTTAGTTTTTGGGGTTTTTGGGGATTGTGGTTGAGTTCCTGTACCTATTTTCTGTGAAAAGATTCCCTGGTTGTACAAAGTTATTGTTTTTGGAGTATCCCAAAACTACCCTCAACCTTATCCAAGTTCTCCAAAAACAACAAAACAACATCTCTAATGCGGCGTACACACGGTCGGAATTTCCGATGGAAACAGCCGAATGGGAGCTTTTCATCGGATTTTCCGACCGTGTGTACGCCCATCAGTCTTTTTCTGTCGGAATTTCCAACGGACTTTGGATTGAGAACCTGTTCTCAATTTTTCCGACGGAAAACCTTTCTATCGGATTTTCCGATCGTGTGTATGCAATTCCGACACGCAAAATTCTGACGCATGCTCGGAAACAATTCGACGCATGCTCGGAAGCATTAAACTTCCCTTTTATAGTGCAGTCGAACGTGTTTTATGCCGCGGTGTTACTGACCGTCGGAATTTGGTGTGATGGTGTGTAGGCAAGACAGCTTGAGCGGAATTCCGTCGGAATTCCGTCGGAAAAACCGTCAGAGTTTTTTCCGATGAGAATTCTGACCGTGTGTACGGGGCATTAGTCTGGTTATTAAAAAAATATGAGAATGAGCCTGTGTGCCTGGCTGGGGGGGCAAAACCTGTGGGGAAGGCCTGGGCAGTAATCCTGCAGCTCCTATGGGACACTAGGAATCCAGGAAGTGAGGACCACGCTACAACCACGTGTAATGCCGGTGTTTGTGGTGCGGTGCTTCGGGCTCTCAAGGGTTACACCAGGCATGCAGGAGGCGACATATCACCTCTGAACTGCCTCTGAGGGAATAGTAAAACACCCGCCCATGTAAACAAAGCCTCGGGGAGTGTCTAAACCTGCTGACCATGCCACAACCACGTGTAATCCCAGTGGTTGGGGGCCGTGATCTGGGCTCTCAATGGTTACACTAGGAATCCAGGAGGCGACATATCACCTCTGAGTTGCCTGTCAACTGCCTCAGAGGGGACAACAAAAAACACCCACCCATGTAAACAAAGCCTTGGGGAACGTGTAAACCCGCTGCACAGGACCGTGCCGTAACCACGTGTAATCCAGGTGGTTGTGGGGCAGTGATCTGGGCTGTTAATGGTTACACCAGGCATCCAGGAGGCGACATATCACCTCTGAACTGCCTCTGAGGGAATAGCAAAACACCCACCCATGTAAACAAAGCCTCGGGGAGTGACTAAACCTGGTGCATGGGACCACGCCACAACCACGTGTAATGCAGGTATCTGTGGTGCAGTGCTCTGGGCTCTCAAGGGTTACACCAGGCATCCAGGTGGCAACATATCATTTCTGAACTGTCTGTCAACTGCCTCAGAGGGGACAGTAAAAGAGCCCCACATGTAAACAAAGACTTGGGGAGCGTCTAAAGCTGCTGCACAGGACCGTGCCGCAACCACGTGTTATGCGGGAGGTCGTGGCGCAGTGATCTGCTCTCCCAATGATTACACTCCTCATCCAGGGGGCAACATATCACCTCTAAGCTGCCTCTGGGCGGAGGGTATAACAAATCCTTGGGGAGTGTCTAAACCTGAGGCATCAATATACAAATAGCAGCAGAAATGTGCCACACCCCCGAGGTGCCTCTGACAAAGAGTGGACATCAGGGACCAGAGATGGAAGTCTGAGGAACTACAAACACCTCTCATTCCTGCTTTCCAATCCCTAGAACCAGATCGGGGCCCCGGGAGGTGTCCCAGGAGCCCGACAACCTTCGGGGGGCACGGAAGGGTTAACGTGGCCTTTTCACAGCCTTCTCTCCGGCTAATCCACGTCCTGTTCGCTGTATGAATGGGATTATTACGGTGAGTTTATTGAGCCGGGGCCAAGAAACCTTCTTACATAAACAGTTTACACAACGCAGCTCCACGCGAGCGAGAGCACTTTGCAGGTTGTAATGAAAATAATCGGCCGCTCACGCTCCGCTCCCCGCATTCGCACTTCTTAGTGTCTGCTTTGTTTGTTGAATGTTAACATTTCAAATAAATGGCTTGTCTCTGCTCTTCTTTCCCTCCTGACACTCTTCACAAAGGTCCCGGGTGTAAGAACACGAATAATTCATCTGGAGCCTCTCTGTAACCCCTCTGCTTAAAGCACAACTCCGGGACAAGCAGATCTCTAAATTCATTCGTCCTTCAATCTTTGTGTATTTCTCCCAGATCTGTGCAGTGATCCAGTGTGAGACTTCCTGGAATAAAGACCGATCACTGCTGATCTCTTCATGTGCAGGGGGACTGGTCTGGTCTCCGCCCACTCCTGTAGTTTTCTGTAGGCAGCCAGTAGTAGGTGGAGCCTGCTGGGCCCTTCCCACAGCTCTGATCTATCTCCTTGTGCAGGGGACTGGTCTTGTCTCCACCTCCTCCTGTAGTTTTCTGTAGTGGGTGGAGCCTGCTGGGCTCCTCCCACAGCTCTGCTCTCTCTCTCCTTTTGCAGGGGGACTGGTCTTGTTTCCGCCCCCTCCTGTAGTTTTCTGTAGTGGGTGGAGCCTGCTGGGCTCCTCCCACAGCTCTGCTCTCTCTCCTTTTGCAGGGGGACTGGTCTTGTTTCCGCCCCCTCCTGTAGTTTCCTGTAGTAGGTGGAGCCTGCTGGGCTCCTCCCACAGCTCTGCTCTCTCTCTCCTTTTGCAGGGGGACTGGTCTTGTTTCCGCCCCCTCCTGTAGTTTTCTGTAGTGGGTGGAGCCTGCTGAGCCCCTCCCACAGCTTTGGTCCTCTCTCCTTGGGCAGGGTGACTGGTCTTGTCTCCGCCCCCTCCTGTAGTTCTCGGCAGGCAGCCTGTAGTAGGTGGAGCCTGCTGTGTGCAACAGCTATGTACAGCACAGTGATGATGTCACTGCTACTTTTCTTTTTTGATTGTGCACTTAGGTCCAGGCCCACTGATAAGGGGGTAGCACCTGCGCTCCTGTATGAGGCCCGGGCTCCATAAGTTCAATAGATGAGGCCAGAGCAGCAGGAGTGGGTGCAATTACTGGAACCAATCCCTGTGGCCCTCAATGTTTACAGTGCTCCAGTTTGTGAATAAACAGGGAGCCTCTCTACAGAGCACTTCCTGTTCATTCACTTTGCAGCTGAGGCTGCAGAAAAAGGAACGAGGAATCTGTGTCCTCAATCTCCTTCTCTGTCTCAAAAGTGAGACACTGAGTGTCTGTTTAGACCTCCGATATTTCACCAATCCAATGGGGACTCCGCTGGGGACACCTGTGATGGAAGGAGGGACTCCGCTGGGGACACCTGTGATGGAAGGAGGGACTCCGCTGGGGACACCTGATGGAAGGAGGGACTCCACTGGGGGATACCTGATGGAAGGAGGGACTCCGCTGGGGACACCTGATGGAAGAAGGGACTCCGCTGGGGACACCTGATGGAAGAAGGGAATCTGCTGGGGACACCTGATGGAAGGAGGGACTCCGCTGGGGACACCTGATGGAAGGAGGGACTCCGCTGGGGACACCTGATGGAAGGAGGGGCTCCGCTGGGGACACCTGATGGAAGGAGGGACTCTGCTGGGGACACCTGATGGAAAAAGGGACTCCGCTGGGGACACCTGATGGAAGGAGGGACTCCGCTGGGGACACCTGATGGAAGGAGGGACTCCGCTGGGGACACCTGATGGAAGGAGGGAATCCGCTGGGGACACCTGATGGAAGGAGGGACTCCGCTGGGGCCACCTGATGGAAGGAGGGACTCCGCTGGGGACACCTGTGATGGAAGGAGGGACTCTGCTGGGGACACCTGATGGAAGAAGGGACTCCGCTGGGGACACCTGATGGAAAGAGGGACTCCGCTGGGGACACCTGATGGAAGGAGGGACTGCGCTGGGGACACCTGATGGAAGGAGGGACTCTGCTGGGGACACCTGATGGAAGGAGGGACTCTCCTGGGGACACCTGATGGCATCTGGTGGCAGGCAAAGTAGCAAGTGACACACTCGGGGGTCCCACTGATTCTGCATTATGGTGAGTTGAACTATTTCATTTTATATTACAATGTAATAATGCGCTTCAATCATCCTGACACCATACAAACCATGGTACCGGGATGATTGAAGCGCTAACACCAGGTGTTTTAAGTATCTTTATCTGCTGATTGTTGAACTTTATGTAATACACATATTGCTATGGTGGTGTAGGATCTGGGCCTGTTGTCCCTTCATCCCTCTTTCTTGTCTTCCTTCTCTTTCCTTCCCTCCCTATTTCTTTCTTTTTTCTCCCTCTATCTGTTGTTCATCTCAGACTCAAACCACACCCCCTTTGAGCCACGCCCCCTTTAAGCAACTCCCAACATTTCGTTTAAACCACTCCCATTTTTCATTGCACGCTGCATTTTTCTCCCCCACTATGGCACGCCTAGAAATGAATTACCCTCCCCCTAATTATAAGACTGTACAGGGCCCCAGATAGGCTGTACTGGGCCCCAGCTAGTCTGTACAGGGCCCCAGCTAGGCTGTACTGGGCCCCAGCTAGGCTGTACAGGGCCCCAGCTAGGCTGTACAGGGCCCCAGCGAGGCTGTACGGGGCCCCAGCTAGGCTGTACGGGGCCCCAGCTAGGCTGTACAGGGCCACAGCGAGGCTGTACGGGGCCCCAGCGAGGCTGTACAGGGCCCCAGCGAGGCTGTACGGGGCCCCAGCGAGGCTGTACAGGGCCCCAGCGAGGCTGTATGGGGCCCCAGCTAGGCTGTACGGGGCCCCAGCTAGGCTGTACAGGGCCCCAGCGAGGCTGTACGGGGCCCCAGCTAGGCTGTACAGGGCCCCAGCGAGGCTGTACGGGACCCCAGCTAGGCTGTATGGGGCCCCAGCGAGGCTGTACGGGGCCCCAGCGAGGCTGTACGGGGCCCCAGCGAGGCTGTACAGGGCCCCAGCGAGGCTGTACGGGACCCCAGCTAGGCTGTACGGGGCCCCAGCGAGGCTGTACAGGGCCACAGCGAGGCTGTACGGGGCCCCAGCGAGGCTGTACGGGGGCCCCAGTGAGGCTGTACGGGGCCCCAGCGAGGCTGTACGGGGCCCCAGCGAGGCCATACAGGGCCCCAGCGAGGCTGTATGGGGCCCCAGTTAGGCTGTACAGGGTGATTTCTAAGAGCAGCCCTGCTTAGCTCCTCATTATGGCTCCTCGCTCTTCCTTCTTCAATAAGGCCAATTGCATTCATTTTTTTTCCATACTTCGAAATTCTGCCTAATGAATTCCATTTACCGGGGATTCGGCAAAGCAACATTTCCTATTTATTTTTCCGAAATGTTTCCCAATAACCCCCCCCCCCCCTCCCCCCCTCCAAATAATACAAAAAAAACTGTCTGTGATTTTAAGTAACAAGCTGATTTTTTAATCCAGAATGTAATCAGACTGACAGCAAACGTCGTCCATGAGTCACGCCGAGCGAATGTGTTTAATCAGGTAGGACAATGGCTCATTGTTGGGGTTGAACTCCACCTCTGCCATTGTTAGCGCCCCCCGGGGAGCGGCGCGGGGCACTATAAAGCCTCTTTGGGGACAATGTCTGGCCGGCTCGGCTTCTGATATAAAAATTTGGGATAAGTGCTTTCATGTGATTGGCTCGGAGTCATTTCCACTGACGATGTCTCCAAGCTGTTTTGACGCGCGGGGAGATAACTGTTTATTATGAATGCGCCGAGCGCGGCGGCCAATCCGTCTGCTTGGGGTTGTTTACCGTTTATAGAGGAGGTGACCGAGGATCTGATGATTAAAGCTGAACTCCGACCTTCCCTTTAGTTGTATCGGCTCCTCTCCTCTACTGCAATGGTTTACTCTGATTCCGCTGCACACTGTGAGCTTCTTAGAAGCAAGTCAGATAGAGGATAGATGTCCAGCATCATCTAGCTCTTTCCTCCCCAGCCTGACTCCCCCTGGCCTGTCCCTTGACGTTCTTTCAGACATGCAGCCTGTCTAGGCCGTGCCGGGACAAGGTCATCTACATCAGCGGTTCTCAACCTCAGTCCTCAATACCCACAACGGGCCATGCTTTGGGAATTTCTCTTAGATAAAATAGCTGTCCAAAATACCAAACCATTGATTCGGATTTAAAGCGCCTGTAGCGCCCCCTGGGGTTTAGTCGGGGAGCTCCTCACCAAATTCCTTGTCTAGCTACTGTAGTTAATTACTAGGAATCCATTGACTTCTCCCTAAGTCTGGCCTGGTTGTACTTTCCTCTTCTACCACCAGGTGGCCGGGCACTTGGAGGTATTAGATTGAGAAGGACATCTCAAGGTCAGGTTATGGGTATATGGGGGTGTCTCAGCCAATGGGCGGGGTTTTCTTGGATCCCTTGGCCTGCTGGGAGAACCTATATATCCGGGTGAAGTCAGGTGGTCCGGGTTCTTGTGTGCCACCTGGACTGCCATCTGGGTGGATGTGGGTCATCTGCCCCGGGCTGATAGGCCGGAGATTCTGCCTATTTTTCACTTTGAGCTACAAAATAAAAACAATTAAAAAAATGATATTCCTTAATAAATTTAGGCCAAAAAGTATGAGATATTGATTGGTTTGTGTCTACAAGCTATGGTATATATATATATATTTATACTGGAGCTATAGACACTATACTGGTAATGGTGGTGATCAGCGACTTATAGTGGGACTGTGATAGGGTGGCGGACAATCTGGCGCTAACAGACACTGGCTGGGAGGTCCACTAACTGACATCAATAACCTCCCAACTGTCTGAGATGGAAACGAGGGACACCTATTAGCAAAAGTATGTAA
Source organism: Lithobates sylvaticus (assembly GCA_028564925.1). Classification (NCBI taxonomy): domain Eukaryota; kingdom Metazoa; phylum Chordata; class Amphibia; order Anura; family Ranidae; genus Lithobates; species Lithobates sylvaticus. The sequence goes on along the minus strand of CM053037.1, from coordinate 201,913,949 downwards.
GCATAGGCCACGCCCCTTTTAAAGGAAAATTGTACAAACAAAATGATTGGTTAAACCCGCAAGTGCTTATTTTACCACGACTAATCCTTTATATCGGCTTTTGGAATTTACAAAATACAGAAATTTAGAAATCAGATGGAAGGTTTAGGGCTGGGAAACACTTTATGAAAGATAAAAAGTGCATTTTATATAGAACTATAGAGATCAGACCAAGATGAGGGACAAATGAGGAGGAAAGAGGGACAGAGGGACATTGCTCCAAATCCGGGACAGTCCCTCCAAACCCGGGACAGTCCCTCCAAATCCGGGACAGTCCCTCCAAATCCCGGACAGTGCCTCCAAATCCGGGACAGTCCCTCCAAATCCGGGACAGTGCCTCCAAATCCGGGACAGTCCCTCCAAATCCGGGACATTTCTCCAAATCCGGGACAGTCCCTCCAAATCCCGGACAGTCTCTCCAAATCCAGGACAGTCCCTCCAAATCCAGGACATTGCTCCAAATACGGGACAGTTGGGAGGTGTGCAATAGTGACACTAATACAGTGATGAGTGATAATACTATACACTGTCACTGTACTAATGACACTGGCTGGGAAGGGCTTAACATCTATGGGCAATCAAGGGGCTAATTGTGTGCCTAATAATGTGTCATGTGTGCTGCTTTTACTAAGAGATCCGGCGGTTTTTCCTCCCTGCTTTTCAGCAGCAACGCGGCTCCTTGTACACAGAGCTGTGTGTGTGATTGGACACAGCTGATCAGCAGGTTTCAGTTGAAATTGATTGATGATTGGACACAGCGCGGGTCCGCAGGGGGAACATAGGGTTACCACCTGTTTGGGATTCACCTGTACAGTCCGGGTTTTGAATCCTGGGTCCGGGTTTCAGTCCGCCTGACACATTATTCAGACCGGACTGTGGCTCCAGGGGGTCCATGTGGCTTCTTTGTCACACCTGGATAGGAGGGGTGGTGGGGCGGGGGGGCATAACTACTCTCCTTGGGGCACCCAAAGGTGTCCCAGGACTTTTACAATGCTACAAAAATAAATTTCTGAGCTAAAGTATTGGGGTTCGGTGGTTACATTCGATCAGTTTCATTTATAAAACAAATTGTTTTCGGCCCACTAAAAAAGGTAAAATATACAATGTTGCGCTCGTACTAAAAAGTTTGGAGCCCCTCCCCCGCCTTACAGCATTTGGCTCCATTTTCAGGTGTCATCGATTAATTCCGTTGTCACGTGTTCCGGTTCACGACCCCCCTATAAATATCCCGACATCACATCCAAGTCTACAGAAGACTCCAATCTGTCTCCTATTTACGGGGGTGACATCCAGCGGCCGCAGACCGCCATTTATAACTCTCACAACCTGCTTCAAATTAGAGAGAAAAAAAGAAAAAACCGACTTGGTGACGAATTTCACAAATTTTAATAAAAGAGGATCTGTGATGTCTCCACACTCGGGATCTGTATGGAAAAGTCCCCGAAAAAACCTCCTATATGACCCCCGACTGCCTTCTCTATGGACTCAGGCGGCACCATTCTCCTTATATACCACTTTTGTAACCAGTGGAGGCTGGCGCTCAATAATTTAGGAGGGCGCGGCAAACCAACGCCACCCCTCCCCCAGCGGGAGACGGACAGGAAGGTGGCGATCCACCCCAGCGGGAGATGGACGGGAAGGTGGCGTTCTCCCCCCCCCCTCAGCGGGAGACGGACGGGAAGTCGGCTTTCTCCCCCCCAGCGGGAGACGGACGGGAAGTCGGCTTTCTCCCCCCCAGCGGGAGACGGACGGGAAGGTGGCGAATTCCCCCCCCCCAGAGGAAGATGGACAGGAAGGTGGCGATCCACCCCAGCGGGAGATGGACGGGAAGGTGGCGTTCTCCCCCCCCCCCCTCAGCGGGAGACGGACGGGAAGTCGGCTTTCTCCCCCCCAGCGGGAGACGGACGGGAAGTCGGCTTTCTCCCCCCCAGCGGGAGACGGACGGGAAGGTGGCGAATCCCCCCCCCCCCCTCAGCGGGAGACGGACAGGAAGCCGGCTTTCTCCCCCCAGCGGGAGACGGACGGGAAGGTGGCGATTTCCCCCCCCCCCAGAGGAAGACGGACGGGGGTTCTCCCCCCCCCTCAGCGGGAGATGTACAGGAAGGTGGTGATCCACCCCAGCAGGAGACGGACGGGAAGTCGGCTTCCCCCCCCCAGCGGGAGACGGACGGGAAGGTGACGACCCCCCCCCCCCAGCAGGAGACGGACGGGAAGTTGGCTCCCCCTCCCCCAGCAGGAGACGGACGGGAAGTTGGCTTCCCCCCCCCCCAGCAGGAGATGGACGGGAAGGCTGCGATCCCCCCTCTTAGCCGGGGGGGCCCCTTTAGGTCCTGGCCCACCCCATGTTAATGAGTATGAGGTACATAGTAAAAGAACACACAATAAATTCCTTTATTCAAAAACCCCCTAAAAAATGAATGTCCCCTAAGTAGGTCCAACGTCAATCATAAAACAAAGAAACTTCTATGTAGCGAATGTTTCCAAAATGAAAAGGAAAGAAGATTTCCCGGCATGGACGCGCCGATCTGCCGAGATATCCGGACCCCAATACCACCTTGTTGGTACTTTGAGTTGATATATTGTGCCGGATTTCTTCTGACTCCCCTTTGGGAATCTTCTGGTCCCTTCAACACACCGACTTCATTTACCTGATCAGAAGACGAAGAGGAAAAAACGAGATCATTGCCGGCGAGAATCCGGCGCACAAGACGAAGGTGAGAGCGAACGTTCGCTGTGCCGGGACGCTCCCCGTCCGTTTAATAGCAGAACATTCATGTTTGACTGAAGTGTAAATTCACGTGTCATTATTAAGTCATCAGACGTCTGTTTGAAATGTTCTGCATTACTTCCCCCTCCCCCCCCCCCCTGTGTTAAAGGTGAAGTGCCGCTAATTAAACTGCTTGTGGTTGAGCGGGGCCCCTGTAATGGGAAGGCTGGCTTCCTTCCAAAACACACAACAGGTGCGTTCGCCTATTTTCCGTTTTATGCGACCTTTATTTATGCTTCGTCTTCAGGCGCGGATTTGGACTGTCAGCTCCTGTGAATGGACACCATCAGGAAGACGAGGTTCTGCTGACGTAAACCATTCATACTAAATCGGTCACCAGCGCAGGCGGCTGTCATGGCAAATCTCTGCAAAGTGCCATAAAATCGCAGGTAATTCCACACAACGTGTCATGGAGACGCTAAAAATACGCTAAACATACGCTAAAAATACGCTAAACATACGCTAAAAATACGCTAAACATACGCACCTCCATAAACAGTGTTGTGTCTTGATAATCCCTTCCGCCTGGTTCATTCTTAGCCGCCTTCTATGTGACCATCTGCTGGACAATCTCACTAACAATGGACTTATTTTTAGGAGGAATTTATTCTTAGGAATTTGTTGGGACCTTCTAAATGGGCTGTAGGTACCAATGACTCTTATGCCCCGTACACACGGTCAGAAAATCCGACCACAAAATCCATCGGATTTTTTCCGTCGGATTTTGTCCGACACTGGTGTTGCATACACACAGTCGGACAAAGTTGTCGGAAAATCCGATCATTCTGAACGTGGTGACGTTTGTTGCCTACGACGGGACTACGTAGAGGCTAGTAGCCAATAGCTTTGGTCTTGTAATGTGATCTGAGCATGCGTGGCACTTTGTCCGTCGGAATTTGCTACACACCATCGGAAAAAGTCCGATCGGACTTTGTTGTCGGAAAATTTGACGGAATTTCCGACAACATTGTCCGATAGGACAGAATCTATCGGAAAATCCGACCGTGTGTATGGGGCTTTAGAGGTAAGAGTCTAGTTCCTGGAAGTAGGAAAGGAAAGAAATGAATAGAAGAAGAGAAAAGGAGAAAACGGGAGGAGAAGGGAAGAAGAAGGAGGAGAGGAGAAGAGAAGAAGAAGGAGGAGAGGAGAAGAGAAGAAGAAGAAGGAGGAGAAGAGAAGAAGAAGAAGGAGGAGAGGAGAAGAGAAGAAGAAGGAGCAGAGGAGAAGAGAAGAAGAAGAAGGAGGAGAAGAAGAAGAAGGAGAGGAGAAGAGAAGAAGAAGGAGGAGAGGAGAAGAGAAGAAGAAGGAGGAGAGGAGAAGAGAAGAAGAAGGAGGAGAGGAGAAGAGAAGAAGAAGAAGGAGGAGAAGAGAAGAAGAAGGAGGAGGAGAAGAGAAGAAGAAGGAGGAGAGGAGAAGAGAAGAAGAAGGAGAGGAGAAGGAGAAGAAGAAGAGGAGAAGAGAAGAAGAAGGAGGAGAGGAGACAGGATGATGGCACCTTCTAAATGGGCTGTAGCCATCAATGACTCCAGGAGGGAACAGTCTAGTTCCTGGAAGTAGGAAAGGGATTATAAGGAAATAGATAAAAGAAGAAGAGGAAGGGAAAATTAGAGAAGAGAGGGAGCAGGGAAGAAGAGAAGGAGGAGAGGAGAGGAGACAGGATGATGGCACCTTCTAAATGGGCTGTAGGCTCCAGGAGGTAACAGTCTAGTTCATGGAAGTAGGAAAGGAAGGGAAAGGAAATGGATAAAAGAAGAAGAGGAAAGGACAAAAAGGAAAAGAGAGAGAGGAAGAAGAGGAGAAAGGAAGCAGGAGAGGAGAGAAGACAGGAAAATGGTACTTTTTAAATGGATTGTAGGCATCAATGACTCTAGGAGGTAAAAGTCTAGTTCCTGAAAGTAGAAAAGGAAGGCAAAAGAAATGAATAGAAGAAAAAGAGGAAAGGAGAAAAAAAAGCAGAAGAGTGAGAAAGAAGAAAGGAATGGAAGAAGAGAAGAATGAGGAGAGGAGAGAAATCAGGACGATGGGACATTTTACATGGGCTGTAGGCATCAATGAATCTAAGAGTAAGAAGTCTGGAAGCAAGAAAGGAAGGGAAAAAGAAATGGATAGAAAAAGAGGAAATGAGAAAAAAATGGAGAAAAGAAAGAGAGAAAGAGAAGTGAAGAAGGGGGGAGAAGAAGAGAAGGACGAGGGAGATGAAAATAGGGAGGAGAAGAGAAGAAAGGAGAACACAATATGGGACACATTGATTTCTCTCCTTCGGCCGGCTGGAGGAAGGTTAATGGATTACTCATTGATGGAGGAATCTCCCCTTTGGGCCTGACAAAAGCCCAGTGTGAGGTGATAAGGAGGGTAGTGCTGGTTGGTTGGAGATTGGCCCACATCCCAAAAAATGTAAGTTACAGGAAGGGGTACCTTAGGGGGCGAGAAGAGGAGAGAAAATAAAGGGGACATGAGAAGTAGGAGGAGAGAGGGAGAGGGGAATAAGATGGGGGAGGAGAGGGAAGAAGAAGAAGACAATCTGGCGGTCCGTCTTTTTGCCCTGTGTAGCACTGTGGTCGTTATTTTTTGCCCTGTGGTCATTATTTGTGGCCCTGTGGTCATTATTTGTGGCCCTGTGGTCATAATTTGTGGCCCTTTCTTCCCATGTGGTCTTTGTTTATGTAGATGATGTTGTAGTCACCTCATTGCTCTGAATGAAGTCTCCTCTCTGTAATAAAAGTCACGCTCTGTTCCTAAATAGTGATTTATTCCTCCATTGGAGAAAGTCCATTGGAAGATTTCTGCTCTTCATGGAAGACTCCGAAGTCTCTTTCTATGAGTCGGACATGTTGAGGTAAAACATCATTAAACACCTCATCCGATAACTGAGACCATGGAGAGAAATATTCCTACAACGTCATCGGAGGAGATAATTGATGGTCTTGGTACATGAAGTGTTATAGGAAGACAGACGATGATGTTGGATACAATATGATGTCGGACACCGATTGGCCTCCAGAGGACGAGGCTCCATGATTATTTCTGATTGGTTCCGGATTCATCTCTTTGCTTTGTAAATTGCTACAAGCAGGAAAAGCTCTATATAGAGTGTGGTAATCAATAATAGACAATTGGATATTGGAGCGATGAAACATGACTTCTGATTGGTTGCTTTGGATAACTCTTGGTCTTTGGCTCATTGAAGGAATGTAAATGGTGAAAGTTGATCCACTATATGAAATCTGCCATTTTCACCAATCTGATTGTTTTTACTTTGGTTTTGTAAAAAGCCAAGGGGGGTGAATACTTTTGCAAGGCACTGTATATTGTGATACTGCGTATACACTATATTGTCCGAATCATTTAGTGGAGGGGGGATTATGGTGTGGGGCGTTTCCAATCAATCCGAAGCCCAGAGGCTGTGAAATCAGAAGAAAATGGCATGGCCCTCGCTCTCTCTTCTCTCTCTCTCTTCGCTTCTCTCTCTCTCTCTCTCTCTCTCTCTCTCTCTCTCTCTTCTCCTCTCTCTCTCTCTCTCTCCTCTCTCTCTCTCTCTCTCTCTCTCTCTTCTCTCTCTCTCTCTCTCTCTCTCTCTCTCTCTCTCTCTCTCTCTCTCTCTCTCTCTCTCTCTCTCTCTCTCTCTCTCTCTCTCTCTCTCTCTCTCTCTCTCTCTCTCTCTCTCTCTCTCTCTCTCTCTCTCTCTCTCTCTCTCTCTCTCTCTCTCTCTCTCTCTCTCTCTCTCTCTCTCTCTCTCTCTCTCTCTCTCTCTCTCTCTCTCTCTCTCTCTCTCTCTCTCTCTCTCTCTCTCTCTCTCTCTCTCTCTCTCTCTCTCTCTCTCTCTCTCTCTCTCTCTCTCTCTCTCTCTCTCTCTCTCTCTCTCTCTCTCTCTCTCTCTCTCTCTCTCTCTCTCTCTCTCTCTCTCTCTCTCTCTCTCTCTCTCTCTCTCTCTCTCTCTCTCTCTCTCTCTCTCTCTCTCTCTCTCTCTCTCTCTCTCTCTCTCTCTCTCTCTCTCTCTCTCTCTCTCTCTCTCTCTCTCTCTCTCTCTCCTCTCTCTCTCTCTCTCTCTCTCTCTCTCTCTCTCTCTCTCTCTCTCTCTCTCTCTCTCTCTCTCTCTCTCTCTCTCTCTCTCTCTCTCTCTCTCTCTCTCTCTCTCTCTCTCTCTCTCTCTCTCTCTCTCTCTCTCTCTCTCTCTCTCTCTCTCTCTCTCTCTCTCTCTCTCTCTCTCTCTCTCTCTCCCCTCTCTCTTCTCTCTCTCTCTCTCCTCTCTCTCTCTCTCTCTTTCTCTTTTTCCACCAACACTATTGTTATATTTAATGAAATACATCTGCAATTTATCTTGCTGTGAACACATTGTTCATTCTTCCACCCAGCGAGTCGCTTTTCACGGCTCGTGCCTGTAACTTCTAATAGCTTCTCTCCGACCAATGGAAGTCTTCAAAAAGTTTTATTTTCCTTTCTAATTAAGTATTTTTTTATACATTGTTGCTGCCAGCAGCCTTCTTTATTAATTGTTTTAATAAGGCGATGTGGCATCTATAATGTTTTACGTCTGGGAAATGGACAGTTTCGAAAAATGTTTCACTTTATGAATTTTTTTAGTAAGAAGTTTAATTACTGAGCGGCCTAAGAAAACAACGTGACGTCCGTAATGTGCCGCGTCTGGGGAATATCTGATGGTTTTTGTTGCAGAGGAGATCCGCGCTCTTTATTGTAAAAGAAAAATACCCGTTTCTGAAGCTTTCATAGGAGAGGTCTGAGAAGAATCGGCTCTGCCAACCTTCTGCCAACCTTCTGCCAACCTTCTGCCAGTCCAAAGGTGAGAAATCGGCGCCGGATACAGATTCTCAATGAGTCCATCGAATTATCACAGCCAGGACTCCACAAAATGGAGAAAATAGGGGGAAGAGGGAAACCCGGAGCCGAGAATTCACATTTATGCCACCCAAGAAATGTCCAAGAAGCCGAAATGTTTAACAATAAAATTATCTCACAGCAGAAAAACAACCAAAATGTCGTGAGAGTAAATCCACCTCCCCCTTTGCCAGGGCGCAGGTTTCCCAGCAGTGGGACTTTTCAGTTGGTATAATGATCGATGATCGGGAATAATTGCCAGGGATGATCTAGAACAGCCATTCTCAACCTTTTTAGCCCAGAGGATTCCCTACATTATTTTTCAGGTCTCAAACGCCCCCCTTACTACAACCAATTGATTTGTAACCAATGGCCCCTTACATTGGGGGTCACATTGGGGGTCAGTAAGAATAGCGCAACCCTTACAGAAGCCTAAAAAAGATAATCAGTGTAATTATGATGAGTGTTGTGGGTTCTGGAATTATGGAAGCACCATCAAATGAAAGGTCAACCGGCCAAAGTTCAAGGAACCTCCATCAACCTCACGGAAGCCTGATTGAGAATGGAAGATCTAGAATGATTACCAGAAATCTGGAGGAAAAGGAAGGTGTATAATATACCTGGTCTGTCCAATCCAAATACAAACAACAAGAACAAAATTAGACCTGGTGCCAAATTGGCACGGTCCTTCCCCTCAGGACTTTCATAGACAGACCAAGTAGGCAGGAAAAATAGGTAAATTTTATTACAATAGATTCATAAATGATCTGGAATAATTGCCACAGATAGTTCTTCTTACTACACAAATACCAGATCCCAGTGACAGAATATATGGGTTAGTTTACATTGGTTAATGGGAAATGTCCATCTCAGAGGCTTCTGACGCATCGTGATCTGGAATGTTCACCAGGGATGATCTGGAATGTTCACCAGGGATGATCTGGAATGTTCACCAGGGATGATCTGGAATGTTCACCAGGGATGATCTGGAATCATTTCTGGGGATGATCTGGAATGTTCACCAGGGATGATCTGGAATCATTTCTGGGGATGATCTGGAATCATTTCTGGGGATGATCTGGAATCATTTCTGGGGATGATCTGGAATCATTTCTGGGGATGATCTGGAATGTTCACCAGGGATGATCTGGAATCATTTCTGGGGATGATCTGGAATCATTTCTGGGGATGATCTGGAATCATTTCTGGGGATGATCTGGAATGTTCACCAGGGATGATCTGGAATCATTTCTGGGGATGATCTGGAATCATTTCTGGGGATGATCTGGAATCATTTCTGGGGATGATCTGGAATCATTTCTGGGGATGATCTGGAATCATTTCTGGGGATGATCTGGCATTATCACCTGGGAGGATTCATGGCAGCATGAAAATTTAAAAACACCACAAATCTGTGCAGCATGGAAATACACTTCTGGAAGTTTCAGTGGCCCCCCTTTTAAAATCAGGGCACAGCAGACATTGGAAGGGCAATGATGTTGACATCACTGCAAAAAAAAACCTCCAACTGAAAAAAGAGAGCTTGAGTGAGGACGGTGCTGCGCTCATGTTAAGAGGAGGTGTGACAGGCAGGAGGTTCCAGGCTGTTTATTGGACATATGTGACAGTCATTCTTCATTCTTTCTTTGGACTTCTACAGTCCACCATTTTGGAGGGGATCCTGTAAGGCACAGCAAGCACACAGCTACCCACCTTTTCTGGTTCTGCACACAGTGCATAATAATTACCGGGATGATCCGCATCCCCCAGTCCTTTCTGTGATTGGTGTATCCCCCAGTCCTTGCTGTGATTGGTGTATCCCCAGTCCTTTCTGTGATTGGTGTATCCCCCAGTCCTTGCTGTGATTGGTGTATCCCCCAGTCCTTTCTGTGATTGGTGTATCCCCCAGTCCTTTCTGTGATTGGTGTATCCCCCAGTCCTTGCTGTGATTGGTGTATCTCCCAGTCCTTGCTGTGATTGGTGTATCCCCCAGTCCTTTCTGTGATTGGTGTATCCCCCAGTCCTTTCTGTGATTGGTGTATCCCCCAGTCCTTGCTGTGATTGGTGTATCCCCCAGTCCTTGCTGTGATTGGTGTATCCCCCAGTCCATGCTGTGATTGGTGTATCCCCCAGTCCTTTCTGTGATTGGTGTATCCCCCAGTCCTTGCTGTGATTGGTGTATCCCCCAGTCCTTGCTGTGATTGGTGTATCCCCAGTCCTTGCTGTGATTGGTGTATCCCCAGTCCTTGCTGTGGATGGTGTATCCCCCAGTCCTTGCTGTGATTGGTGTATCCCCAGTCCTTGCTGTGATTGGTGTATCCCCAGTCCTTGCTGTGATTGGTGTATCCCCCAGTCCTTGCTGTGATTGGTGTATCCCCCAGTCCTTTCTGTGATTGGTGTATCCCCCAGTCCTTGCTGTGATTGGTGTATCCCCCAGTCCTTGCTGTGATTGGTGTATCCCCCAGTCCTTGCTGTGATTGGTGTATCCCCCAGTCGATGCTGTGATTGGTGTATCCCCCAGTCCTTTCTGTGGTTGGTGTATCCCCCAGTCCTTTCTGTGATTGGTGTATCCCCAGTCCTTGCTGTGATTGGTGTATCCCCAGTCCTTGCTGTGGTTGGTGTATCCCCCAGTCCATGCTGTGATTGGTGTATCCCCCAGTCCATGTTGTGATTGGTGTATCCCCCAGTCCTTGCTGTGGTTGGTGTATTCCCCAGTCCTTGCTGTGATTGGTGTATCCCCCAGTCGATGCTGTGATTGGTGTATCCCCCAGTCCTTGTGGTGGTTGGTGTATCCCCCAGTCCTTGCTGTGATTGGTGTATCCCCCAGTCCTTGCTGTGATTGGTGTATCCCCAGTCCTTGCTGTGATTGGTGTATCCCCCAGTCCTTTCTGTGATTGGTGTATCCCCCAGTCCTTGCTGTGATTGGTGTATCCCCCAGTCCTTGCTGTGATTGGTGTATCCCCCAGTCCTTTCTGTGATTGGTGTATCCCCCAGTCCTTGCTGTGATTGGTGTATCCCCCAGTCCATGCTGTGATTGGTGTATCCCCCAGTCCATGCTGTGATTGGTGTATCCCCCAGTCCTTGCTGTGATTGGTGTATCCCCCAGTCCTTTCTGTGATTGGTGTATCCCCCAGTCCTTTCTGTGATTGGTGTATCCCCCAGTCCTTGCTGTGATTGGTGTATCCCCAGTCCTTGCTGTGATTGGTGTATCCCCAGTCCTTGCTGTGATTGGTGTATCCCCCAGTCCTTGCTGTGATTGGTGTATCCCCCAGTCCTTGCTGTGATTGGTGTATCCCCCAGTCCTTGCTGTGATTGGTGTATCCCCCAGTCCTTGCTGTGGTTGGTGTATCCCCCAGTCCATGCTGTGATTGGTGTATCCCCCAGTCCATGCTGTGATTGGTGTATCCCCCAGTCCTTGCTGTGATTGGTGTATCCCCCAGTCCTTGCTGTGATTGGTGTATCCCCAGTCCTTGCTGTGATTGGTGTATCCCCCAGTCCATGCTGTGATTGGTGTATCCCCCAGTCCTTGCTGTGGTTGGTGTATCCCCCAGTCCTTGCTGTGATTGGTGTATCCCCCAGTCCTTGCTGTGATTGGTGTATCCCCCAGTCCTTGCTGTGATTGGTGTATCCCCCAGTCCTTGCTGTGATTGGTGTATCCCCCAGTCCATGCTGTGATTGGTGTATCCCCCAGTCCTTGCTGTGATTGGTGTATCCCCCAGTCCTTGCTGTGGTTGGTGTATCCCCCAGTCCTTGCTGTGATTGGTGTATCCCCCAGTCCTTGCTGTGATTGGTGTATCCCCCAGTCCATGCTGTGATTGGTGTATCCCCCAGTCCTTGCTGTGATTGGTGTATCCCCCAGTCCTTGCTGTGATTGGTGTATCCCCCAGTCCTTGCTGTGGTTGGTGTATCCCCCAGTCCTTGCTGTGATTGGTGTATCCCCCAGTCCTTGCTGTGATTGGTGTATCCCCCAGTCCTTGCTGTGGTTGGTGTATCCCCCAGTCCTTGCTGTGATTGGTGTATCCCCCAGTCCTTGCTGTGGTTGGTGTATCCCCCAGTCCTTGCTGTGGTTGGTGTATCCCCCAGTCCTTGCTGTGATTGGTGTATCCCCCAGTCCTTGCTGTGATTGGTGTATCCCCCAGTCCTTGCTGTGATTGGTGTATCCCCCAGTCCTTGCTGTGATTGGTGTATCCCCCAGTCCTTGCTGTGGTTGGTGTATCCCCCAGTCCATGCTGTGATTGGTGTATCCCCCAGTCCTTGCTGTGGTTGGTGTATCCCCCAGTCCTTGCTGTGATTGGTGTATCCCCCAGTCCTTGCTGTGATTGGTGTATCCCCCAGTCCTTGCTGTGATTGGTGTATCCCCCAGTCCTTGCTGTGGTTGGTGTATCCCCCAGTCCTTGCTGTGATTGGTGTATCCCCCAGTCCTTGTTGTGATTGGTGTATCCCCCAGTCCTTGCTGTGGTTGGTGTATCCCCCAGTCCATGCTATGATTGGTGTATCCCCCAGTCCATGCTGTGATTGGTGTATCCCCCAGTCCTTGCTGTGATTGGTGTATCCCCCAGTCCTTGCTGTGATTGGTGTATCCCCCAGTCCTTGCTGTGATTGGTGTATCCCCCAGTCCTTGCTGTGATTGGTGTATCCCCCAGTCCTTGCTGTGGTTGGTGTATCCCCCAGTCCTTGCTTTGATTGGTGTATCCCCCAGTCCTTGCTGTGGTTGGTGTATCCCCCAGTCCTTGCTGTGGTTGGTGTATCCCCCAGTCCATGCTGTGATTGGTGTATCCCCCAGTCCTTGCTGTGATTGGTGTATCCCCCAGTCCTTGCTGTGATTGGTGTATCCCCCAGTCCTTGCTGTGATTGGTGTATCCCCCAGTCCTTGCTGTGATTGGTGTATCCCCCAGTCCTTGCTGTGATTGGTGTATCCCCCAGTCCTTGCTGTGATTGGTGTATCCCCCAGTCCTTGCTGTGGTTGGTGTATCCCCCAGTCCTTGCTGTGGTTGGTGTATCCCCCAGTCCTTGCTGTGGTTGGTGTATCCCCCAGTCCTTGCTGTGGTTGGTGTATCCCCCAGTCCTTGCTGTGGTTGGTGTATCCCCCAGTCCTTGCTGTGATTGGTGTATCCCCCAGTCCTTGCTGTGATTGGTGTATCCCCCAGTCCTTGCTGTGGTTGGTGTATCCCCCAGTCCTTGCTGTGGTTGGTGTATCCCCCAGTCCTTGCTGTGGTTGGTGTATCCCCCAGTCCATGCTGTGGTTGGTGTATCCCCCAGTCCTTGCTGTGGTTGGTGTATCCCCCAGTCCATGCTGTGGTTGGTGTATCCCCCAGTCCTTGCTGTGGTTGGTGTATCCCCCAGTCCATGCTGTGGTTGGTGTATCCCCCAGTCCTTGCTGTGGTTGGTGTATCCCCCAGTCCTTGCTGTGGTTGGTGTATCCCCCAGTCCTTGCTGTGGTTGGTGTATCCCCCAGTCCTTGCTGTGATTGGTGTATCCCCCAGTCCTTGCTGTGGTTGGTGTATCCCCCAGTCCTTGCTGTGGTTGGTGTATCCCCCAGTCCTTGCTGTGGTTGGTGTATCCCCCAGTCCTTGCTGTGGTTGGTGTATCCCCCAGTCCTTGCTGTGGTTGGTGTATCCCCCAGTCCTTGCTGTGGTTGGTGTATCCCCCAGTCCTTGCTGTGGTTGGTGTATCCCCCAGTCCTTGCTGTGGTTGGTGTATCCCCCAGTCCTTGCTGTGGTTGGTGTATCCCCCAGTCCTTGCTGTGGTTGGTGTATCCCCCAGTCCTTGCTGTGGTTGGTGTATCCCCCAGTCCTTGCTGTGGTTGGTGTATCCCCCAGTCCTTGCTGTGGTTGGTGTATCCCCCAGTCCTTGCTGTGGTTGGTGTATCCCCCAGTCCTTGCTGTGGTTGGTGTATCCCCCAGTCCTTGCTGTGGTTGGTGTATCCCCCAGTCCTTGCTGTGGTTGGTGTATCCCCCAGTCCTTGCTGTGGTTGGTGTATCCCCCAGTCCTTGCTGTGGTTGGTGTATCCCCCAGTCCTTGCTGTGGTTGGTGTATCCCCCAGTCCATGCTGTGGTTGGTGTATCCCCCAGTCCTTGCTGTGATTGGTGTATCCCCCAGTCCTTGCTGTGATTGGTGTATCCCCCAGTCCTTGCTGTGATTGGTGTATCCCCCAGTCCTTGCTGTGGTTGGTGTATCCCCCAGTCCTTGCTGTGGTTGGTGTATCCCCCAGTCCTTGCTGTGATTGGTGTATCCCCCAGTCCTTGCTGTGGTTGGTGTATCCCCCAGTCCTTGCTGTGATTGGTGTATCCCCCAGTCCTTGCTGTGGTTGGTGTATCCCCCAGTCCATGCTGTGGTTGGTGTATCCCCCAGTCCTTGCTGTGATTGGTGTATCCCCCAGTCCTTGCTGTGATTGGTGTATCCCCCAGTCCTTGCTGTGGTTGGTGTATCCCCCAGTCCTTGCTGTGATTGGTGTATCCCCCAGTCCTTGCTGTGGTTGGTGTATCCCCCAGTCCTTGCTGTGGTTGGTGTATCCCCCAGTCCTCACATCCATATCATACACTAATACAACCTTTTTCAACCAGGGTGACTTGGCAAAATGCCAAAAAATTGCCCCAGAATTGTATACAAGCCGGAAGGTGGATGAAGCCTTTTAGTTACACAAAGCCTCAGGTTTTCATTGTACACCATTACAACCTTCTAGCTGCCAACCTCTCAACGACCAATGACATCATGAGCTGATAAGGAGGATATTGGTTGCCTGCATATCATCCTTGTGTGACCCCCCCCCCCCTGCCTCTCTCCATCATTTTTGGGGTCTCATTAGCTGAGTGATGGAGAAAAGAAACATTGGAATACTAGTCAGTATTCAGTGTATCTGCTTTGGAAGAATATATCACCTCTAACGTTGGGTGTCCTACATGTATTGCATTATGTAAAACTATTAGAATAGTTTTTATATTTTGGGATGGGGTGCCTCGAGATTGTCCATGATTTTGGGGGGTGCCTCGAGATTGTCCATAATTTTGGAGGGTGCCTCGAGATTGTCCATGATTTTGGAGGGTGCCTCGAGATTGTCCATGATTTTGGAGGGTGCCTCGAGATTGTCCATGATTTTGGAGGGTGCCTCGAGATTGTCCATAATTTTGGAGGGTGCCTCGAGATTGTCCATCATTTTGGAGGGTGCCTCAAGATTGTCCATAATTTTGGAGGGTGCCTCGAGATTGTCCATCATTTTGGGGGGTGCCTCGAGACTGTCCATGATTTTGGAGGGTGCCTCGAGATTGTCCATGATTTTGGAGGGTGCCTCGAGACTGTCCATCATTTTGGAGGGTGCCTCGAGATTGTCCATATTTTTGGAGGGTGCCTCGAGATTGTCCATCATTTTGGAGGGTGCCTCAAGATTGTCCATAATTTTGGAGGGTGCCTCGAGATTGTCCATCATTTTGGGGGTGCCTCGAGACTGTCCATGATTTTGGAGGGTGCCTCGAGATTGTCCATGATTTTGGAGGGTGCCTCGAGATGGTCCATAATTTTGGAGGGTGCCTCGAGATTGTCCATATTTTTGGAGGGTGCCTCGAGATTGTCCATCATTTTGGAGGGTGCCTCGAGATTGTCCATGATTTTGGAGGGTGCCTCGAGACTGTCCATCATTTTGGAGGGTGCCTCGAGATTGTCCATATTTTTGGAGGGTGCCTCGAGATTGTCCATCATTTTGGAGGGTGCCTCGAGATTGTCCATATGTTTGGAGGGTGCCTCGAGATTGTCCATCATTTTGGGGGGTGCCTCGAGATTGTCCATCATTTTGGAGGGTGCCTCGAGATTGTCCATGATTTTGGAGGGTGCCTCGAGATTGTCCATCATTTTGGAGGGTGCCTCGAGATTGTCCATATTTTTGGAGGGTGCCTCGAGATTGTCCATCATTTTGGAGGGTGCCTCGAGATTGTCCATAATTTTGGGGGGTGCCTCGAGACTGTCCATCATTTTGGAGGGTGCCTCGAGATTGTCCATCATTTTGGGGGGTGCCTCAAGACTGTCCATGATTTTGGAGGGTGCCTCGAGATTGTCCATGATTTTGGAGGGTGCCTCGAGATGGTCCATAATTTTGGAGGGTGCCTCGAGATTGTCCATATTTTTGGAGGGTGCCTCGAGATTGTCCATGATTTTGGAGGGTGCCTCGAGATTGTCCATCATTTTGGGGGGTGCCTCGAGACTGTCCATGATTTTGGGGGGTGCCTCGAGACTGTCCATAATTTTGGAGGGTGCCTCGAGATTGTCCATCATTTTGGAGGGTGCCTCGAGATTGTCCATATTTTTGGAGGGTGCCTCGAGATTGTCCATCATTTTGGAGGGTGCCTCGAGATTGTCCATCATTTTGGAGGGTGCCTCGAGATTGTCCATCATTTTGGAGGGTGCCTCGAGATTGCCCATAATTTTGGAGGGTGCCTCGAGATTGTCCATCATTTTGGAGGGTGCCTCGAGATTGTCCATCATTTTGGAGGGTGCCTCGAGAGTGACCATAATTTTGGAGGGTGCCTCGAGATTGTCCATGATTTTGGAGGGTGCCTCGAGATTGTCCATGATTTTGGAGGGTGCCTCGAGATTGTCCATGATTTTGGAGGGTGCCTCGTGATTGTCCATGATTTTGGAGGGTGCCTCGTGATTGTCCATGATTTTGGAGGGTGCCTCGAGATTGTCCATCATTTTGGAGGGTGCCTCGAGATTGTCCATCATTTTGGAGGGTGCCTCGAGATTGTCCATGATTTTGGAGGGTGCCTCGAGATTGTCCATGATTTTGGAGGGTGCCTCGTGATTGTCCATCATTTTGGAGGGTGCCTCGAGATTGTCCATGATTTTGGGGGGTGCCTCGAGATTGTCCATCATTTTGGAGGGTGCCTCGAGATTGTCCATCATTTTGGGGGGTGCCTCGTGATTGTCCATCATTTTGGAGGGTGCCTCAAGATTGCCCATGATTTTGGAGGGTGCCTCAAGATTGTCCATAATTTTGGGGGGTGCCTCGAGACTGTCCATAATTTTGGAGGGTGCCTCGAGATTGTCCATGATTTTGGAGGGTGCCTCGTGATTGTCCATCATTTTGGAGGGTGCCTCGAGACTGTCCATCATTTTGGAGGGTGCCTCGAGATTGTCCATCATTTTGGAGGGTGCCTCGAGATTGTCCATGATTTTGGAGGGTGCCTCGAGATTGTCCATGATTTTGGAGGGTGCCTCGAGACTGTCCATCATTTTGGAGGGTGCCTCGAGATTGTCCATCATTTTGGAGGGTGCCTCGAGATTGTCCATCATTTTGGGGGGTGCCTCGTGATTGTCCATCATTTTGGAGGGTGCCTCGAGACTGTCCATCATTTTGGAGGGTGCCTCGAGATTGTCCATCATTTTGGAGGGTGCCTCGTGATTGTCCATGATTTTGGAGGGTGCCTCGAGACTGTCCATGATTTTGGAGGGTGCCTCGTGATTGTCCATAATTTTGGAGGGTGCCTCGTGATTGTCCATAATTTTGGAGGGTGCCTCGAGACTGTCCATGATTTTGGGGGGTGCCTCAAGACTGTCCATGATTTTGGAGGGTGCCTTGTGATTGTCCATAATTTTGGAGGGTGCCTCGTGATTGTCCATAATTTTGGAGGGTGCCTCGTGATTGTCCATAATTTTGGAGGGTGCCTCGTGATTGTCCATAATTTTGGAGGGTGCCTCGTGATTGTCCATGATTTTGGAGGGTGCCTCGAGATTGTTAATGATTTTGGGGGGTGCCTCGTGATTGTCCATGATTTTGGAGGGTGCCTCGAGATTGTTAATGATTTTGGGGGGTGCCTCGTGATTGTCCATATTTTTGGAGGGTGCCTCGAGATTGTCCATATTTTTGGAGGGTGCCTCGAGATTGTCCATCATTTTGGAGGGTGCCTCGAGATTGTCCATCATTTTGGAGGGTGCCTCGTGATTGTCCATGATTTTGGAGGGTGTCTCGTGATTGTCCATGATTTTGGAGGGTGCCTCGAGATTGTCCATCATTTTGGAGGGTGCCTCGATTGAATAAACCTTGGGTAACCCTGCTGTAATACTCTGTAGAAAATATTCTGTGCTGTTTTTGTTCTTCTGACTACCATAGAAATATAGACGACGTCACCCACATTTGGAGGTTCCTTTAGGAGTAAACGCTGAGAAACGGTCATGTGTACCAATTGTGTGCCCCCCCCCCCCCCCGCATGAGGGGGTCCTTAAAGGTAAACTGTCTTATAGACGTGAGGCTGACCGGCAAATCCTTATATTATGCCGTCTTGAAATAATATTTGTTGCTCTTTTCTGGTCGGTGTGAAATGGACAGGGAAATAGAAGATTGGAGAAAGCCCGGAAGACCGTTTTCACGCCAACATTTGACAGATTTTTGGTCGGCACTGAGCAGATCTCTCGGACGGGCTGTCACATTCGTTCTCTCTGCAGAGAGATGATCGGCGTGATGAAACGTCTCGGGGCAGCTACTTGCCTTGGCGGGAAGTCCGTTAATTCATGAAGGCGAAGATAGCGGATCGTTTTGATTCGGATCATTGCGACCTCACATCTTGGAAATCATTGACCTCTGATATCGTTTCCAGAACTGGCGCTCACCTTTCACAGCCGCCCGGCTCTGCGTGCCGTTCCATGTCCACAAATCCGCCAAAATTATGAGGTCATCGCAAGAGGAAATTATAGGAACAAAAAAATATTTAAAAAAAAAACATGAATCTGTCCAAAATCATAGAACAAAAGATCAAAAAAGGGAGAAAACTGACTTAAAGAGATTTTTTTTTTTACAGATTTAAACAATCGCGATCCTCTTATAATTAATATGAATGATATCTTTTCAGATTTTATAGACCTGATATCTGTGTAATGTTTTCCCCTTATTTATGTACATGGGGGCTCTTTACATACTCACTCTTTTTATATATAGGAGTGCGGAATCTTGTGATGTTATATTGTATGCAGTATTAGAGAACGACTGAAAATTTTATTTTGGATTTGTTTGTTAGGTTAATAATTTAGTTTTTTGTCATATTTGTCATATATGTTAGAATGATTTGTTTTTGGAATTCGTTTTGTATATGTATATATGTATTGTATAAGATGGCTACATTTGTTCTATTTTATTCTATTCTAATAAAAAAAATGCTATTTTATTATTTTCTATTCTACTCTATACTGTTATTGTATTATCTATTATTCTATTATTCTGTTCTGTTAATCGCTTCTCGGCCTTTTGGCTAAGATCAGGTGTAGTATCTGTTCTTATCAGTTGCCAAAGGAGGCGCTGTGCTGGCCCTATAGAGAGGGTTGCAGTCAGCGATCTCCGATGGCGTAATTAGCACCTGGAAAGAGCGGTTTCTGGAGGGACACACTGGGTGCCCTATGTACTGGGTGGCAGCGTATGGTCTGAGTCTGAGCCGTTCCGGAAGGGTGCTCCTGGTGAGGATGGGTGCTGCCACTGGTCTGATCCAGAGGGTCGAGTACCTGGCCTGACAGATTCATGTTCATGACCGTCTCCTATCATTTTTACAATTTTTGAAACTTTTTTGGTGAAATGGTAGGGGTACTTTTGTACCCCCTTACCATTTCACACAGGGGGGGGCGGGATCTGGGGGTCCCCTTGTTAAAGGGGGCTTCCAGATTCTGATAAGCCCCCCGCCCGCAGACCCCCACAACCACCGGGCACGGTTGTGGGGAAGAGGCCCTTGTCCTCATCAACATGGGGACAAGGTGCTTTGGGGGTCTCAGACCCCCAAAGCATCCTCCCAATGTTGAGGGCATGTGGCCTGGTACGGTTCAGGCGGGAGGGGGGGGGGGGCGCTCTCGTCCCCCCTCTTTTCCTGCGGCCTGCCAGGTTGCGTGCTTGGATAAGGGTCTGGTATGGATTTTGAGGGGGACCGACCCCACGCCATTTTTTTTTTTGGCCGGGGTTCCCCTTAAAATCCATCCCAGACCTGAAGGGTCTGGGATGGATATTTAGGGGGGACCCCACGCCATTTTTTTTTTTTTTTTGGCTGGGGTCCCCCTTAATATCCATACCAGACCTGAAGGGCCTGGTTATTGAATTTGGGGGGACCCCTACGCTTTTTTTTTTTTTTTTTTTTTTTATATCAATGAATGACTGTTCTCTGTGTTACGGAGCCGACATTTCATTTGCCGGCAATAGCCGCGAGTGATTTTAAATAGCTTTTTTTTCTGCAAAAATGACACTTTGTCATTCGAATCATTCGTTATATCCGCTATAATAATTTCTTTCATATTAGTTGAAATTCGATATTTGGTAGTCAGATTCGAATAAATTCGGCGACAAAATTCGTAAACGGAATTTCGTATTCCGTACGGAATTCGTATTTGAAAAAATTCGTACTACGGATTCGTAAATTCGTACGAAACTAATCGCACATGTCTAATTTATTCTGCATTGCTCCATTAATGTTCCCTCTCCAGATCCAGGTGAGTCGGATGCTTCTCTGTTCTGATGGCTCTTCCTGAATGTACAGAATATACATTTTGGCCTTCATGATAAGTTGCCAACGTTGCTCCGTGTTGTCACCATGAAGGCACTGAAAGCGCTAATGACATTTTGTATGCAAAAATCCGCCAACAACCCTGAAAACTATTCGAGGTGGTAATGGGACAGTCGTGGAACTTCCAGCCACTGTTTTGGAAATTGATTTCCTAATCTGAACTTCTGGCTTCACGGAACTTTCACCGACACCAACTGCAAATAAATATTCAACACTTTTCCTAGAAAACTAAACTAGCTTCTCCGCAAGGCAACGCGATTGGCAAGAAACGCATTGGATGTAAAGGCTGGAGACCTTTATATTATCATCATTGTTATTATCAAAGAGACCCGGTCATCAGACCGCGCATTCCCAATCTTCCCCTAAGATTCTAGTGGATTTTATGTATTTTAGGCACATTATTTACCAAGTGGGTGCTCTAGATGTAAATTGTGGCCACACAAGGCACATTGATTGTGGAAGTATTATCCAACGAATAATGTGCCTCGAGCCAAAGAGCAAAAAGAAAAAAAATGGAATGTATGAAAAACATTACTACAAAAGAACAATATGTAGCACAAAACTATACCTTTAAATTACTTAGACCCCTTTCACACTGGGGCGGGGGGGGGGGGCGTTAGTGGTAAAGTACCGCTAGTTTTAGCGGCGCTTCAGCTCTGCCAGCGGGCGTTTTTACCCCCCCAGAAGGGGTTAAAAGCGCCCGCTTAGTGGTGCTTTCAAATCGCTTTTAAGGCTTCACCTATTCATTCCAAAGAAGACTTTTTTCCCGTCCTGCAAGTGCACCGCCCCGGAGTGAGAGCACTTGGGGCTGCAGAAGAGGCCGTATACAGGCGCTTTTCAGGCGCTATTTATAGCGCAAAAATGCCTGTAAAATGCCTCAGTGTGAAAGGGGTCTTAGATTTAGGCTTACCAAAAAATATAAAAAAAGCTGATGCTGTTACTGCTTATAGGATTTATTTTTGTTTCTTATTTTAAAGTTCATGTAAAACGACATGTCCATCCGGCAATCCACTGTCCACGGGGGTTACAAATTTTGTCAAACCTAAAGGTCTTTTATTAATACATTTGTCATTTATGTTTCATATATTATACTTGTTCTTTTTTTTCTTTTTGTGTTTCCAATGTAGATAATAATAATAATACAGAAATAATAATAAGCATCACCATATTAATAATAATATATTATAACAAAATAGTAAAATAATAATATTTCTATAATTATAATAAATTAATCATAGTAATATTATTATTATTATTATTATTAATATTTTATTATTACTCCAGTATTCTTCTTCTGATCACTTGGTCATCATTTTTTAAATATGCCTGAAACTATTTTGTATGAGCATAAAAAGTAATTTATAATAATTTTTTTATCTTGTTACATTCCAGCCATGATAAAGCCTGAGGAGTACAGCCCCTGCAATGTGTTAATTTACTGACAGATTGCATTATACTGTATATGTCTCATTTTTTATTTTGCTATTTTGCTCAGAATTCCAATTTCCAGGCTTTTTTAGTAAAAATGAAATGATTCCACTTTCCCGGGCCCTATAACCTGAATTAAGACGGAACCTCCCCGTCACACACCCAATTGTTTCCTACCTCAACATGACAACCCCCCACAATCCTCCGCTACCTCTCTTCTTGATGCCGGTCACAGACAGTGAGCCCCAATAGAATTGTACAGAGCTGAGCGTATCCAGTATAAGATTGGGATGAGTGATGAATTTTGGCCAAATGATTTCTTAGTGAAATTACTGATTTAGCACTGGACCAAATTTTACCAAAATCGGCCTTTAATTTGGCCTTGCATCAATACAAGGTGAAGTTACGTTTTTATATAAAAAATATGCTCTTTTAGCACCCTTAAACCCGCTGTAATCCACTGAAAAACACACTTTTAGTTTGACTTTCCTGTTGACCAATACATCTTAATAAGATGGTGAAATCAGAAAATTTGACAAAATTTTGTCTAGGTGGAAATGAACTTGGCTCATCTCTAGCTGCTCTCTGTAAGACATTAAAGGCCCGTACACACGAGCGGACTTTTTGACAACCAACGTGCAAATTAGCTGTTTTGGACCAACAGCCGACCGTGTGTACGCTCCATCGGACCAACTTTTTCCAGGTTTCATCGGACTTTTGTTGGTTGTGCGAACGGACGAACTTTCTGCCAACAAAAGTCCGATGGACCAAAGTCCGACCGTGTATACACAAAACCAACGGACTTTTGTACAAACCAATGCAGAACCAATGCAAAAGATCAGACAACAATACAGAAGTTGACCAAAGGTGGCGGTAAAGAGCAGAAAAACCAAGTGATTTGGTGAAAGTTGGCTGAAAAAGTCCTGCCGTGTGTATGCAATACCAACTTGGGGCCAACGCCCTTTGGACAAAAATCCACGGGAAAGTTGGTCCACGGTCCGATCGTGTGTATGAGGCTTTAGAGTCACAGATGTCTGAGAAAACACTTTTTGACCTCTCTGTCTGAAAATGCCAGTTTTCTTGTTGCACAATAGAGCCAGTGCCCACCAGGCAACTGGTATTTTAGGAGGCAATCGATGGCAGGCCTCCATGTTCCTCTCACGTTTGCTTGAAGACGTATTGGTTGCAGCTTGTAACACTCTAGATAAATATTCAGTGATTTCCTTTAAAAATATTTTCAGAATCCGAAGACGGCTTCCAAGAAGTGAATTTAATAATTTTTATTATTATTTTTGGGGAAGGAACACATTTGCAGACAACTCCCAGCGAGATGAAAACAACACAAATCTAGTATTTTTAGCCCCCAAAACAATCCCGAACTGGTAGCCATGTCTGCCTCTTAATGGGACGCTGGAGCGCTGTTCATAGCTTGTAAATGACATCATTATCTTATTTGTATCGTTAGAAGCTGCTAATAACTCCCAAATCCGAGTGAGTCACCCGCTGGATTACGCGGAGGCGCGCTGCATCTCCGGCTAGTAAATCTGAACGATAAACAAGATATGGAAACGATTGTTTTGCCAACTGAATACAAGATAACGTTCTCAATGATACTTCCAAACAAAGATCCGAGAAGAGACTTTAATACTCAGGACCATCCAAGACGGAGGCAGGGCCAGGTGGTCAGTGCGTATGACTGACCCGCAAATTTGGGCAATTTATTTTCAATTCAATTCAATTTTCAAGTCATTTGGGAGGCCAAAATGTCACTTATATGAAAAACTAAAACTCTGCTTGGTTTTCAAAACCTTGTGTTGTGGGATGAAAGGGCCCTATCCTTTGGCCCAGCAGTTAGCCCCTGGTGAAGTAGTTGGGGGAGCCACTATATGTCCCCACACCTTGTTGTATTATAGTTCCCAAGGGCCTAGTGTACAGCCCCTTTCAGGGATGGTTCCACCTGTGATTGGTGGGCATTGTGCCTCATCTTTCCTGCACTAGGGATGAATAAGAAGAGCATGATTGGTTGGCATGAACCATCCAGTATCATGGAGGGAGATGAGCACTTCTTCCCGTATGCCTTTAGACCCCTTTCACATTGGGGCCCTCCGTGTGTTAGCAGTAAAGCACCTCTCGTTTTAGCGGCACTTTTTGTCCTCTAGCGGGGTACTTTTAACCCCAAACAATGTTTTTTTTTAGGCTCAAAAGCGCTGCCCATTCATTCCAATGGGCAGGGCATTTTGGGAGCGCTAAATACAGCACGCCCATACTGCCCTAAAAATACTGCTTGCAGGACTTTTCGGAACATCATGCAAGAGCACCGCCCGAGTGTGAAAAGTCACACTTGAATGAATGGGAGGCGGTTTTCAGGCACTTAGCAGAGGTAATTTCCAGCACTAAAGTACCTGAAAACTGCCCCAGTTTAGGGGCTTTGGTAACCCTAAGTGGGCATTTCCCCTTGGGGGAACTAACTGTAACACGAGGTGTGGGGACTGTTTGCACCTGTTCTGTTGGCATGTGCCATCATTACTTGGAATGGCCTTTGCTACCTAAAGTTGGTGCCATTATGGAGATACCATGTGGACTGGTTATTCTTCCATGTAATGGGAAAATACTCTGAAGCATGGACTTGTGTCTAGGGATAGAGCGGAACCAAGTCTGCCATCAAGAGGACCTGATTATGGCAAGCTGAACCTTTTCCAGAGCTTTCAGGGGTGAAATTTGTGTATTGCACCCCCCCTCCCCCGTTTCCTTTGGATATCTGGGAAAACTCATGCAAAGGAACTCCAGATTGCCACAAAAGTAGTCAGAAGAAAGTACTGAAAACTCTCCTGCAATGGGTTCCTGATACACTAAAGGTGCCCTCAAATATTTCAATGTTTAAAGGGAATATTTCTGAAATACATTTATCACTGAGAGAAGATTTTGCTGCAACTGAAGTCTCCCATGAATGATATATATCCTTGGGAGCATTGGTAAAGTGGTATGACATCAGAATGACGCTCATAAAGTGGGCATGTCCTTAGAAAAGTTACCTCCCCCAAGTAAGGAATAGAGGAGGTACACAAACTACATACATCACACAAACTACATACATCTACTCCTTTCCTAAGATCTTTAAATTGAGTGACCATATTCTGGTAAGATTGTGACCCCTCCACCCCTTACCCAGGTCCTTTCATTTGAAATCCCAGGACCAGGACCAGGACCAGGACCCACCATTTGGTCAGGTCTAGTCAGGAGAAAATGAATTAGTCCGAACCCAGATCCACAGCAATTAGAACTGGAGATTGATAGTCTTCTCCACCAGGCAAACAATTCCCCCATCCGATGATGAATGAATGATTTGTATAGCGCTGCAACTGCGAACTGAATCGCCTCGAGGCGCTTGATCCGACCTGCGTTGATTCCTTCTTAGAAGAGGTGGTCTTGAGTTTTTTCCTGAAGGTCCGATGGTCTTTTTCTAAGCGGATGTTGGTAGGTAGAGCGTTCCATAGCCGTGGTCCTTGGACTGCGAATCTTCGTTCTCCCCTTGATTTGTACCGGGACTTGGGGACGAGGAGGAGATTTTGGTCGTTAGATCGGAGGCTGCGATTGGGGGTGTAGTGTTGTATTTTTTTGCATAAGTATTGAGGAGCGTCTCCTTGTGTGCATTTGTGGGTCAGGCAGAGGGTCTTGAATGTGATCCGATCTTTTACAGTTAGCCAATGGAGGGTCCTCAGGGATGGGGAGATGGATTCCCAGGGTTTTTTCCCTGTGACTTATCTCGCTGCCGTGTTTTGAACGACTTGTAGTCGTGCAATCTGAAATTTAGGTGGTCCTATGTAGAGGGAGTTTGCGTAGTCGAGTCACTTCCTCACTGCATTGCACCGGCGGTACTTCTGCCACCCGGGTTCATTTTCAGTGTACAAATATACTTCTTAAAGTGGAAGTAAACCCCCCTATCGTTTTCAGCCAAGGAAGCCGCCATCTTTGCCTCTGTTTAATCTTCAACTGCCACAGTGCTGCACATGTGATCCGTTATGACACCAGCCATTGGATGGTTTGACTGTTTGGTTGAGAGCACAGCCAATGTGCAGTTAGCATTCCCGGCATGCCTTTTTTTTTTAGAGAGAGAGAGAGACTGAGGAAATGCTTCCTCCTGCCTGCAGCAGACTGCTGACGTCATCTCACCCTAGACACCGAAGCTTTTTAAAGACCAAAGGTGGAACTTTTCGGTAAAATTATGCAGTTTCTTTATATTGGGAATTTATTAGCGCAGACTTGGAGAGATGCTGAGGGGCCACTTTAAGAAGAAATCTTTTTGTACAAACAAGAAAGTATTTTCGTCTGTTCAGAGCGACGTCTCTTCCAGGATCCGAGCGTCTCCACCAGCAGGATGCCTCATATTTCATGTCCGATCGATCGCTGTCCGTTGGCTTATTGTGAAATACAAAGAGTTCCATCAAATGTTTCATTCATCGTCGCTCTCCAACTTCTTCCTTTCCCACCGATCGATGTGACGTCGCTTGTTATCCGGCGGTTGCCGTTAATCCTTTGAGAAATTCATATCCGTTATGATGCCAACTCTTCAGTCGCGGCTCCTCTGGTCATCTCAGCGAAGGAATATTTTATTAGGCTCGTGTAGATATGGAATCACCTAGCGGAGCCGGAGCGGAGCTTTTCCTAAACTTTCCCCGAGCGAACGATCGAGATGACAAATCGTAAAATGGATCCAATTTCAGTTCAAACTGTTTTGATATTAAATTGTGTTTGGCAAGTCACCTATTTTCTGTCTTGGCTTCAAATAATAATAAAAGACAGAACCTTTCCGTTCAGCAGACGGTGAGGTTTTTTTAATCTTATCTGTTTTTTAGTTGTTAGGGGCAAAGAGCTCTCTAGTACCCACCACCGTGCCAACCAGCCTCATACCCCCTAACTGTCCCGGATTCTGAGGGACTGTCCCTATATTGGAGCCGCATCCCTCTGTCCCTTGAAAGTCATCCAGTGCCAAAGGGGGTAGATGGGAGACTGAACCCCCCACCCCATAACCGCCTGTCTATCGGAGCACTGGACGGTGTCAGTAGAGCAGATGGTGTCAGTAGGGCAGAGGACGGTGTCAGTAGGGCAGTGGACGGAGTCAGTAGACGGTGTCAGTAGGGCAGTGGATGGTGTCGGTAGCGCAGTGGACGGTGTCAGTAGAGCAGTGGATGGTGTCAGTAGAGCAGTGGACGGTGTCAGTAGAGCAGAGGACGGTGTCAGTAGGGCAGTGGACAGTGTCAGTAAGGCAGTGGACGGTGTCAGTAGAGCAGTGGATGGTGTCAGTAGAGCAGTGGATGGTGTCAGTAGGGCAGTGGACGGTGTCAGTAGGGCAGAGGACGGTGTCGGTAGCGCAGTGGACGGTGTCGGTAGGGCAGAGGACGGTGTCAGTAGGGCAGAGGACGGTGTCAGTAGGGCAGTGGACGGTGTCAGTAGGGCAGTGGACGGTGTCAGTAGGGCAGTGGACGGTGTCAGTAGAGCAGTGGACGGTGTCAGTAGGGCAGTGGATGGTGTCAGTAGGGCAGTGGATGGTGTCAGTAGGGCAGTTGATGGTGTCAGTGGTTTTTATTGTTATATCTATATTTTTAACAATTTTATTTTTTATTTTTACACATTTTTTAGGAGCCCCATTAGGGGGCTTTGCTGAAATATCAGCGGTTTAAAAAGGGGGAATCTACACCACACAAGGTGATTAGGGACATCTGGCACACCCTCTGTGCACGCCTATGGGTGTCACCTAGAAGACAAAATTCCCCTGTGTCGGTGATGTCCCTGGAAGAGAAAAAAATGTGCCTGAGTCGGTGGTAATCAATGAGTCGGTGATGATCAATGAGTTGATGGTGATCAATGAATCGGTGGTGATCAATGAGTTGGTGGTGATCAATGAGTGGGTGGTGATCAATGAGTTGGTGGTGATCAATGAGTCAGTGGTGATCAATAAATCGGTGGTGAGGTGATCAATGACTTGGTGGTGATCAATGCGTGGGTGGTGATCAATGAGTCGGTGGTGATCAATGTTTTGGTGGTGATCAATGAATTAGTGGTGATCAATGAGTGGGTGGTGATCAATGAGTTGGTGGTGATCAATGAGTGGGTGGTGATCAATGAGTCTGTGGTGATCAATGAGTGGGTGGTGATCAATGAGTCTGTGGTGATCAATAAATCGGTGGCGATCAATGACATGGTGGTGATCAATGCGTGGGTGGTGATCAATGAGTCGGTGGTGATCAATGTTTTGGTGGTGATCAATGAGTCGGTGGTGATCAATGTTTTGGTGGTGATCAATGTTTTGGTGGTGATCAATGAGTCGGTGGTGATCAATGTTTTGGTGGTGATCAATGAATTGGTGGTGATCAATGAGTGGGTGGTGATCAATGAGTCAGTGGTGATCAATGAATTGGTGGTGATCAATGAGTGGGTGGTGATCAATGAGTCAGTGGTGATCAATGAGTGGGTGGTGATCAATGAATTGGTGGTGATCAATGAATTGGTGGTGATCAATGAGTGGGTGGTGATCAATGAGTCAGTGGTGATCAATGAGTCGGTGGTGATCAATGTATTGGTGGTGATCAATGAATTGGTGGTGATCAATGAGTGTGCTGTGGACTGGAAAGGGAGCTCGTTATTTATTCTACATATAATATCCAGTCTTAGGCCACCATGATCTGAAGCCCATCGGCGGTTCCTCTTGGATCTTCTCTTGGCACAGACGGGTGAGGAACGTTCCAGACGGGTGAGGAACGTTCCAGGCGGGTGAGGAACGCTCCAGGCGGGTGAGGAGGAACGATCCAGACAGAAGAGCCTCAGCTGAGGGATCCATTGATAGGCAGTCTGGAGCAAGATGACCTCTAGAGATATCTTGTGGAGGAAAGCCCATCCCCCGAGGCTGCGGACTCCATGTATTCCCTCCGCAGACCTTCCTCTAATGTTTGGCTGAAGAAATAAACCAAATAAAGGGAGTGAATGTAAAAAATAAGTTTCATTGTATCTTTCTTCATAGTCAATAAAAGGGGTCATTACGATCATTTTGCCACAAGTGACCCGCCGCTGGCATCCTGCAGAGACATTCGTTGGCTTTTCTGGGATCGCTTCCTCGCTCAGCGCCCGGAGAAGCGCGCACATTAAAAATAAAAACATGTGTTTGCTTTGCACGAGCCGCTCGCTATGAGCCCCATGGGATTCGCATGAATACTTGGTGTTAATTTTCCTGGCTCCAGTCACACTGGGATTGGAGGGATGAACGTCGATCGCTGGGGGTGCCTCGCTATGGAGGGGTAAGTACACTTCTTGTAAGTGAAAGCAGACCCGTCACACTGGGCTCCTTTTATGTGTCGGAGGCAGACGGGACGCGTGTCGGCTTGCCAGGATTTCCGTCTTTGTACAATCGATCGTTCCCTGCAGTGGATTCTCATTCTGCTTTTCCATTGGACCTTTCAAAGCCATTTTTGTTTCTTGTTTGCTGCTCCATATTTCTATTAGGTGATTTGTGCTTAGCAGGTGCCTGCTGGAGGAACTCTCTCTGAGTGCTTTGGGCACCAATGTAGAAAGTCAGGTCTATCTGATTCAACCTCCAAACACAGAAAGGCTTCTTCACTGTAAGAGCTGTGAAAATGTGGAATAGACTCCCTCAAGAGACGGTTCCGGCCATCTCAGTAGACTGATTCCTAAAAGCCCAAAATATAGCTGGATACTAATATTTATAGGTAAAGTTGATCCAGGAAATATTCGATTGCCTCCTGGGGGATCAGGAAGGATTATTTTCCGCCCCCCGGCTGGACCAAACTGGCCTATGCTTTATTGTTTTTTTTTTGCCTTCCTCTGGATCAACTGTGGATAAAGAATCGTGTAAACTATATTGCCAAAAGTATTGGGACGCCTGCCTTTACACACACATGACCTCTAATGACCCCCCAGTCTTAGTCCGGAGGGTTCAATATTGAGTTGGCCCTTTGCAGCTATAACAGCTTCACCTCTTCTGGGAAGGCCGTCCACAAGGTTTAGGAGGGTGTCTATGGGAATGTTTGACCATTCTTCCAGAAGAGCATTTGTGAGGTCAGGCACTGATGTTGGATGAGAAGGCCTGGCTCACAGTCTCCGCTCTAATTTATCCCAAAGGTGTTCTATCGGGGTGGGGTCAGGACTATGTGCAGGCCAGTCAAATTCCCCACCCCAAACACACTCATCCATGTCTTTATGGACCTTGCTCCAAACACATGCTGATAGGTAAATTGGCCCTAGTATGCTTTTGCAGCTACCAACCAATATTCAATTAATCTTTGGGCAGGCTGGTTGCACCCAGGTTGATTCATCAAATGACTTGGGTACAACCAGCCTGTTGGATATTTTACATGCAATTACTACAATATAGGCGCTAGCAGTAATCATTGCGTTATTCCAGCCGGGAAGGCTCCCCACCAGCAGAACACAAAAGCGCTGCAGGAGGGATTCCCCCATCAACCCTGACTGTCTTGTCAAAGGATTTTCTTTCAAAATCAGATAATCTATGGGCTGCTTTAGAGACCTTAGATTGTAAGCTCCTTGAGAGCAGAGATTGATGAATGTGCAATATTGTCCCGTACCTGGTGGAGATCGAGCTAGACAGGGGGCTTCTCTTGCACCTCTTGTCCAACTCCCCTGGTAGTGATGACAGGAAGTGTAAGGGCACAGAGTGGCACGAGGGCCAGTGTAGCAGGTAGCGCCAGCTGCGGTTTGCAGGAAACAGATGACCATAGATCTCCAGGCAGGAACCAGAAACTGGAACACGGGGACACTTGATTGGCAGACAGAAGTGTAGCCAGGATACGAGCCAAAAGGTCATCAACAGCTGGGCAGTGAGGTACAGGAACATCAGGCAGAGACAGAGTCAGGACACAAGCTAGGATCAGTACACAGTGAGGTACAGGAAAATCCGGCCAAGACAGAGTCAGGACACAAGCCGGGATCGATACACAGCCAGGCAGCGAGGTACAGGAACATCAGGCCAAGACAGAGTCAGGACACAAGCCAGGATCGGTACACAGTGAGGTACAGGAAAATCCGGCCAAGACAGAGTCAGGACACAAGCTGGGATCAGTACACAGCCGGGCAGCGAGGTACAGGAACATCAGGCCAAGACAGAGTCAGGACACAAGCCAGGATCGGTACACAGCCGGGCAGCGAGGTACAGGAACATCAGGCCAAGACAGAGTCAGGACACAAGCAGTGATCAGTACACAGCTGGGCAGCGAGGTACAGGAACATCAGGCCAAGACAGAGTCAGGACACAAGCCAGGATCGGTACACAGCCGGGCAGCGAGGTACAGGAACATCAGGCCAAGACAGAGTCAGGACACAAGCAGTGATCAGTACACAGCTGGGCAGCGAGGTACAGGAACATCAGGCCAAGACAGAGTCAGGACACAAGTCGGGATCAGTATACAGCCGGGCAGTGAGGTACAGGAACATCAGGCAGAGACAGAGTCAGGACACAAGCCGGGATCGATACACAGCCAGGCAGCGAGGTACAGGAACATCAGGCCAAGACAGAGTCAGGATACAAGCCGGGATCGATACACAGCCGGGCAGCGAGGTACAGGAACATCAGGCCAAGACAGAGTCAGGACACAAGCGGGGATCAGTACACAGCTGGGCAGCGAGGTACAGGAATATCAGGCCTAGACAGAGTCGGGACACAAGCTGGGATCAGTACACAGCCGGGCAGTGAGGTACAGGAATATCAGGCAGAGACAGAGTCAGGACACAAGCTGGGATCAGTACACAGCCGGGCAGCGAGGTACAGGAACATCAGGCAGAGACTTAGTCAGGACAAAAGCTAGGATAAGTACACAGCCGGGCAGCGAGGTACAGGAACATCAGGCAGAGACAGAGTCAGGACACAAGCCGGGATCAGTACACAGCTGGGCAGTGAGGTACAGGAACATCGGGCAGAGACAGAGTCAGGACACAAGCTGGGATCAGTACACAGCCAGGCAGCGAGGTACAGGAACATCAGGCAGAGACAGAGTCAGGACACAAGCCAGGATCGGTACACAGCCGGGCAGCGAGGTACAGGAACATCAGGCCAAGACAGAGTCAGGACAAAAGCCGGGATCAGTACACAGCCGGGCAGTGAGGTACAGGAATATCAGGCAGAGACAGAGTCAGGACACAAGCTGGGATCAGTACACAGCCGGGCAGCGAGGTACAGGAACATCAGGCAGAGACTTAGTCAGGACAAAAGCTAGGATCAGTACACAGCCGGGCAGCGAGGTACAGGAACATCAGGCAGAGACAGAGTCAGGACACAAGCCGGGATCAGTACACAGCCGGGCAGGGAGGTACAGGAATATCAGGCAGAGACAGAGTCAGGACAAAAGCTGGGATCAGTACACAGCCGGGCAGCGAGGTACAGGAATATCAGGCAGAGACAGAGTCAGGACACAAGCTGGGATCAGTACACAGCCGGGCAGCGAGGTACAGGAACATCAGGCAGAGACAGAGTCAGGACAAAAGCTAGGATCAGTACACAGCCGGGCAGCGAGGTACAGGAACATCGGGCAGAGACAGAGTCAGGACACAAGCTGGGATCAGTACACAGCCGGGCAGCGAGGTACAGGAATATCAGGCCAAGACAGAGTCAGGACAAAAGCCGGGATCAGTACACAGCCGGGCAGTGAGGTACAGGAATATCAGGCAGAGACAGAGTCAGGACACAAGCTGGGATCAGTACACAGCCGGGCAGCGAGGTACAGGAATATCAGGCAGAGACAGAGTCAGGACACAAGCCAGGATCAGTACACAGCCGGGCAGCGAGGTACAGGAACATCAGGCAGAGACTTAGTCAGGACAAAAGCCGGGATCAGTACACAGCCGGGCAGCGAGGTACAGGAACATCAGGCAGAGACAGAGTCAGGACACAAGCGGGGATCAGTACACAGCCGGGCAGCGAGGTACAGGAACATCAGGCCAGGACAGACAACACCATTACACCCCCACCACCAGCCTGAACCCGGTGATAGCCCTTCTGCTGCTTCAAGGTTGGATGTGTTGTGTGTTCAGAGATGGTATTTTGCATACCTTGGGTGTAACGAGAGGTTATTTGAGTTCCTGTTGTCTTTCTATCGTCTGGAACCAGTCTGCCCCATTCTCCTCCGACCTCAACAAGGCATTTTCCTCCACACAGCTGCCGCTCACTGGGTATTTTCTCTTTTTCCCACCAGTCTCTGTAATCCCAAGAGATGGTTGTGTGTGAAAATCCCAGAAATACTCAGATCGGCCCGTCTGCCACCAACAACCATGCCACCTTCACAGTCACCCAGATCCCCTTTCTTTCCCATTCTGATGCAGCAAGTCGTCTTCACCACATCTAGATGCCCAAATGCTTTGAGTTGCTGCCGTGTGATTGGCTGATTAGCAATTTGTGTTACCAAGCAACTGAACAGGTGTACCTAATAAAGTGGCCGGTGATTGTATATATACAGGGGGTCCCCGAGTTACGAACTCGTTAGGGACTGCCCGCCTGTACGGAAGTCGGAAATGTTCGTAAGTCGGCCGCGCATGCGCAGACTGACAAATACGGAGATTTCCGGACATTTCCGATGTTCCGTCTATTGCCGTTCTGCGCATGCACAGAACGGCCGAAAGACGCCGAAAAAGACCGAAAAATGGCGGAGGGTCCCCGCAGCACCCCGTTCGTAAGTAGGGGTTTTTCGTAGGTCGGGTGTTCATAAGTCGGGGACCCCCTGTATATATATTTATTTATATATCATGACCTTCGGTTCTTCTAATCTTCAGATGTGGAGTATTCATTTTTTTGTGCACTGGACTCTCCGGCAATCATGGGGTTAATTTCTGCTCTGTGACTATGAAGCAACATATGGCCGACGGAGGAAATATTTGGATAAGACCTCGGAGCTTGTACTTGTTGGCAAGCTTTCATCTTTACTAAATATACTTATGTGGGTGACTCCAGTTCTGGCATGACGAGGCTCTCGTACGCATTGTTTGATGTTCAGCATCTCGCTTTCTCTCCGTCTTGTGTTTTAGGGGCGCTCCGACTCTTCAGCTCCATGGCCGTTGTAAACGCCAAGCCTGAGATCTTGCGTGTGTCGCGACCGTTCCTGATGGTGTTATTCAACAAAGACGCAACGCTAGACTAAACTGTGTGACTCATAAAGATAGGAAAAGGCCTGTTTGCCAACGTGGTAGTGAGTAAAGGGTTCTTGTATGAGGATATTATGTTCAGTGTCAGAGCGGGGTTACCAGTAGGGATGAGCCGAACACCCCCGGGTTCGGTTCGCACCAGAACCTTCGAACCGACCGAAAGTTTGCGTGAATTTTCGAACCCTATACGTTATAATGGACGCGAACGTTCGAAATCAAAAGTGCTAATTACAACGGCCAATATGCATGTTAATGTCATAAAACAGGTTTGGGGACCCGGGTCCTGCCCCAGGGGACATATATCAATGCAAAAAGAACTTTTAAAAACTAACGTTTTTTCGGGAGCAGTCATTTTAATGATGCATAAAGTGAAAAAAAAAAAGTGACATTTTCCTTTAAATATGGTACCTGGGGGGTGTCCAAAGTATGCCTGTGAAGTGGCATGTGTTTCCCGTGTTTAGAACTGTCCTTGCACAAAATGACATTTGTAAAGGAAAAAAAGAAGCCATTTAAAACCACTTGCGGCTTTAGGTTTGATCTTAAGTAGAATCTGAACAGGTACATTATGAAGTGTAGCTCCATCCCAAAAAAATCTATTTTTAAGCTTTTTGGAGAACATAGGGAGGGGTTATCACCCCTGTAACATTTGCTGTCTTTGCACATCTGTTCAGAACATGTCACCTCACTTTCCGTCCCAATGACAAATGTTTTTGGAAAAGTGGGGTTTTAATTGAAACAAGGATTGGTGATAAAGCATCAGTAAAGAGGAGATACTTTTTTCCCAAAATAAATCTAACAGGATAGAATTTCCCTTCCTAGGGGTAGATTTCCTCTCACTTCCTGTTTTCTCTTTCCGTTTGCAAGTAGGAGTCGTTTGTAAGTTGGATGTTTGAAAGTAGGGGCCTGGCGTATATACTCTGCAGAAATTTGCCCTATTAGATGTTGGTGTAGCCACGAGACTGGTGGTCACAGGAATGGGCCCTGCTGTGAGTTATTGGATCAAGATTTATAATTGCATGCACCTGTTGAACAGGGCAGAAAAATTGGGCCTTTGGTGGTGGTGGTGGTGGTGGTGGTGGACGGTTTTGCCACAAGACTGTAAGCTCTCACAGTTACTCTTGGTGGGCGCAGGAATGGGCCCTGCTGTGAGTTATTAGATCAAGATTTGTAATTGCAAGCACCTGATGAACAGGGCAGAAAAATTGGGCCTTTGGCGGTGGTGGTGGACGGTGTTGCCACAAGACTGTAGGCCCTCATAGTTACTCTTGGTGGGCGCAGGAATGGGCCCTGCTGTGAACTATTAGATCAAGATTTGTAATTACCCGCCCCTGTTAAACAGGGGCTGAAAAATTGTGCCTTAGGCACTGGTGCTGGTGCCACAACACTGCAACCCCTCACAGAGACTGTACTTGGAGCACAGCAGTCACACGTGTTGCGAAGCATTTTTTTAAAAAATTGTAAGTACACGCCCCTGTTAAACAGGGGCTGAAAAATTGTGCCTTAGGCACTGGTGCTGGTGCCACAACACTGCAACACGGCCCTCACAGAGACTGTACTTGGAGCACAGCAGTCACACGTGTTGCGAAGCATTTTTTTAAAAAATTGTAAGTACACGCCCCTGTTAAACAGGGCTGAAAAATTGTGCCTTAGGCACTGGTGCTGGTGCCACAACACTGCAACACGGCCCTCACAGAGACTGTACTTGGAGCACAGCAGTCACACGTGTTGCGAAGCATTTTTTTTTTTTTAAAAAATTGTAAGTACACGCCCCTGTTAAACAGGGGCTGAAAAATTGTGCCTTAGGCACTGGTGCTGTGGCATGGATCATTGAGGAGGAGGAAGAGGATAGTCAGTGAACATAAGAGGACAGTCACTCAGCATCAGCATAGGCAGTCTTGAAGGGATGTGACATTAAAAATTATTCGGTTATATCCGCCTCAGGTGCCTGGTAGCTGGTGGTGATCCAAGACTGATTCATTTTGATGAATGTCAGTCGATCAACCGAGGCGGTGGACAGGCGCACCCTATGATCAGTCACAAATCCTCCAGCAGCACTGAATGTGCGTTCGGAAAGAACGCTGGAGGCAGGACAGGCCAGTAGCTCAATTGCATACTGTGCAAGCTCTGGCCAGTGATCCATCCTCAGGACCCAGTAAGCCAGAGGATTTTCGGTGGGAAAGGTGTCCAAGTCTGACCTTGCCCCAAGGTATTCCTGCACCATGTATATCAGACGCTGGCGATGGTTGCTGGAACCGATCATACCTTGGGGCTGCGGACTAAAAAATTGTCTGAACGCATCGGTCAGACGTCCACCTTCCCCACCGCTCCTTCTGCCACTGACCGAAGCCTCAGCAACTCGTCGCCCAGGACCAGGAGTTTGTAGCCTCCCAGTTTCTGGGAACGCGTTGCACAGACCTTTCTGCAAGGCCTCCCTGAGATGTCTCATCCTCTGCTCCCTCTGCGACGGCAAGATAAGGTCCGCAACCTTACCCTTGTACCGCGGATCAAGGAGAGTGGCCAGCCAGTAATGGTCCCTCTCCTTGATCCGAAGAACACGAGGATCCTTCCGCAGGCTTTGCAGGATCAGGGAGGCCATGCAGCGTAGGTTAGCTGAGGCATTCGGTCCGGAGTCTTCTGGGTCACTGAGGATGACATGATCGCCAGCCACCTCCTCCCAGCCACGTACAAGTCCACTGGCTTGTTGGGACTGTACATCATCCCTAAAAGACTGCTGCTGCTGATGCTGAGTGCCAGGCTCCACCTCCATGCTCACACAATCCTCCTCCTCCTCCTCCTCCTCCTCCTCCTCATCCTCTTCCTGTGTGATGGGTGGGACAGAAGGAACACTGTCCGGATAAAGGGGGCCTTGAGAGGCAAGGAAGTCCTCCTCTTCCTGCCTCTGTTCTGCCTCAAGTGCCCTGTCCATTATCCCACGCAGCGTATGCTCCAACAGGTGGACAAGAGGGACAGTGTCACTGATGCATGCACTGTCACTGCTCACCATCCTCGTGGCCTCCTCAAATGGTGAGAGGACAGTGCATGCATCCCTGATCATGCTCCACTGACGTGGGGAAAAAAACCCAAGCTCCCCTGACCCTGTCCTGGTGCCGTAGTCGCAAAGGTACTCATTGATGGCCCTCTGCTGCGTGTGCAGTCGCTGCAGCATGGCCAACGTTGAGTTCCACCTGGTGGGCATGTCAGATATTAGGCGGTTCTTGGGCAGGTTCAGCTCCTTTTGCAGCTCAGTCAGCCGAGCACTGGCATTATAAGATCGGCGGAAATGCACACAGACTTTCCTGGCCTGCCTCAGGACATCCTGTAAGCCTGGGAACCTGCCCAAGAACCGCTGCACCACCAGGTTGAGGACGTGAGCCATGCAGGGCACATGGGTGAGCTGCCCCTGTCGCAGGGCGGAGAGGAGGTTGGTGCCATTGTCAGAAACGACCATTCCTGGCTTAAGCTGACGTGGCGTCAACCACCTCTCGGCCTGCCCCTGCAGAGCTGCCAGAACCTCTGGCCCAGTGTGGCTCCTGTCCCCCAAACACACCAGCGCAAGCACGGCATGGCATCTTTTTGCCTGCGTACTTGCGTAGCCCCTTGTACGCCTACGGAGCACCGCTGGTTCCAAGGACAGAGCACTGGAGGAAGAAGAAGAGGAGGGGGTGGAGGAGAGAGGTGTGTCACAACCAGTAGCAGTAGTCGCGTTTTGGAGGCGTGGTGGCGGAACAACCTCCAACACTACTGCACCTTGTCCTGCATCCCTCCCAGCTGCCAATAGAGTGACCCAATGGGCCGTGAAAGAAAGGTACCGTCCCTGTCCATGCCTGCTGGACCATGAGTCAGCGGTAATATGCACCTTACCGCTGACCGCCCTGTCCAGCGAGGCATGGACATTGCCCTCCACATGCCGGTAGAGAGACGGAATCGCCTTCCGCGAGAAAAAGTGGCGTTTGGGAACCTGCCACTGAGGAACCGCACATTGAACAAACTCACGGAAGGGGGCCGAGTCTACCAACTGAAAAGGCAGCAGTTGAAGTGCTAGCAATTTAGCAAGGCTAGCATTCAACCGCTGGGCATGTGGATGGCTGGGAGTGTACTTCTTTCTACGGTCCAGCAGCTGGGGCAGGGAAATTTGCCTGCTGCATTCGGACGTCGGTGTACTGCAAGTACTTGGTTGTGACACACCGAATTCTACACCTTCAGTCCTCTCAGAGCAGCTTTCAGAGAGGACTGAAGGTGTAGTGGGGATGGAGATCCCAGCTGAGGAGGAGCAAGGAGAGGTCCGCTTAGTTCTTTGGTGTGGGTCTTTTATGTGTGCCTGCCAACGAGCTGCATGGCAGGTCGCCATATGTCTGGTCATGCTTGTCGTGCCCAAGCGGCTGATGTTTTGGCCACGCGAGATACGCTTGAGACAAATATTGCAAATAGCAGTGGTGCGATCTGCTGCACTCGTCTCAAAAAAGGCCCACACCAAAGAACTTTTCTGATAACGTGCAGAGGCAGCGCCCTGCACAGGCGGAGCTCTGCGGTGTTGTACAGTTGCTGTGCTGGCCTCTACCTGGCCTCCAGGGGGCATCCTGCCTCGTTGGACATGTGACGCCGCATCCTCCTCCTCCTCGTCCTCCTCCTCATCCTCTCTCCCTTGAGGCACCCACGTGGAGTCAGTGACCT
This sequence comes from Lithobates sylvaticus, assembly GCA_028564925.1. Taxonomy (NCBI): domain Eukaryota; kingdom Metazoa; phylum Chordata; class Amphibia; order Anura; family Ranidae; genus Lithobates; species Lithobates sylvaticus. The sequence continues at coordinate 201,875,534 of CM053037.1, read as the reverse complement.
CATCATCCCCTCCCTCTTCACCACTAGAGCAAACCTGGCAGTAAGCTGCAGCTGGTGGAACTGTACTGCCAGATTCCTCAAGCTGGGTATCGTCATCCGAGCCTTCGAATCGTTGGGCATCCTCCTGGAGCATGTACCCAACACTGTGCTCAAAGAGTTCGGGGGACTCCTCAGGAGGACATGGTGGGTCTAGGGAAGGGGTGGCTGATGATGCTCTGTCAGTACCCTGAGCCTGGGTGAGAGAGGATGAGGAGGATGAGGAGGGCTTGGTCATCCATTCTACCAAGCCTTCAGCATGATGCGGCTCCACATGTCCAGCTGCCGAAAACAAAGACGCGCGTGTCCCATGGCCACGTGCTGATGACGATGCACGACCACGTCCACGTCCACGGCCACGTCCACTAGAAACAGAGACTGTCTGCCCTGTGTTCTTGGCTCTGCACGCTCTGCCTCCCCTTGGCGGTCTTCCAGCCATTGTAGTCGGTAGTCCTGTGGGTGCTGCTGAGAAGAAAATATAGGAGCTCTGTGTGATGCCACTAACACACTAGAAGTCCTATAGGTGCTTCTGCAAAGAAAATATAGGAGCTCTGTGTGATGCCACTAACACACTAGAAGTCCTGTGGGTGCTGCTGAGAAGAAAATATAGGAGCTCTGTGTGATGCCACTAACACACTAGAAGTCCTATGGGTGCTTCTGCAAAGAAAATATAGGAGCTCTGTGTGATGCCACTAACACACTAGAAGTCCTATGGGTGCTGCTGAGAAGAATATATAGGAGCTCTGTGTGATGCCACTAACACACTAGAAGTCCTATGGGTGCTTCTGCAAAGAAAATAGAGGAGCTCTGTGTGATGCCACTAACACACTAGAAGTCCTGTGGGTGCTTCTGCAAAGAAAATAGAGGAGCTCTGTGTGATGCCACTAACACACTAGAAGTCCTGTGGGTGCTGCTGAGAAGAATATATAGGAGCTCTGTGTGATGCCACTAACACACTAGAAGTCCTATGGGTGCTTCTGCAAAGAAAATAGAGGAGCTCTGTGTGATGCCACTAACACACTAGAAGTCCTGTGGGTGCTTCTGCAAAGAAAATAGAGGAGCTCTGTGTGATGCCACTAACACACTAGAAGTCCTGTGGGTGCTGCTGAGAAGAATATATAGGAGCTCTGTGTGATGCCACTAACACACTAGAAGTCCTGTGGGTGCTTATGCAAAGAAAATAGAGGAGCTCTGTGTGATGGGACTAACACACTTCAAGTCCTATAGGTGCTTCTGGGAAGAAAATATAGCTCTGTGTGTGTGATGGGACTAACACACTTCAAGTCCTATAGGTGCTTCTGGGAAGAAAATATAGCTCTGTGTGTGTAATGGGACTAACACACTTCAAGTCCTATAGGTGCTTCTGGGAAGAAAATATAGCTCTGTGTGTGTGTAATGGGACTAACACACTTCAAGTCCTATAAGTGCTTCTGGGAACAAAATATAGGAGCTCTGCCTGCCTGCCACGAACACACTTCAAGTCCTATAGGTGCTTCTGGGAAGAAAATATAGCTCTGTGTGTGTAATGGGACTAACACACTTCAAGTCCTATAAGTGCCTCTGGGAACAAAATATAGGAGCTCTGCCTGCCTGCCACGAACACACTACAAGTCCTATAGGTGCTTCTGGTAACAAAATATAGGAGCTCTGCCTGCCTGCCACTAACACACTACAAGTCCTATAGGTGCTTCTGGGAAGAAAATATAGCTCTGTGTGTGTAATGGGACTAACACACTTCAAGTCCTATAAGTGCTTCTGGGAACAAAATATAGGAGCTCTGCCTGCCTGCCACGAACACACTACAAGTCCTATAGGTGCTTCTGGGAAGAAAATATAGCTCTGTGTGTGTGATGGGACTAACACACTTCAAGTCCTATAGGTGCTTCTGGGAACAAAATATAGCTCTGTGTGTGTAATGGGACTAACACACTTCAAGTCCTATAGGTGCTTCTGGGAAGAAAATATAGCTCTGTGTGTGTAATGGGACTAACACACTTCAAGTCCTATAGGTGCTTCTGGGAAGAAAATATAGCTCTGTGTGTGTAATGGGACTAACACACTTCAAGTCCTATAGGTGCTTCTGGGAAGAAAATATAGCTCTGTGTGTGTGATGGGACTAACACACTTCAAGTCCTATAGGTGCTTCTGGGAACAAAATATAGCTCTGTGTGTGTGATGGGACTAACACACTTCAAGTCCTATAGGTGCTTCTGGGAAGAAAATATAGCTCTGTGTGTGTAATGGGACTAACACACTTCAAGTCCTATAGGTGCTTCTGGGAAGAAAAATATAGCTCTGTGTGTGTAATGGGACTAACACACTTCAAGTCCTATAGGTGCTTCTGGGAAGAAAATATAGCTCTGTGTGTGTGATGGGACTAACACACTTCAAGTCCTATAGGTGCTTCTGGGAACAAAGTATAGCTCTGTGTGTGTAATGGGACTAACACACTTCAAGTCCTATAGGTGCTTCTGGAAGAAAATATAGCTCTGTGTGTGTAATGGGACTAACACACTTCAAGTCCTATAGGTGCTTCTGGGAAGAAAATATAGCTCTGTGTGTGTAATGGGACTAACACACTTCAAGTCCTATAGGTGCTTCTGGGAAGAAAATATAGCTCTGTGTGTGTAATGGGACTAACACACTTCAAGTCCTATAGGTGCTTCTGGGAAGAAAATATAGCTCTGTGTGTGTGATGGGACTAACACACTTCAAGTCCTATAGGTGCTTCTGGGAAGAAAATATAGCTCTGTGTGTGTAATGGGACTAACACACTTCAAGTCCTATAGGTGCTTCTGGGAAGAAAATATAGCTCTGTGTGTGTAATGGGACTAACACACTTCAAGTCCTATAGGTGCTTCTGGGAAGAAAATATAGCTCTGTGTGTGTGATGGGACTAACACACTTCAAGTCCTATAGGTGCTTCTGGGAAGAAAATATAGCTCTGTGTGTGTAATGGGACTAACACACTTCAAGTCCTATAGGTGCTTCTGGGAAGAAAATATAGCTCTGTGTGTGTAATGGGACTAACACACTTCAAGTCCTATAGGTGCTTCTGGGAAGAAAATATAGCTCTGTGTGTGTGATGGGACTAACACACTTCAAGTCCTATAGGTGCTTCTGGGAACAAAGTATAGCTCTGTGTGTGTAATGGGACTAACACACTTCAAGTCCTATAGGTGCTTCTGGGAAGAAAATATAGCTCTGTGTGTGTAATGGGACTAACACACTTCAAGTCCTATAGGTGCTTCTGGGAAGAAAATATAGCTCTGTGTGTGTGATGGGACTAACACACTTCAAGTCCTATAGGTGCTTCTGGGAAGAAAATATAGCTCTGTGTGTGTAATGGGACTAACACACTTCAAGTCCTATAGGTGCTTCTGGGAAGAAAATATAGCTCTGTGTGTGTAATGGGACTAACACACTTCAAGTCCTATAGGTGCTTCTGGGAAGAAAATATAGCTCTGTGTGTGTAATGGGACTAACACACTTCAAGTCCTATAGGTGCTTCTGGGAAGAAAATATAGCTCTGTGTGTGTGATGGGACTAACACACTTCAAGTCCTATAGGTGCTTCTGGGAAGAAAATATAGCTCTGTGTGTGTAATGGGACTAACACACTTCAAGTCCTATAGGTGCTTCTGGGAAGAAAAATATAGCTCTGTGTGTGTAATGGGACTAACACACTTCAAGTCCTATAGGTGCTTCTGGGAAGAAAATATAGCTCTGTGTGTGTAATGGGACTAACACACTTCAAGTCCTATAGGTGCTTCTGGGAAGAATATATAGGAGCTCTGTGTGTGTAATGGGACTAACACACTTCAAGTCCTATAGGTGCTTCTGGGAAGAAAATATAGCTCTGTGTGTGTAATGGGACTAACACACTTCAAGTCCTATAGGTGCTTCTGGGAAGAAAATATAGCTCTGTGTGTGTAATGGGACTAACACACTTCAAGTCCTATAGGTGCTTCTGGGAAGAAAATATAGCTCTGTGTGTGTAATGGGACTAACACACTTCAAGTCCTATAGGTGCTTCTGGGAAGAAAATATAGCTCTGTGTGTGTAATGGGACTAACACACTTCAAGTCCTATAGGTGCTTCTGGGAAGAAAATATAGCTCTGTGTGTGTGATGGGACTAACACACTTCAAGTCCTATAGGTGCTTCTGGGAAGAATATATAGGAGCTCTGTGTGTGTAATGGGACTAACACACTTCAAGTCCTATAGGTGCTTCTGGGAACAAAGTATAGCTCTTTGTGTGTAATGGGACTAACACACTTCAAGTCCTATAGGTGCTTCTGGGAAGAAAATATAGCTCTGTGTGTGTAATGGGACTAACACACTTCAAGTCCTATAGGTGCTTCTGGGAAGAAAATATAGCTCTGTGTGTGTGATGGGACTAACACACTTCAAGTCCTATAGGTGCTTCTGGGAAGAAAATATAGCTCTGTGTGTGTGATGGGACTAACACACTTCAAGTCCTATAGGTGCTTCTGGGAAGAAAATATAGCTCTGTGTGTGTAATGGGACTAACACACTTCAAGTCCTATAGGTGCTTCTGGGAAGAAAATATAGCTCTGTGTGTGTGATGGGACTAACACACTTCAAGTCCTATAGGTGCTTCTGGTAACAAAATATAGGAGCTCTGCCTGCCTGTCACTAACACACTACAAGTCCTATAGGTGCTTCTGGTAACAAAATATAGGAGCTCTGCCTGCCTGCCACTAACACACTACAAGTCCTATAGGTGCTTCTGGTAACAAAATATAGGAGCTCTGCCTGCCTGCCACGAACACACTACAAGTCCTATAGGTGCTTCTGGTAACAAAATATAGGAGCTCTGCCTGCCTGCCACGAGCACACTACAAGCCCCTCTTTGTCAATCAATCTTTGTAACTGAATCTATCTAACTCAATCTCTGCAAGTGAATCTCTCTCTCTATCTATCTAAATGCAGCAGAGTGTCACAGGAACAGCCTGCTCAATCTGCGCCGGAACAGCATGTGACCGGCGCAGACGGCGTGGCGGCGTTTTATAGGGGGGGGCGTGTACTACAGCCCCTGAGCTGTAATTGGCTACAGGCGTCCTGCCTGTAGCCAATTATGGCTCTTCGAGTTTCCGGGGCTGTGATTGGCCAAGCATGCGGGGTCACAGTGCATGCTTGGCCAATCATCAGCCAGCAATGCACTGCGTCGGCCGCGCCGGCCGCAATGCATTGCGGGGCCGCGCGCCAAACACCCACGTGATGCGAGCGGCCAAAATAGTTCTGGGCTCGCCGAGCGAGCGAACGCCCGGTGCTCGATGCGAACGTGGGTTCGCATCGAGCACCGGGCCCATCCTTAGTTACCAGAGGAGATCTCGGGCATCTCCGTAGTAATGGTGGAATAAAACGCACAAAGTACGAGAATAAAAAACTCAAAAGATGATGGCTGGAGCTTCATCAAAATGAACATTGCTCCATACTCTTCTATAAAGAACTGTCAACACAGAAGCAATGAGCATACCACCATTGAGCAGAAGGAGCCCCCCACTGTAGTGTGACCCCTGGTGTAGTGGGCCCCTCTCTAATGTGCAGAAAGCCCCCCCACTGTTGTGTGCTCCTCTTGCAGAAAGCCCCCCCCCCACACTCCATACTCATTTAAGAAGAACTGTCCACCAATGGATCATACCACCAATGAGCAGAAAGACCCCTGTTGTAGTGGGTCCCTCTCTAATGTGCAAACACACCCCCCACTGTAGAGTGCCCCTCCATAGCGTGCAGAAAACAACCCATGTATAGAAAGACCCCCCACACACTTTGCAGACATACATTTCCAGAAAGCCCCTCACTATACTGTGCTCCTCTGTAGTTTCCAGAAAGCCCCCCACTATACTGTACTCCTCTGTAGATTCCAGAAAGCCCCCCACTATACTGGGCTCCTCTGTAGATTCCAGAAAGCCCCCCACTATACTGCGCTCCTCTGTAGATTCCAGAAAGCCCCCCACTATACTGCGCTCCTCTGTAGATTCCAGAAAGCCCCCCACTATACTGCGCTCCTCTGTAGTTTCCAGAAAGCCCCCCACTATACTGCGCTCCTCTGTAGTTTCCAGAAAGCCCCCCACTATACTGCGCTCCTCTGTAGTTTCCAGAAAGCCCCCCACTATACTGGGCTCCTCTGTAGATTCCAGAAAGCCCCCCACTATACTGCGCTCCTCTGTAGATTCCAGAAAGCCCCCCACTATACTGCGCTCCTCTGTAGTTTCCAGAAAGCCCCCCACTATACTGCGCTCCTCTGTAGTTTCCAGAAAGCCCCCCACTATACTGCGCTCCTCTGTAGTTTCCAGAAAGCCCCCCACTATACTGCGCTCCTCTGTAGTTTTCAGAAAGCCCCCCACTATACTGCGCTCCTCTGTAGTTTCCAGAAAGCCCCCCACTATACTGCGCTCCTCTGTAGTTTCCAGAAAGCCCCCCACTATACTGCGCTCCTCTGTAGTTTCCAGAAAGCCCCCCACTATACTGTGCTCCTCTGTAGTTTGCAGAAAGCCCCCCACTATACTGCGCTCCTCTGTAGTTTCCAGAAAGCCCCCCACTATACTGCGCTCCTCTGTAGTTTCCAGAAAGCCCCCCACTATACTGCGCTCCTCTTTAGTTTCCAGAAAGCCCCCCACTATACTGCGCTCCTCTTGCAGAAAGCCCCCCACTATACTGTGCTCCTCTGTAGTTTCCAGAAAGCCCCCCACTATACTGCGCTCCTCTGTAGTTTCCAGAAAGCCCCCCACTATACTGTGCTCCTCTTGCAGAAAGCCCCCCACTATACTGTGCTCCTCTTGCAGAAAGCCCCCCACTATACTGCGCTCCTCTGTAGTTTCCAGAAAGCCCCCCACTATACTGTGCTCCTCTGCAGTTTCCAGAAAGCCCCCCACTATACTGCGCTCCTCTTGCAGAAAGCCCCCCACTATACTGCGCTCCTCTGTAGTTTCCAGAAAGCCCCCCACTATACTGCGCTCCTCTGTAGTTTCCAGAAAGCCCCCCACTATACTGCGCTCCTCTGTAGTTTCCAGAAAGCCCCCCACTATACTGCGCTCCTCTTGCAGAAAGCCCCCCACTATACTGCGCTCCTCTGTAGTTTCCAGAAAGCCCCCCACTATACTGTGCTCCTCTTGCAGAAAGCCCCCCACTATACTGTGCTCCTCTTGCAGAAAGCCCCCCACTATACTGCGCTCCTCTGTAGTTTCCAGAAAGCCCCCCACTATACTGTGCTCCTCTTGCAGAAAGCCCCCCACTATACTGTGCTCCTCTTGCAGAAAGCCCCCCACTATACTGTGCTCCTCTTGCAGAAAGCCCCCCACTATACTGCGCTCCTCTTGCAGAAAGCCCCCCACTATACTGCGCTCCTCTTGCAGAAAGCCCCCCACTATACTGTGCTCCTCTTGCAGAAAGCCCCCCACTATACTGCGCTCCTCTGTAGTTTCCAGAAAGCCCCCCACTATACTGTGCTCCTCTTGCAGAAAGCCCCCCACTATACTGTGCTCCTCCTGCAGAAAGCCCCCCACTATACTGTGCTCCTCTTGCAGAAAGCCCCCCACTATACTGTGCTCCTCTTGCAGAAAGCCCCCCACTATACTGCGCTCCTCTGTAGTTTCCAGAAAGCCCCCGCACTATACTGCGCTCCTCTGTAGTTTCCAGAAAGCCACCCACTATACTGCGCTCCTCTGTAGTTTCCAGAAAGCCCCCCACTATACTGCGCTCCTCTGTAGTTTCCAGAAAGCCCCCCACTATACTGTGCTTCTCTGTAGTTTCCAGAAAGCCCCCCACTATACTGTGCTTCTCTGTAGTTTCCAGAAAGCCCCCCACTATACTGTGCTCCTCTGTAGTTTCCAGAAAGCCCCCCACTATACTGCGCTCCTCTGTAGTTTCCAGAAAGCCCCCCACTATACTGTGCTCCTCTGTAGTTTCCAGAAAGCCCCCCACTATACTGTGCTTCTCTGTAGTTTCCAGAAAGCCCCCCACTATACTGTGCTCCTCTGTAGTTTCCAGAAAGCCCCCCACTATACTGTGCTTCTCTGTAGTTTCCAGAAAGCCCCCCACTATACTGCGCTCCTCTGTAGTTTCCAGAAAGCCCCCCACTATACTGTGCTCCTCTGTAGTTTCCAGAAAGCCCCCCACTATACTGTGCTCCTCTTGAAGAAAGCCCCCCACTATACTGCGCTCCTCTGTAGTTTCCAGAAAGCCCCCCACTATACTGTGCTCCTCTGTAGTTTCCAGAAAGCCCCCCACTATAGTGTGCTCCTCTTGAAGAAAGCCCCCCACTATACTGTGCTCCTCTGTAGTTTCCAGAAAGCCCCCCACTATACTGTGCTCCTCTGTAGTTCCCAGAAAGCCCCCCACTATACGTTGCTCCTCTGTAGTTCCCAGAAAGCCCCCCACTATACTGTGCTCCTCTGTAGTTCCCAGAAAGCCCCCCACTATACGTTGCTCCTCTGTAGTTCCCAGAAAGCCCCCCACTATACTGCGCTCCTCTGTAGTTCCCAGAAAGCCCCCCACTATACTGCGCTCCTCTGTAGTTTCCAGAAAGCCCCCCACTATACTGCGCTCCTCTGTAGTTTCCAGAAAGCCCCCCACTATACTGTGCTCCTCTGTAGTTTCCAGAAAGCCCCCCCACTATACTGTGCTCCTCTGTAGTTTCCAGAAAGCCCCCCACTATACTGTGCTTCTCTGTAGTTTCCAGAAAGCCCCCCACTATACTGTGCTCCTCTGTAGTTTCCAGAAAGCCCCCCACTATACTGTGCTTCTCTGTAGTTTCCAGAAAGCCCCCCACTATACTGCGCTCCTCTGTAGTTTCCAGAAAGCCCCCCACTATACTGTGCTTCTCTGTAGTTTCCAGAAAGCCCCCCACTATACTGTGCTTCTCTGTAGTTTCCAGAAAGCCCCCCACTATACTGCGCTCCTCTGTAGTTTCCAGAAAGCCCCCCACTATACTGTGTTCCTCTGTAGTTTCCAGAAAGCCCCCCACTATACTGCGCTCCTCTGTAGTTTCCAGAAAGCGCCCAACTATACTGCGCTCCTCTGTAGTTTCCAGAAAGCCCCCCACTATACTGTGCTTCTCTGTAGTTTCCAGAAAGCCCCCCACTATACTGCGCTCCTCTGTAGTTTCCAGAAAGCCCCCCACTATACTGCGCTCCTCTGTAGTTTCCAGAAAGCCCCCCACTATACTGTGCTCCTCTGTAGTTTCCAGAAAGCCCCCCACTATACTGTGCTTCTCTGTAGTTTCCAGAAAGCCCCCCACTATACTGTGCTCCTCTGTAGTTTCCAGAAAGCCCCCCACTATACTGTGCTTCTCTGTAGTTTCCAGAAAGCCCCCCACTATACTGCGCTCCTCTGTAGTTTCCAGAAAGCCCCCCACTATACTGTGCTCCTCTGTAGTTTCCAGAAAGCCCCCCACTATACTGTGCTCCTCTTGAAGAAAGCCCCCCACTATACTGCGCTCCTCTGTAGTTTCCAGAAAGCCCCCCACTATACTGTGCTCCTCTGTAGTTTCCAGAAAGCCCCCCACTATACTGTGCTCCTCTTGAAGAAAGCCCCCCACTATACTGTGCTCCTCTGTAGTTTCCAGAAAGCCCCCCACTATACTGTGCTCCTCTGTAGTTTCCAGAAAGCCCCCCACTATACTGTGCTCCTCTGTAGTTCCCAGAAAGCCCCCCACTATACGTTGCTCCTCTGTAGTTCCCAGAAAGCTCCCCACTATACTGCGCTCCTCTGTAGTTTCCAGAAAGCCCCCCACTATACTGCGCTCCTCTGTAGTTTCCAGAAAGCCCCCCACTATACTGTGCTCCTCTGTAGTTTCCAGAAAGCCCCCCCACTATACTGTGCTCCTCTGTAGTTTCCAGAAAGCCCCCCACTATACTGCACTCCTCTTGCAGAAAGCCCCCCACTATACTGCGCTCCTCTGTAGTTTCCAGAAAGCCCCCCACTATACTGTGCTCCTCTGTAGTTTCCAGAAAGCCCCCCACTATACTGTGCTCCTCTGTAGTTTCCAGAAAGCCCCCCACTATACTGTGCTCCTCTGTAGTTTCCAGAAAGCCCCCCACTATACTGTGCTCCTCTGTAGTTTCCAGAAAGCCCCCCACTATACTATGCTCCTCTGTAGTTTCCAGAAAGCCCCCCACTATACTGTGCTCCTCTGTAGTTTCCAGAAAGCCCCCCACTATACTGTGCTCCTCTGTAGTTTCCAGAAAGCCCCCCACTATACTGTGCTCCTCTTGAAGAAAGCCCCCCACTATACTGTGCTCCTCTGTAGTTTCCAGAAAGCCCCCCACTACACTGTGCTCCTCTGTAGTTCCCAGAAAGCCCCCCACTATACGTTGCTCCTCTGTAGTTCCCAGAAAGCCCCCCACTATACTGCGCTCCTCTGTAGTTTCCAGAAAGCCCCCCACTATACTGCGCTCCTCTGTAGTTTCCAGAAAGCCCCCCCACTATACTGTGCTCCTCTGTAGTTTCCAGAAAGCCCCCCCACTATACTGTGCTCCTCTGTAGTTTCCAGAAAGCCCCCCACTATACTGCACTCCTCTTGCAGAAAGCCCCCCACTATACTGTGCTCCTCTGTAGTTTCCAGAATGCCCCCCACTATACTGCGCTCCTCTGTAGTTTCCAGAAAGCCCCCCACTATACGTTGCTCCTCTTGCAGAAAGCCCCCATCTCCATCCTCCGTACTTATTTAAAGCGGAACTAAACCCATCAATTTAACAGTTTCAAAAAACAGTTACATTCCTGGCACATGCGGGGAATGTAACTGTCACATTGCTTGTGTTCTCAACCAAACTGTCAAACCATCCAGTGGCGGGTGACATAACGGATCACATGTGCAGCACCACGGCAGTTGAAGTTTTAACAGAGGCAAAGATGGCGGCTTCCTTGGCTGAAGACAATAGGAGGGTTTACTTCCACTTTAAGAAGAACTGCCAACACAGAAGCATTAAATCAATTGAGCAGAAGGAGCCATTTATAATTTGCAGAAAGCCCCCCCCCCACTGTAGAGTGCCCCTTCGTAGTCTGCAGATAAGGATCCATGTATAGAAAGACTGCCCCCCACTCTGCAGACATAAATAAGTCTTCTATGTAAAAACAACATAAAATGAATTAAAAAAACAAACAAACTGTGGCCAAAAAACATCAAAGCACAAGAAAGAGCGCCAGCATGGTGCAGCGACAAAAGCAACGCACTGACAGGCCAACATCCCTGCACAGCTTGTATATAGGAGGAGACCTGTAGCTGCTGATTATGGCCTCCAGCGTTGGTGTCCAGGCTTGGAACACACACCCCACCAATGTTCCTACATTGCACCACATCCACCCGTCTCCTGGCCTTGAGTCTCCTCCCCTTGTAAGTCTCTCCACCAACCACTGTGCAGATCATGAATGTTGCTGCTTCAGAACATGTTTTTAGGAACCAACCCGTTTCTTGGCGGGCCGAGGAGGAGTGAGGTCTGGATGGACTCTTTATTGTTTTAGACAGTTTACAAAGTTTTCCTCAACGATTAAATCCTGAAAAGGGTGAAAGACGTCGGAGGAGTTCCCTGAAGATGGAGAACAGGAAGTCGTCTTTTATCTCATTATCTCATCTGTGTGCCGCCAAAAGCTTTCCGAATTCTAATCAGAGTATGGTTGACGCTTTTTGTTTTCATGATGAGGGTTTGGCCTACCTACCTTCACTACTGGGTGGAGAGATGACCTATTGAAATGAGCAGTTAGTTAGAGGTGCCCCTGTGGGGCCGCTGAGTGTAGTAGTTCCTGTAGTAGTTCCTGCCCTGCCCGGCCCGGCATTCACTTCCAGTCACTCTCCAGACAATGACCAGTCCATCGGCTTTGTTTTTGCTGTTCTATTGAGGGATTAAACTTGGATGGGGTAAAGAAATGATGGGATGCCCAGAATCAATAGTAATAAACGATTAAATGATTGATTGGAGCCTCTATTCACATCCTCTAAAGCTCCAGACTTCTCCGGGACAACAATTCTGTGTAGACGGTTACTTTCACTCCTGTGCAATACTCATTTCCTGGCACAGCTGGCACATGGTTAGGACCAACTCTGAATTAAGCCCATCTTTAGGGATTTGCCATTTGCTGGCAGGGACCGCCGGCCCCTTTGGTGTAGCAACCGATAGAAGTAGAAAACAAAGTCTTTAGTGCTAGCTGTATTAAGGTGGACTACTGATCCCAGTTAGTCCTGTGCCGGCTCGGCCAGCACGACTTCAACACCAGTGACATCACAGACTCTCCCGCTGGCTCTACATCCACCTCAGACTCCCAGTCCGCTCCGCCATGCCTCTCCCAGCTCTTCCGACTGTGCCTGTCACTCACCGACACCTGGTGGATCCCCCCTGAAGACTTGCCCGACAGTGTTCCCCGCTGTCCTCTCCTACTCCTGTTCAGGACACCCCTTGGGTTGTGTTGGGTTCCCTCACAGCCCTGAGCCCCCGGCCCAAGGTCACGCCCCCCCCCCCCCCCAGACTGGGGGGCTCCCTCCAAGGCCCTGACAGCCTAACATTCCATCTCTCAGTTCTTCCACTCGAACAACTCCTCCCTAGCTGGGCTGACTCAAGGTATTTAAGGAGGCCTGCCCCCTGACAATCCTAGTTGGGGATTGGTCAGGGCTCCTCAACACACCCAAGACAGCTCCACCTCTCTTCCCCTCCTCTGCTTTCAGAATCTTCTCGAAGCCAGAGGGAGGCAACCAAGAAGTGACACCGCCTGTGAGTCACTCTAACCACTCCCAGCCACAGATCCTGACCATAACAGATGTTCCATCCTTCCCCCATAACTGCCTGACTAACCCCATACTCCAACCACCCATACCATTACCCATCACCCATACCATTACCCATCACCCATACCATTACCCATCACCCATACCATTACCCATCACCCATACCATTGCCCATCCACCCATACCATTACCCATCACCCATACCATTACCCATCACCCATACCATTACCCATCACCCATACCATTGCCCATCCACCCATACCATTACCCATCACCCATACCATTACCCATCACCCATACCATTACCCATCACCCATACCATTGCCCATCCACCCATACCATTGCCCATCACCCATACCATTACCCATCACCCATACCATTACCCATCAATGGAGACCACACCAAGTTGGAGTACATTTTGGCTGTAGCAGTCTCTTTATTAACAAAATCAACTTAAATTAACATAACCATAAAAAACATCTGTTACCAAAACCCCCAGTCAATACTGGCGTTGGTCTTTGCAGGAACCCCAAACTGACATATGTGTAATAATGCACCGCGGTACCTTTTGTATATGATAATAGGCCTCTCGCCGACATGCTGGCTCGGAGACAACCCACTGACCGCAGTGCACCCGATAACCAAATTCCAGCTAAACCACTGTTGGGATACCACCAGCGGGACCCCATACCCCCCGATGGGTCCCAAACTCTTCCTTATCTGAGGTTTCTTCATTCACCCGCAAAGACCAACACCCACCAACTGCCACGACACTCTGTGGAAAATACAGATCCGAAAAAAAGAAAAAAAACAGGGAGGGTGGGAAGCTTGTTCCTGTATGCTACACTGAACGCTGGGGAGGGGCCAACTCCTTTATACTACCTGTGTCCCCTCCCCCCACGTCTGCCCTCTACCTGTCTGTCCCCTGTCCCCCCCGTCATGCCAGCCCTTCGCTATTATTTTTTTTGCCCCTGGCCTAGCTTTTAGCTAAGCCTGCCTAAATTTACCTGCACTGGCCAAAAATCTAACTCTAGTACCTACCTAAGGTAGAGGGTGCTACAATAGTAAGGTTTGTTAGTGTCCCCATTGGAAGATTTTCCCTCTGTTCCTGTTTTAATGACCACTGTAACATTTTGGATTTCTCCTTACTTCCTGTTCTGATGACGATGACCACCAGGACATGGATAGAAGTGGAGCCTTGGAAGTGTCGAATGGAATTCATGTGAAGAAGAAGCCATTAGCTGTGACTTCTAATTTCGGAGGACAGATGAACTTTTACCGACTTTAATTCCACATCAACTTCACTTATAGCTTCAGCTGCGTTATCCACCATTTGTCGGCGGTCAGCCCCTCCCCCCATCGCTAGTTTGAAGCTTTAGGTTTTTTTTTTCATCTTAATTTCGGAATGAACAGACGTTGAATCACATAACCTAAAAACATTCATTAGTGGAAGGTATTGTTGGAGTTTTGGATCGACCCCAAATGACTTGGCTCTAATCAGCAGCGAATGACAATCGGGGGAACGCCATGATTGCCGCTTCTCGTAGTAAATGGGTTTACTGAAAGTATTTGTTACAAAGTTATCATGTAATTGGACAGAACAATCTCCTTCAATACATGTCCTCATTCTTGGATACTCTTTGGAGTGACGGGATCCAGAAAAATCAGTAAATGGAATTAGAAGATTTTCTTTCAAAGGTATTCATCACCATGTATGCCTGGCATGCGGTGCTGGGCCCGGGGGGCTCCTTGGGTGACGATCGAGTTCCCCCGAATGGTCATGTGACATCACAGGTCCTTCTTCTACTTTTACTGCATTGATGGTGGACAGTCCTTGTTGGATAGAAAGCGGCTCATGTAGTGACATGTGAGGATTGTTCTACTTTTTCAAGGCACTGCACCTCCCAGGGGGTGTGTCTATGACAGCCTGGGTGTGTCTTCTCTCAGGGGGTGTGTCTATGACAGCCTGGGTGTGTCTTCTCTCAGGGGGTGTGTCTATGACAGCCTGGGTGTGTCTTCTCTCAGGGGGTGTGTCTATGACAGCCTGGGTGTGTCTTCTCTCAGGGGGTGTGTCTATGACAGCCTGGGTGTGTCTTCTCTCAGGGGGTGTGTCTATGACAGCCTGGGTGTGTCTTCCCTCAGGGGGTGTGTCTATGACAGCCTAGGTGTGTCTTCTCTCAGGGGGTGTGTCTATGACAGCCTGGGTGTGTCTTCTCTCAGGGGGTGTGTCTATGACAGCCTGGGTGTGTCTTCTCTCAGGGGGTGTGTCTATGACAGCCTGGGTGTGTCTTCTCTCAGGGGGTGTGTCTATGACAGCCTGGGCTCACTGGAAGAGGTTAAATGACGTGGGGTGTCATTCATCCCTGAGGCCTCTGTGTGAGATGATGGCAGGTATAAGGTTAGTATTGCTGCAAGCTGCATTTTTTTATTTTTTGAAAACTCGAGTAATGTAAAAATAATAATAACAACAATAGTATTATATATATAAATATATACAGCCCTCAAAAATTCCACTCGCCTGCTTGTATTTTGTGAGTGGATTTTGAGGGCTGGCGAGCCGTGGCTGCTGGGGAGTGGGGGAGGGGGCGAGCACCACCGGCAGGAGGGTTGTATGGGAGCCGTTCTCTCATCGATCGGAGGGTAAGAGAGAAGAGAGCCGCCGCCCAGATGATCAGAGCGCCGGGAACATAACAGCTTTCATTTCAATAGATGTGTTCCCCGCCGCGCGCCATGTGACAACACAGAAGAAATGACACTTTGGACCCAATTTGGAGATTTTCACTTAGGGGTGTACTGACTTTTGTTGCCAGCGGTTTAGACATTAATGGCTGTGTGTTGAGTTATTTTGATGGGACAGCAAATTTACACTGTTATACAAGCTGTACACTCACTACTTTACATTGTAGACAAGTGTCATTTCTTCAGTGTTGTCACATGAAAAGAGAGAAGAAATGTGACTGAGGGGTGTACTTACTATTTTCACATACTGTATATACATCGAAAAGAAAAAAAATATATATTTTACAATATATTAAACTTTATATACGGTATATATATATATATATATATATATATATATATATATAATAGGGCTGTGGAAATTAAAGATTAATTCCTTGATTAATGGATACATTTTTTTGATCGATTAAAAAAATTCTTTTGATCGGTACTCACCTCTCCGCCGGCTTCCGGGTCTTCAGGGAGTTCCGTCGGAGATCCGGTGACGTCATGGACATTGACTTCACCGGACTCCTCCCCCCTTCCCCAAGTGCCTCCGTCTGCTAACGAAAGGAATGGGGGAGGAGTCCCGTGACTTTGAAGTTCTGATTGAACGTTGGATCTGTATGTGCGTTATAATTAATTGAATTTAGTCGATAAATCGGTAAAAAAAAAATCGCTTAATCGAATACGAAAATTTTAATCAGTAACAGCCCTAATATATATATATAATATTACAAAGAAAAGGAAAAAAAAAAAATATATATATATATACTGTACAAACACTGTAGCTGCTGACTTTTAATAAGGACACTTACCTGTCTGCTAGGGATGAGCCGAACCCACCCCCCCGCGCTTCGGTTCGCATCAGAACCTTTGAACAGACCGAAAGTTTGCACAAACTTTAGAACCCTATTAAAGTCTATGGGACTCGAACGTTTGAAATCAAAAGTGCTAAATTTTAAAAGCTAATATGCAAGATATTGTCCTAAAAAGTGTTTGGGGACCCGGGTCCTGCCCCAGGGGACATGGATCAATGCAATTTTTTTTTTTAAAACAGTCGTTTTTTCGGGGGTGGTGATTTTAATGACGAATAAAGTGAAAAAGAAAAAAGTGAAATATTCCTTCAAATATGGTACCTGGGGGGTGTGTAAAGTATGCCTGTGAAGTGGCATGTGTTTCCCGTGTTTAGAACTGTCCCTGCACAAAATGACATTTCTAAAGGAAAAAAAAAAGCCATTTAAAACCGCTTGCGGCTTTAATGTCATGTCTTGTCCTGGCAAAATGGATGAAAATCATTGAGAAAAATGGCATGGCTACCCCATCCCCCCCCCCACCCCACCCCTGCCCCTTTGGGTCTTGTACGGATATTAAGAGGAACCCCGCACCCAAATTAAAAAAAGGCCCTATATACTCAGAACCGCAGTATACAGGCGGTGCAAATAAGACAGGGACTGTGTAGGTTTGTTGTGTTAAGTAGAATCTGTTTGTAATTTTGAACTGGTAAATTTTTAAAGTGAAGCTCCAGTCCAAAAATCTATTTTTAAGCTTTTTGGAAAACATAGGGAAGGGTTATCACCCCTGTATAATTTTTTGGGCCGTCCATCTTTTTTCATCTCACTTCCTGTTGTCTCCTGGACGTTTGCAAGTAGGAGACGTTTGTAAGTTGGATGTTTGAAAGTAGGGGCCTGCTGTATATGCTCTGCAGAAATGTGGCCCTAAGGTGTTGCCACAAGTTAACACTGTAAGCCCTCAAAGTGACTCTTGGTTGGCGCTGGAACGCCCTGCTGTGAACTATTATATCAGGAATTGTAATTACATGCCATTGTTGAACAGTGGTAGAAAAATTGGGCCTTTGGTGGTGGTGGTGCTACAACACTGTAAGTCCTCACAGTTACTCTCGGTGGGCGCTGGAATGAGCCCTGCTGTGAAATATTATATCAAGAATTGTAATTACATCCACCTGTTAAACAAACAGGGGCTGAAAAATTGTGCCTTAGGCACTGGTGCTGGTGCCACAACACTCCAACCCCTCACAGATACTCTAGTTGGAGTGCAGGAATGAGCCCTGCTGCAAACTATTGCATACAAATTGTAATTACACGCCCCTGTTAAACAGGGGCTGAAAAATTGGGGCTTAGACACTGGTGCCACGACACTGCAACCTCTCCCTGCCTGTATTACAGAACACCAGCAATGAGGGGTATCTTCAGGTGTATACTGTGCTGGAGGCACACTACGCCCACTTTAACAGCGCTAGGTTTACAAGCCACAAAGACACTGTCCCTGCCTATCCAGCTCTTTCCCTGACCACAGCAACACACTACACAAGGCCGTCGCGCTGGCGGCCTTATATAGTGTGGGGCGTGTACTTACCCCCCTGAGCTATAATTGGCCACAGGCATTCTGCCTGTGGCCAATTATGCTTCTCCTCGCTGCCGGCGCTGTGATTGGCCAAGCATGCGGGGGTCACAGTACATGCTTGGCCAATCATGAGCCAGCAATGCACTGCGATGGTGCAGGGCATTGTGGGGCCGTTCGTGTCACACGAATATGTTGCGAACAGCCCACAAAGTTCTGGATTTGACGAACAGGCGAATGGCCGATGTTCGAATCGAACACTGAGCTCATCCCTACTGTCCACAATGTCGCCCCCCCCCGAGGCCGATCCATCCATCGGATCGGCTGCTGGCGCCGCCATCTTAACGAAGGGAAACGGGCAGTGGAGCCTTGCGGCTTCACTGCCCGTTTCCTTCCGCGCATGCGCGAGTCGCGCAGCGCTTTGTGAATGCCCCTGTTGTTTTTTGGGACACACACATGTCCCAGAAGGCAACGGGGGGCGCTCACCAAAGAGGAGGAAGCGCCGTGGAATAGGAAGAGGCAGATTAGGAAGACTGCCTAGCAACAGGGGTTTCTGGTAAGTAAAAAAAAAAAATAATTTTTTTTCAAATGTTTTTCTTTTTCTTTTTTTGAGAATGTTAATTTTTATTGTAGGGGGGACCTCCACTTTAAGTTTAGTGCAGCAGCTTCCGCCGTGGCACTCCATAGACGAGGATGGGGCAGCGGACATCAGACGTTTCTCACGGAGGGAAGTGTGACAGTAACTATGAAATTCATATTATTGGAGAAATCAGTAAAACCAACAAGACTCAGAAATTCTGGGAAAATATTTGTTATCCAGAAAAACGTGATGGGAAATGGAGATTTATGTGACTCTGCGGGATGAAGTGTTGAGTCAGAGCAGAATTCAGACTCATTTGGGTGCTACAATCACCTCCATATTTCATGTTCCTGTGACCTCCGGGGCTCTTCTGTATTTCGGGTTTTTCACATTTTTTTGGCTCGTGTGGTTTGATCTCCGGACCTGACGGCCAAATATACTGAAGTCAGCAGCTGGGTCTGTGGTGATGTATTGAGGTTTTCTCAGGGACTTGTCTTATTATAGAAGGAAAAAAGGGAAGCATGCTCAGTAATGTGACACTTCCAGGTCTCCATCTACTTCCTGGACTGAGGCTCAGAGGTGACACAATCATATCAATCCTGCTGCCTGCACAGTTATTGGCTGTGTTCACAAATGTCTGACACAATCCAGCCCCTGCTGCAGCCTCTCATCTGGTGACTTACAAAATTGCAATCTGGTCAGTGGGGGTAGAGGATAATCATAAGACATTGAACAATGGGACTTTGGAGGTACCACCACAATAAAAAACAATTAAATAAAACAAATTTGATATATATATATATATATATATATATATATATATATTTATATATATATTTACTAATGAAAACATTGTCTATAATATACAGTATATACATATATATATATATATATAAAAAATAAAAAACAATGTTTTTATTTATTAAAAAAAATAAATCTTTTCTTCTCTCTTTTCATGTGACAACACTGAAGAAATGACACTTGTCTACAATGTAAAGTAGTGAGTGTACAGCTTGTATAACAGTGTAAATTTGCCGTCCCCTCAAAATAACTCAACACACAGCCATTAATGTCTAAACCGCTGGTAACAAAAGTCAGGACACCCCTAAGTGAAAATCTCCAAATTGGGCCCCAAAGTGTCAATATTTTGTGTGGCCACCATTATTTTCCAGCACGGCCTTCACCCTCTTGGGCATGGAGGTCACCAGAGCTTCACAGGTTGTCACTGGAGTCCTCTTCCCCTCCTCCATGATGACATCACGGAGCCGGTGGATGTTAGAGACCTTGTGCTCCTCCACCTTCCGTTTCAGGATGTCCCACAGATGATCAATACAGCTCAAAATCCTTTGTTGGGAATGACAGCTTCTAGACTCAGGCTCCTGTATGGAGGAACGAGTCGCATGCGTTGCTCAGGTGTGATTTTGGTCTTCAAATCTTGAAGGTTCTGTGGGCCTCTTCTATGAACTCTGATCTTTTAGTTCTTTCCATATATTTTCTATTGGATACAAGTCAGGTGATTGGCTGGGCCATTCTCCTTGGCTTTGTGTTTGGGGTCATTGTCCTCCTGAGATGTCCTCCTGGGATGTCCTCCTGAGATGTCCTCCTGAGATGTCCCCCCTGAGATGTCCTCCTGAGATGTCCCCCCTGAGATGTCCCCCTGAGATGTCCTCCTGAGATGTCCTCCTGAGATGTCCCCCTGAGATGTCCCCCTGAGATGTCCCCCCTGAGATGTCCTCCTGGGATGTCCTCCTAAGATGTCCCCCTGAGATGTCCTCCTGAGATGTCCCCCTGAGATGTCCCCCTGAGATGTCCCCCTGAGATGTCCTCCTGAGATGTCCCCCTGAGATGTCCCCCTGAGATGTCCCCCTGAGATGTCCTCCTGGGATGTCCTCCTGAGATGTCCCCCTGAGATGTCCTCCTGGGATGTCCTCCTGAGATATCCTCTTGGGATGTCCTCCTGAGATGTCCCCCTGAGATGTCCTCCTGGGATGTCCTCCTGAGATGTCCCCCTGAGATGTCCTCCTGGGATGTCCTCCTGAGATGTCCTCCTGGGATGTCCTCCTGAGATGTCCCCCTGAGATGTCCTCCTGGGATGTCCTCCTGAGATGTCCTCCCTGAGATGTCCTCCTGAGATGTCCTCCTGAGATGTCCCCCTGAGATGTCCCCCTGAGATGTCATCCTGGGATGTCCTCCTGAGATGTCCTCTTGGGATGTCCTCCTGAGATGTCCTCCTGAGATGTCCTCCTGAGATGTCCTCCTGAGATGTCCCCCTGAGATGTCCCCCTGAGATGTCCCCCTGAGATGTCCTCCTGAGATGTCCTCCCTGAGATGTCCCCCTGAGATGTCCTCCTGGGATGTCCTCCTGAGATGTCCCCCTGAGATGTCCTCCTGAGATGTCCCCCTGAGATGTCCCCCCTGAGATGTCCTCCTGGGATGTCCTCCTGAGATCCTGAGATGTCTATTGGATACAAGTCAGGTGATTGGCTGGGCCATTCTCCTTGGCTTTGTGTTTGGGGTCATTGTCCTCCTGAGATGTCCTCCTGAGATGTCCCCCTGAGATGTCCTCCTGAGATGTCCCCCTGAGATGTCCCCCTGAGATGTCCTTCTGAGATGTCCCCCTGAGATGTCCTCCTGGGATGTCCTCCTGAGATGTCCCCCTGAGATGTCCCCCTGAGATGTCCTCCTGGGATGTCCTCCTGAGATGTCCTCCTGAGATGTCTCCCCTGAGATGTCCTCCTGAGATGTCCCCCCTGAGATGTCCCCCTGAGATGTCCTCCTGAGATGTCCTCCTGAGATGTCCCCCTGAGATGTCCCCCTGAGATGTCCCCCTGAGATGTCCTCCTGGGATGTCCTCCTAAGATTTCCCCCTGAGATGTCCTCCTGAGATGTCCCCCTGAGATGTCCTCCTGAGATGTCCCCCTGAGATGTCCTCCTGAGATGTCCTCCTGAGATGTCCCCCTGAGATGTCCTCCCTGAGATGTCCTCCTGAGATGTCCCCCTGAGATGTCCTCCTGGGATGTCCTCCTGAGATGTCCCCCTGAGATGTCCTCCTGGGATGTCCTCCTGAGATGTCCTCCTGAGATGTCCTCCTGGGATGTCCTCCTGAGATGTCCTCTTGGGATGTCCTCCTGAGATGTCCCCCTGGGATGTCCTCCTGAGATGTCCCCCTGAGATGTCCTCCTGGGATGTCCTCCTGAGATGTCCCCCTGAGATGTCCTCCTGGGATGTCCTCCTGGGATGTCCCCCTGAGATGTCCTCTTGGGATGTCCCCCTGAGATGTCCTCCTGGGATGTCCTCCTGAGATGTCCTCCTGAGATGTCCGCCCTCGTTTCATCTTCATCATCCTGGTAGATGGCAGCAGATATTTATCACCATTCATCCTTCCTTCAATGATATGAAGTTTGCCAGTACCGTTTGCTGAAAAACAGCCCCGCCCACACCATGATGTTCCCGCCCCCAAACCTCACTGTTGGTATGGGGGTGTTTTTGGGGTGATGTGACCTCCAAACATGGGGGTGTATTATGACATCCAAAGAGTTCTATTTCAGTCTCCTCTGACTTCACAGACTTGTCTAAATGTTGTGCAGCAAACTTTAACTGAGCTTCACCAAGCTTCTTCATCAGCAATGGAGTGTTGTGTGGTGAGCGGTCATACAGGCCATGGCGGGGGAAGGGCATTACTTATTGTGTACCTGCTAATTCCAGGTCTTTCTGAAGCTCTCCACAAGTGGTCCTTGGCTCTTGGACAACTCTTCTGATAAATCTTTTCATTCCTCTGTCAGAAACCTTATAAGGAGCACCTGGCCGTGGCCGGTTTATGGTGAAATTATGTTCTTTCCACTTCCGGATTATGGCCCCAACAGTGCTCACTGGAACATTCAGAAGTTTATAAATCCTTCTGTAACCAATGCCATCCGTATGTTTTACAACAATGAGGTTGTGAAGGTCTTGAGAGAGCTCTTTGCTTTTACCCATCATGAGATGTTTCTTTGTGACACCTTGGTAATGAGACACCTTTTTATAGACCATCAGGTGAGACTGAACCAGCTGATATTAATTTGCCCTGACAAGGGGCAGGATTGCTTTCTGATAGATTTCAGCTGGTATCTTGGCTTTCCAAGCCTTTTTTGCACCTCCCTTTCTTCATGTGTTGTCCTTCCATTTTATTACACAGAACTTCATTTCTGAAGGGATTTGTTTTGGTGTCTTTGAATGTATGGATTGGATGGATTGTCACCGACATGTGGGGAACATTTCATGTCATTATCACCTTTACCAATAGATTTACCGAGAAAAATGGTGAGGGGTTCAATACCGATAGAATTATTGCTCTCACCCTAACATGTGTGGTTAAACGCCGTTTACATATGCGGGCGCGACCGATGTATGCGTTCGCTTCTGTGTGCAAGAATGCGGGGTTGAGGAGCTTTACATTTTTTTTTTAATTGTTTGTTTTATTTTTATTTTTACACTTTCCATTTAAATTTTTATTTTATTTTTTATTACTATTACAAGAAATATAAACATCCCTTGCAACAGGAATAGGGCATGACAGGTCCTCTTTATGGAGAGATCTGAGGGGTCTATAAGTCTCCCCTGCAAAGCCTGAGATAAAAAATAAAATAAAAATAAAAATTGATCTCAGCCTTTCCAGGTAAATAAACGTCCGTGTTTACATCTGCCTTCGAAGGTCATAGAGATTGCCGGGGACCATCTGGTTCACAGTATTCTCTATGGTAAATGGCCGGAAATGGCAGCGGGCAGGCCTTCTTAAATACACAGGGTCAGCCCAGCTGGGGAGGAGTTGTTCGGGAGGAAGTTGGAGATGGAGTGCTCAGCTGTCAGTGGGGTGACCTTGGGCCTGGGCTCAGGTGTGGACGGGACCCCCCTACAACACACAGAGGTGTCCTGGCCAAAAGGAGCAAGGAGATGACAGCAGGAGAAAGCACTACCGGGCAAGTCTCCAAGGAGAAACAACCGGACGCAGCCAGGAGGACTGGTGAGTGAAGCACTGGGGAGACATGCCTGAGAGGACTGGGAGATTGCAGTCTGAGATGGTGCGGAACCAGAAGAGTAAACTAGGGAGACATGCCTGGACTGGGAGATTGCAGTCTGCGATGGGTGCGGAACCAGAAGAGTAAACTGGGGAGACATGCCTGGACTGGGAGATTGCAGTCTGAGATGGGTGTAGAACCAGAAGAGTAAACTGGGGAGACATGCCTGGACTGGGAGATTGCAGTCTGCGATGGGTGCGGAACCAGAAGAGTAAACTGGGGAGACATGCCTGGACTGGGAGATTGCAGTCTGAGATGGGTGTAGAACCAGAAGAGTAAACTGGGGAGACATGCCTGGACTGGGAGATTGCAGTCTGCGATGGGTGCGGAACCAGGTGAGAAAACTGTGGAAACTTGGGCAGTGTAGAGAGGCAGCTGCAGCCAGGAGGGCTGGCAGGGCCTGAAGATGGGTTACTGGGCTCAATAGCCCCATGTAGGACAGCTAGCACCGGAGAATTTCTATTTTGCTACACTATAGGGGCCTGTGGTCCCTGCCTGCAAAGGGCAATTTCTAGGGCCTGGCTGAGCCAGTGTCGGGCCTAACCACTTTCTGCTAGCTGTGCCTGAAGATTAGAGAGGAAGTGATGTGCAGGAGGAGAAATGGAGTGTATATATCAGCCTGTATATAGTTGTCGCAAGCAAGTTCTACCAATTCTACTGGGCATCCCATACTTCCCTTCCCCCATCCAAGTTCAAACCCCTCAATAAAAATACAAAAACAAAGCGCATGGACTGTTCTATGTCTCTGAGTGTCTGAGAGGTGAATGCCGGGCTGGGCAGGGTGACAGGTCAATGAGACGCCACGGGGGTGACGCTACATACTAAAACTGGAGAGTGCAAAATCTGCTGCAGCTGTGCATGGGAGCCAATCAGCTTCTAACCTCAGCTTGTTCAATTAGGCTTTGATGAAAAAACTTGGAAGCTGATTGGATTACAGAACTTTTCAGTAAATCAATCTCACCAATAGTGTGTAAGGAGTAGAGGGATGACTAATTTCTGGTTACCCGCTGCTCTACCAGATTTTACATGCATTATGCTTCCTTCAATGTATCTGACAAGCCGCTTAGCATTAGACACTCGCCTACATGGATTCATAAATCCCCATTTAGGCAATTTATGCGGCTTGCAGAAAAGTGTTTGAACGAGGTGCTAAGCCAGTTATTACAGCAGACTCAACCAAAGGAGAGGCCAACCCAGTTCACATGTAATAAAGCAGAAAAGTGGAAACAGATGGCGGCTCTCCCTGTGCGCTTGTTTTCACTTCGACTGCGCAATTTCTGAACGTTTACAGGAATACCTGTTCACATTTATTAGAAAGTTATGGCGGACATTGTAAACTAAAACTTCAATCACTAGAGACCAGTGACATCACCGAGACCCTTCATATTCATGAGAACACAGCCTATCCAATCACTAGAGACCAGTGACATCACAGAGACCCTTCATATTCATGAGAACACAGCCTATCCAATCACTAGAGACCAGTGACATCACCGAGACCCTTCATATTCATGAGAACACAGCCTATCCAATCACTAGAGACCAGTGACATCACAGAGACCCTTCATATTCATGAGAACACAGCCTATCCATCACTAGAGACCAGTGACATCACCGAGACCCTTCATATTCATGAGAACACAGCCTATCCAATCACTAGAGACCAGTGACATCACCGAGACCCTTCATATTCATGAGAACACAGCCTATCCAATCACTAGAGACCAGTGACATCACCGAGACCCTTCATATTCATGAGAACACAGCCTATCCAATCACTAGAGACCAGTGACATCACGAGACCCTTCATATTCATGAGAACACAGCCTATCCAATCACTAGAGACCAGTGACATCACAGAGACCCTTCATATTCATGAGAACACAGCCTATCCAATCACTAGAGACCAGTGACATCACCGAGACCCTTCATATTCATGAGAACACAGCCTATCCAATCACTAGAGACCAGTGACATCACCGAGACCCTTCATATTCATGAGAACACAGCCTATCCAATCACTAGAGACCAGTGACATCACAGAGACCCTTCATATTCATGAGAACACAGCCTATCCAATCACTAGAGACCAGTGACATCACCGAGACCCTTCATATTCATGAGAACACAGCCTATCCAATCACTAGAGACCAGTGACATCACCGAGACCCTTCATATTCATGAGAACACAGCCTATCCAATCACTAGAGACCAGTGACATCACCGAGACCCTTCATATTCATGAGAACACAGCCTATCCAATCACTAGAGACCAGTGACATCACCGAGACCCTTCATATTCATGAGAACACAGCCTATCCAATCACTAGAGACCAGTGACATCACCGAGACCCTTCATATTCATGAGAACACAGCCTATCCAATCACTAGAGACCAGTGACATCACCGAGACCCTTCATATTCATGAGAACACAGCCTATCCAATCACTAGAGACCAGTGACATCACCGAGACCCTTCATATTCATGAGAACACAGCCTATCCAATCACTAGAGACCAGTGACATCACAGAGACCCTTCATATTCATGAGAACACAGCCTATCCAATCACTAGAGACCAGTGACATCACCGAGACCCTTCATATTCATGAGAACACAGCCTATCCAATCACTAGAGACCAGTGACATCACCGAGACCCTTCATATTCATGAGAACACAGCCTATCCAATCACTAGAGACCAGTGACATCACCGAGACCCTTCATATTCATGAGAACACAGCCTATCCAATCACTAGAGACCAGTGACATCACCGAGACCCTTCATATTCATGAGAACACAGCCTATCCAATCACTAGAGACCAGTGACATCACCGAGACCCTTCATATTCATGAGAACACAGCCTATCCAATCACTAGAGACCAGTGACATCACCGAGACCCTTCATATTCATGAGAACACAGCCTATCCAATCACTAGAGACCAGTGACATCACCGAGACCCTTCATATTCATGAGAACACAGCCTATCCAATCACTAGAGACCAGTGACATCACCGAGACCCTTCATATTCATGAGAACACAGCCTATCCAATCACTAGAGACCAGTGACATCACCGAGACCCTTCATATTCATGAGAACACAGCCTATCCAATCACTAGAGACCAGTGACATCACCGAGACCCTTCATATTCATGAGAACACAGCCTATCCAATCACTAGAGACCAGTGACATCACCGAGACCCTTCATATTCATGAGAACACAGCCTATCCAATCACTAGAGACCAGTGACATCACCGAGACCCTTCATATTCATGAGAACACAGCCTATCCAATCACTAGAGACCAGTGACATCACCGAGACCCTTCATATTCATGAGAACACAGCCTATCCATCACTAGAGACCAGTGACATCACCGAGACCCTTCATATTCATGAGAACACAGCCTATCCAATCACTAGAGACCAGTGACATCACCGAGACCCTTCATATTCATGAGAACACAGCCTATCCAATCACTAGAGACCAGTGACATCACCGAGACCCTTCATATTCATGAGAACACAGCCTATCCAATCACTAGAGACCAGTGACATCACCGAGACCCTTCATATTCAAGAGAACACAGCCTATCCAATCACTAGAGACCAGTGACATCACCGAGACCCTTCATATTCAAGAGAACACAGCCTATCCAATCACTAGAGACCAGTGACATCACAGAGACCCTTCATATTCATGAGAACACAGCCTATCCAATCACTAGAGACCAGTGACATCACGAGACCCTTCATATTCATGAGAACACAGCCTATCCATCACTAGAGACCAGTGACATCACCGAGACCCTTCATATTCATGAGAACACAGCCTATCCAATCACTAGAGACCAGTGACATCACTGAGACCCTTCATATTCATGAGCCTATCCAATCACTAGAGACCAGTGACATCACTATGACTATCCAATCACTAGAGACCAGTGACATCACCGAGACCCTTCATATGCAGCCTAGGTAATCATATATTTCGGGAACCACTTCACACGTCACATTGTTGTGTATATTGTGCAGCGCTAGAGACCAGTGACATCACTAGAGACCAGTGACAGCACCGAGACCATTCATATTCATGAGAACACAGCCTATCCAATCACTAGAGACCAGTGACATCACCGAGACCCTTCATATTCATGAGAACACAGCCTATCCAATCACTAGAGACCAGTGACATCACCGAGACCCTTCATATTCATGAGAACACAGCCTATCCAATCACTAGAGACCAGTGACATCACAGAGACCCTTCATATTCATGAGAACACAGCCTATCCAATCACTAGAGACCAGTGACATCACGAGACCCTTCATATTCATGAGAACACAGCCTATCCAATCACTAGAGACCAGTGACATCACCGAGACCCTTCATATTCATGAGAACACAGCCTATCCAATCACTAGAGACCAGTGACATCACCGAGACCCTTCATATTCATGAGAACACAGCCTATCCAATCACTAGAGACCAGTGACATCACCGAGACCCTTCATATTCATGAGAACACAGCCTATCCAATCACTAGAGACCAGTGACATCACCGAGACCCTTCATATTCATGAGAACACAGCCTATCCAATCACTAGAGACCAGTGACATCACCGAGACCCTTCATATTCATGAGAACACAGCCTATCCAATCACTAGAGACCAGTGACATCACCGAGACCCTTCATATTCATGAGAACACAGCCTATCCAATCACTAGAGACCAGTGACATCACCGAGACCCTTCATATTCATGAGAACACAGCCTATCCAATCACTAGAGACCAGTGACATCACCGAGACCCTTCATATTCATGAGAACACAGCCTATCCAATCACTAGAGACCAGTGACATCACCGAGACCCTTCATATTCATGAGAACACAGCCTATCCAATCACTAGAGACCAGTGACATCACCGAGACCCTTCATATTCATGAGAACACAGCCTATCCAATCACTAGAGACCAGTGACATCACGAGACCCTTCATATTCATGAGAACACAGCCTATCCAATCACTAGAGACCAGTGACATCACCGAGACCCTTCATATTCATGAGAACACAGCCTATCCAATCACTAGAGACCAGTGACATCACCGAGACCCTTCATATTCATGAGAACACAGCCTATCCAATCACTAGAGACCAGTGACATCACGAGACCCTTCATATTCATGAGAACACAGCCTATCCAATCACTAGAGACCAGTGACATCACCGAGACCCTTCATATTCATGAGAACACAGCCTATCCAATCACTAGAGACCAGTGACATCACCGAGACCCTTCATATTCATGAGAACACAGCCTATCCAATCACTAGAGACCAGTGACATCACCGAGACCCTTCATATTCATGAGAACACAGCCTATCCAATCACTAGAGACCAGTGACATCACCGAGACCCTTCATATTCATGAGAACACAGCCTATCCAATCACTAGAGACCAGTGACATCACCGAGACCCTTCATATTCATGAGAACACAGCCTATCGATCACTAGAGACCAGTGACATCACCGAGACCCTTCATATTCATGAGAACACAGCCTATCCAATCACTAGAGACCAGTGACATCACGAGACCCTTCATATTCATGAGAACACAGCCTATCCAATCACTAGAGACCAGTGACATCACCGAGACCCTTCATATTCATGAGAACACAGCCTATCCAATCACTAGAGACCAGTGACATCACGAGACCCTTCATATTCATGAGAACACAGCCTATCCAATCACTAGAGACCAGTGACATCACCGAGACCCTTCATATTCATGAGAACACAGCCTATCCAATCACTAGAGACCAGTGACATCACCGAGACCCTTCATATTCATGAGAACACAGCCTATCCAATCACTAGAGACCAGTGACATCACCGAGACCCTTCATATTCATGAGAACACAGCCTATCCAATCACTAGAGACCAGTGACATCACCGAGACCCTTCATATTCATGAGAACACAGCCTATCCAATCACTAGAGACCAGTGACATCACCGAGACCCTTCATATTCATGAGAACACAGCCTATCCAATCACTAGAGACCAGTGACATCACCGAGACCCTTCATATTCATGAGAACACAGCCTATCCAATCACTAGAGACCAGTGACATCACCGAGACCCTTCATATTCATGAGAACACAGCCTATCCTATCACTAGAGACCAGTGACATCACCGAGACCCTTCATATTCATGAGAACACAGCCTATCCAATCACTAGAGACCAGTGACATCACCGAGACCCTTCATATTCATGAGAACACAGCCTATCCAATCACTAGAGACCAGTGACATCACCGAGACCCTTCATATTCATGAGAACACAGCCTATCCAATCACTAGAGACCAGTGACATCACCGAGACCCTTCATATTCATGAGAACACAGCCTATCCAATCACTAGAGACCAGTGACATCACAGAGACCCTTCATATTCATGAGAACACAGCCTATCCAATCACTAGAGACCAGTGACATCACGAGACCCTTCATATTCATGAGAACACAGCCTAT
This sequence comes from Lithobates sylvaticus, assembly GCA_028564925.1. Taxonomy (NCBI): domain Eukaryota; kingdom Metazoa; phylum Chordata; class Amphibia; order Anura; family Ranidae; genus Lithobates; species Lithobates sylvaticus. The sequence goes on along the minus strand of CM053037.1, from coordinate 201,845,497 downwards.
CCAATCACTAGAGACCAGTGACATCACCGAGACCCTTCATATTCATGAGAACACAGCCTATCCAATCACTAGAGACCAGTGACATCACCGAGACCCTTCATATTCATGAGAACACAGCCTATCCAATCACTAGAGACCAGTGACATCACCGAGACCCTTCATATTCATGAGAACACAGCCTATCCAATCACTAGAGACCAGTGACATCACCGAGACCCTTCATATTCCTGAGAACACAGCCTATCCAATCACTAGAGACCAGTGACATAACCGAGACCCTTCATATTCATGAGAACACAGCCTATCCAATCACTAGAGACCAGTGACATCACCGAGACCCTTCATATTCCTGAGAACACAGCCTATCCAATCACTAGAGACCAGTGACATCACCGAGACCCTTCATATTCCTGAGAACACAGCCTATCCAATCACTAGAGACCAGTGACATCACCGAGACCCTTCATATTCCAGAGAACACAGCCTATCCAATCACTAGAGACCAGTGACATCACCGAGACCCTTCATATTCCAGAGAACACAGCCTATCCAATCACTAGAGATCAGTGACATCACTATGACTATCTATATTGATGAGAATGTTGACCAGTGACATCACCTTGCGGTCTCGCAGTAATGCGGATAGCTCGTAGGTAATCATATATTTCGGGAATCACTTCACACGTCACATTGTTGTGTATATTGTGCAGCGCTTGGTGATGAATCCAGAGACGTTCTCGTTCCTCCAGCTCAGACTTCTTCCATCTGATTTCAGAGCATTCCGATGTATTTACTGTCGGGATCAGACGTCATTAATATGTACCCACAGTGCAGCATATTGAATTACTCATGACAAACAATGTATAAAGAAGAGTTTGTACCCAGAGGAACGTCTTTTATTGTTGCAGCTTATGTTCTAAAACAAAGCGAGGACGAATGTTTATATCTGCCGGCGGTGACATCACTCCGCTACATTCCTGCCGATGAAAGACGGAGCTTAACCTATCTTTAGTACATATAGTATGTATATACTGGGCAGACGCGGATCGTTTACTGCGTAAAATGAATATTATGGAAGTGGTTGTGAAAGAGGCCCGAAAATTAATGATTTTTCTCATTTTGTAGAAATGTGAGAAGGAATTTCTGTAGAGAGAGAATTACAGATCCCTCCATCCCCATAATACAGGACAGAGCACAATGTCTGTCATATATATTTTATAGACATGTGCACAACAAAAATTTTCGTTTATTTTCGTTTCGTTTTTTTCGTTTCCGTTGATTTGTAATGATTCGTAAATTCGTACGTTGTCGGTGTTCGTATTCGTAACGATTCGTATTTTCGTTAGAGTTATTTATTCGTTGATTCGTTTTTCCGTTAGTTTAATTTTCGTTTATTCGTTTATTCGAAATTCGGACACATTCGTATTTATTTGTACATTCGTAACATTCGTAACATTCGTAACATTCGTAGATTCGTAATCGGAGCATAATTCATAATTTTATGTAATGTGTATGCTATTATTACATTGTAAGAGACACGGAAAATTACGAATCGAAAAAAAAAAAAAGTTACGAATGTACGAATTTTTTCGTTCATTTTGATTTTCGTTGTTCCCGTTTTCGTTTTTCGGATTTTCTTCTTTCGTAGATTCGTTGTTTCTAATTAGTTTTTTTCGGATTTTCGTTGTTTTCGGATTTGTTCGATTCGAACGATTCGTTATTCGTTAAAATTTTTACCGAATCGTTCGTTCATTCGTACGATACGAATGAACGAAAATAACGAAAAAAACGAAAAACGAGAAAAAACGAAACGAATTGCACATGTCTAATATTTTATATTTTTTATTATTATTATTATTATTATTATTATTATTATATGTTAGGGTCCCCCAAGGTTCGGTCCTTGGACCTCTCCTCATCATGATCTACACCTCCTCCGTGGGTCAGCTGATAGCCCCCCATTGGCTTCCATTATCATCTCTATGCCGATGACACCCACATTTATCTCTCCCCCCCCCCTCAGATCACCCCCTCTGTCTCGTCACTCATCACTAATTTACTATCAGATATCAGTCTGGATCTTACAGAACTTCCTCAATCTATCCAAAACCGAGCTTGTGATATTTCCTCCCCCACGTGCCCCTTCCCCTGGTCTCTCTGTCAAGATCGATGGCACAAGTATCGGCCCGTCCCGGCATGCCAAGGTTCTTGGTGAAATCCTGGACTCTGAACTATCTTTTCAGCCTCACATCCAATCACTGTCCAAATCTTGTCACCTCAACCTCCACAACATCTCCAAAATACGCCCCTTTCTAACCAATGACATCACAAAGCTCCTAATTCACTCGCTGGTCGTCTCCCGCCTCGACTACTGCAACTCCCTCCTCATTGGCTTTCCATTTCATAGGCTCCTCCCCCTTCAGTCCCTCATGAATTCTGCTGCCAGACTCATCCACCTTACCATTCGCTCGGTATTGGCTACTCCTCTCTGCCGATCCCTCCACTGGCTTCCACTCACCCAATGAATTAAGTTCAAAATACGAACAACCTACAAAGCCGTCCACAACTCATCCCCCAGCTACATCACTGACCTCGTCTCTAAATACCAACCTATCCGTTCTCTTCGTTCCTCTGAAGACCTCCTGCTCTCTAGGTCCCTCATCACCTCCTCCAATGCTCGCCTCCAGGACTTCTCCCGAGCCTCTCCCATCCTATGGAATGCCCTACTCCAATCTGTCCGATTATCTCCTACTCTGTTTGCCCATGCCGGTGGTAAGCATTTTTTTTGCGGGCAATGCTGGTGTTGGTGCTTCAATCATCCTGGCACCTCGTTTGATATGGTGTCAGGGTGATCGAATCGCATTGTTTCTATTCTTACATTCTAATACTTAATGAAGTGGTTCAACTCACCATAATGCAGAATCAGTGGGAGCCCTGGGCGTGTCTCTTGCCACCATCGCCTGTCACCAGATGCAGCTTGTTACTCACCACCGTCACCTGCCACCAGATGTGGATTGTCACTTGCCACGTCACCTGCCACCAGATGTGGATTGTCACTGGCCACGTCACCTGCCACCATTTGCAGATTGTCATTTGCCACGTCACCTGCCACCATTTGCAGATTATCACGTCACCTGCCATCATTTGCAGATTGTCACTTGCCACATCGGCTGGCACCAAATGTGGATTGTCACTTGCCATGCCAGCCAATGTCACCAAATGTGCATTGTCGCTGCATTGGTGGCAGGCTGGCAGCACTGATTTATTTAGTGAGGGCAAAAGAGGGGTGATTCAGGGCGGGCAATGAGAGATGATGTCATCTCGTGGCTCCCCACCGCACCTCCGATATTGAAGAGGCCCGCGCTGTGAGGGCGGAAAAGCGCTGATGTGTGGCGGGCAGTGAGAGATGATGTCATCTCTCTGCTCTCCGCCATACCTCGCTCCCACATTGAAAAGGCCTGGCTGTAAAGAGAGCTGATGTGAATCGGGCAGAGAGAGAGGATGTCACCTCTGCTCATCCGTCCGCTGGTGGGAACCCCTCATAATGGGCACAGCACGTATTTAGACCAGGGACCTCAGCATAGGGATAGTGGGAGTCCCTCATAATGGGCACAGCACGTATTTAGACCAGGGACCTCAGCACAGGGATAGTGGGAGCCCCTTATAATGGGCACAGCACGTATTTAGACCAGGGACCTCAGCACAGGGATAGTGGGAGCCCCTCATAATGGGCACAGCAGGTATTTAGACCAGGGACCTCAGCACAGGGATAGTGGGAGCCCCTTATAATGGGCACAGCACGTATTTAGACCAGGGACCTCAGCACAGGGATAGTGGGGGCCCCTCATAATGGGCACAGCACGTATTTAGACCAGGGACCTCAGCACAGGGATGGTGGGAGCCCCTCATAATGGGCACAGCACGTATTTAGACCAGGGACCTCAGCACAGGGATAGTGGGAGTCCCTCATAATGGGCACAGCAGATGTACAGATCCAGGAACTCTCCGTAGGGTTGGTGAGAACCCCTCATAATGGGCACAACAGGTGCGCAGACCCGGGAATTCAGTTCAGAAATGGTATGAGCCCTTTATATTAAGCACAGCAGGTGCACAGATCTGGGAACCTAATGTAGAGATCTCACCAAGAAAGTCCCTGAGAGACAGAAGAGACCGTCAGAGAGATTAACTCTCAAGCATTAAGGATAAGAGAATCTGAAATGTTTAATTTCCCTGAAATTATGGTGAAAATCAGGAGGTTTTGGACAATTTTCTCCAATATGGCATAATTCATTGGAGCCAATGGGGAAGATCAAAGCTGAACTTTGGGGAAATTGAATACCTGCATTGCAAGGGTTAAATGTTCATTTTTGCCTAGGGTACCATTATAAAGAAGTTTTACTTACCTTACTCCTCCAGAAGTCGGTGTTCCCCTCCTCCCCCTGACACTCCAGAACAGCCCGCAGCAAAGCACAAAGGAATAGGCGCAGGGCTGGCATGAAGAAAGTAAACATGCCATTTAGGGTATGGCCATTTAATAATAAGGGTGGAGCTGGTAACAGGAAGGGGAGGGGCGACCCGCCCCAGAATCAGTGATCGAGGGGAAAAGTTAGGGACAGGTCGCCGCAGTGCACGAGTTTTGATTAGGGTAAAATGGGGGGGGGGGGGGGGGTAAGGTCCTCCTACAGTCCTACGTCACGGTTTTCATTGTTATGCTGTGTATTTGTTATTTATTTGTTTATAAGAGTTATTTTATATTTTGTTATGTAATAAAGGGGCTGCTACGGCCTATTTTACACTCCAGTACAGTGTGGTCTCCATTAATGGGAAAGGTAAGGGTGGGAGTGTATAGCTGGGCAGCACAAAAATGAGTTATGTTGTACTTGGTCATGGTTATGAGCAGGAACTTGACACCCTCACTTACAATGTAGGTAAGTGCATTGTATACGATGCCGTTTGATTTTGCTGGACCAGTCACATGGAGAAGAGTAGCCCACAGAAGCTTTTTTATGGACCCCTAGACAAACCCTGAGATTTAACCTGTGCAGTGAGGGCAGTGAGGGCAGTTTTTACAGTTTTCAAGAAGATTAGCTATAAGTAAGGGGTTTTCAGTTGTTTTTAAGGGTACAATGGGCCTTAACTGCCTCCTAAATTTAAGTCCCAAAATCAGGTCTTGCTCACAATGTCCTAGGAGCTGTCTGCCACCTAGCTTCCACATGGCACTCTTAAGTGAGGCTAATGAAAGATCTTTCTCTAGACCAGAACTTCAAGATAGTGCTCTCCAGTAAAAACCCCTTTTGCAATCTTCTCCAGGCCCTCAGACCAGGACCTGCTGAGGCCCAAACGGCAACTCTTGTTTCACATTAGCTGCCTCCCAGGCCTTACAAATATTTATCACCTCTTCAGCCACCTTCTGGGCACCACCTTCCCAGGGATTGGCTGGGGTCTCATAAGTATTAATAAACCGTTGGTTAATCCTCCAACTCTATGTTCTGGAAGATTCGTCCAGAGGAAGACAGGAGCAATCAACCACTGACCTTAGGAAAACCTGACCAGGACTTCAAGATAGTGCCCTCCAGCAAAAAATCTTCTCCAGGCCCTCAGCCCAGCACCTGGTGAGGCCCAAATGGTAACTTATGTCTCACACTAGCTGCCTCCCAAGGGCAGCAGCCCCAAGAGGATAGGAACCCTCCCAGGAGATGGAAGAACACTCTGCCCGGGCCTCCCAAACATTTATCACCTCTCTAGCGTTTCTTCACAGGGATTGGCTGGGGTCTGATAAATATTCATAAATCATTGGTTAATCCTCCCAATATTCTTCCAGAGGAAGGCAAGAGCAATCAACCACTGACCTTAGGAAAACCTGACCAGACGAAAAAGCAGATCACCACGCCACTGAGTAAAGGGAAAATAAGAACTAAATTACATTAGAAAAGCATCCATTTTTGTCAAAGCAGCTAAAGAAGCAAAACTGAGAGTTTCTACTTGAAGGTGAAATCAGTAATTGTACAAAAAAGTCCCTCTGCTCATCCCTTCTGCTCATCCCCTCTGCTCATCCCTTCTGCTCATCAATTCTCCAACATCTATTAAACAATAATATAACAGTGTTGGGTGGAGTGGGTTCAACAAAATATAAAATGGCGACAAAACTTTTGTTTTTTCTTTATGTTAAAGTATTTTTCCATGTTTTCTTGCTTGGGCAAGAGTGTTGTGTGCATAGAGCAGGAACTCTCTGGCTGCCAGTCAGTGGGTGGAGCTGGTGCACATCATTGGCTGCCTAAACCAGGAAGGGACATCCTCCTCAGTTATTGTTATCTGGCTGCCCTTTCAGGTTCAGTGGTTGTGACCCGGCTGCCCTTTCAGGTTCAGTGGTTGTGAGTCGGCTGCCCTTCCAGGTTCAATGGTTGTGAGCTGGCTGCCCTTCCAGGTTCAGTGGTTGTGACCCGGCTGCCCTTTCAGGTTCAGTGATTGTGAGTTGGCTGCCCTTCCAGGTTCAGTGGTTGTGACCCGGCTGCCCTTTCAGGTTCAGTGGTTGTGACCCGGCTGCCCTTCCAGGTTCAGTGGTTGTGAGCCGGCTGTTCTTCCAGGTTCAGTGGTTGTGAGCCGGCTGCCCTTCCAGGTTCAGTGGTTGTGACCCGGCTGCCCTTTCAGGTTCAGTGGTTGTGAGTTGGCTGCCCTTCCAGGTTCAGTGGTTGTGACCCGGCTGCCCTTTCAGGTTCAGTGGTTGTGACCCGGCTGCCCTTCCAGGTTCAGTGGTTGTGAGCCGGCTGTTCTTCCAGGTTCAGTGGTTGTGAGCCGGCTGCCCTTTCAGGTTCAGTGGTTGTGACCCGGCTGCCCTTTCAGGTTCAGTGGTTGTAACCCGGCTGCCCTTCCAGGTTCAGTGGTTGTGAGCCGGCTGCTCTTCCAGGTTCAGTGGTTGTGACCCGGCTGCCCTTTCAGGTTCAGTGGTTGTGACCCGGCTGCCCTTTCAGGTTGAGTGGTTGTGATCCGGCTGCCCTTCCAGGTTCAGTGGTTGTGATCCGGCTGCCCTTCCAGGTTTGGTGTTTGTGAGTCGGCTGCCTTTCCGGATTTGGTGGTTGTGAGCCGGCTGCCCTTTCGGGTTCGGTGGTTGTGAGCCGGCTGCCCTTTCGGGTTCGGTGGTTGTGAGCCGGCTGCCCTTTCGGGTTCGGTGGTTGTGAGCCGGCGGCCCTTTCGGGTTCGGTGGTTGTGAGCCGGCGGCCCTTTCGGGTTCGGTGGTTGTGAGCCGGCTGCCCTTTCGGGTTCAGTCATTGTGAGCCGGCTGCCCTATTGGGTTCGGTGGTTGTGAGCCGGCTGCCCTTTCTGGTTCAGTCATTGTGATCCGGCTGCCCTTTCGGGTTCAGTCATTGTGAGCCGGCTGCCCTTTCGGGTTCGGTGGTTGTGAGCCGGCTGCCCTTTCGGGTTCGGTGGTTGTGAGCCGGCTGCCCTTTCTGGTTCAGTCATTGTGAGCCGGCTGCCCTTTCGGGTTCAGTCATTGTGAGCTGCCTGCCCTTTCGGGTTCAGTCATTGTGAGCCGGCTGCCCTTTCGGGTTCGGTGGTTGTGAGCCAGCTGCCCTTCCAGGTTCGGTGGTTGTGAGCCAGCTGCCCTTTCGGGTTCGGTGGTTGTGACCCGGCTACCCTTTCAGATTCAGTTATTGTGATCCGGCTGCCCTTTCGGGTTCGGTGGTTGTGAGTCGGCTGCCCTTTCGGGTTCAGTCATTGTGATCCGGCTGCCCTTTCTGGTTCAGTCATTGTGAGCCGGCTGCCCTTTCGGGTTCGGTGGTTGTGAGCCAGCTGCCCTTCCGGGTTCGGTGGTTGTGAGCCAGCTGCCCTTTCGGGTTCGGTGGTTGTGACCCGGCTACCCTTTCAGATTCAGTTATTGTGATCCGGCTGCCCTTTCGGGTTCGGTGGTTGTGAGCCGGCTGCCCTTTCGGGTTCAGTCATTGTGATCCGGCTGCCCTTTCTGGTTCAGTCATTGTGAGCCGGCTGCCCTTTCGGGTTCGGTGGTTGTGAGCCAGCTGCCCTTCCGGGTTCGGTGGTTGTGAGCCAGCTGCCCTTTCGGGTTCGGTGGTTGTGACCCGGCTACCCTTTCGGGTTCAGTCATTGTGAGCCGGCTGCCCTTTCGGGTTCGGTGGTTGTGAGCCAGCTGCCCTTTCGGGTTCGGTGGTTGTGACCCGGCTACCCTTTCGGGTTCAGTCATTGTGAGCCAGCTGCCCTTCCAGGTTCAGTGGTTGTGAGTCGGCTGCCCTTCCAGGTTCAATGGTTGTGAGCTGGCTGCCCTTCCAGGTTCAGTGGTTGTGACCCGGCTGCCCTTTCAGGTTCAGTGATTGTGAGTTGGCTGCCCTTTCGCGTTCGGTGGTTGTGAGCCAGCTGCCCTTCCGGGTTCGGTGGTTGTGAGCCAGCTGCCCTTTCGGGTTCGGTGGTTGTGACCCGGCTACCCTTTCGGGTTCAGTCATTGTGAGCCGGCTGCCCTTTCAGGTTCAGTTATTGTGATCCGGCTGCCTGAACCTGGAAGGGGCAGCCGGCTCACAATACCCCAGGAGGACCAACATGGCAGCTCAGGACTGGGCTGCGACACCTGAAGAACGATTTACAGCAGGACAACGCCAGATCCTCTGAGTGATTTGAGGACAATGCTGCACAATAAGAAAAAAGGGGTTAAATAATTAATAAATAAATAAATAATGTGGGGGGAGGAATGAAGTTCTTCTTTCTCTTTTTAGAAGTTCTTCTTCTAAACTAGCCATGCATTCCTTCAGATGGCATTAGAGCTGTAAGTCATTATGACCTCATGATGGACGGAACGCTCTTCTCTGATTGGCCCAGAGGCCATTCTGGCATGGGACGCTGGCCTATGACTTCACCCCTATCCCCGTTCCTCATCTAGCCATCGCTGATGGTAATCTTCACTTGTAAAAAACAAATTGGGAGACATCCGCAGGTCCGTGTTTTGTTTTACAGGCGCTCACGTCAAGTATTGGTTTTTATTGGAGCGTTTTTGGTGGATTCACCTTTTCTCCGCGGACACTTGTTTACAGAACTGTGGATGGGGAAATGTACCTAAGCCGACGGTGTAGGAAGATAATAAATGAAATTATGATCTGCAGATGGCTGGCCGCTACGAGATGTATATATTTATAAAGATCAGTTATGAAGACATTGTCTATTTTTTTCTTACTTTAGTCCTTAAGTGGCCTCAGATAGTGGAATGTAATTCTCACTATAAGACCCGGAGGCCCCGGGCTGTGCGAGGATTACAAGGCGGAGCTGTGCGAGGATTACAAGGCGGAGTTTTAGGGTGAAATGGGGAAAAGCTCAGTCTGGTTTATTTTTTAGCTTATGAACTCATTAAAAAGAACGGCCTCCGACCACCAATCCAATACTCCTAAATAACATAATATTAAGTTATGGTAACCTAGATTCCATATGGTGGCATGACGTCACAGACGGACCCACATATGATCAAGCTGCCATATGGCGTCGTGACATCACCGATGAGCCAGCATTCTACACTGTGCATAATGATGTCATGGAATAATGCACTGGGGGAGCAGCCTGACGCCAAAAGGCACAAAGGGGGAATTTAAGGACAAGTATTTTGCAAGCAAGGGCCATAAAGAAATGGATGAGTGAGTTTGGGGTGGAGGAACTTGACTGGCCTGACCTCAACCCGCTAAAAAACCTTTGGGATGAATTAGAGTGGAGATTGTGGGCCAGGCCTTCTCATCCAACATCAGTGCCTGACCTCACAAATGCTCTTCTGGAAGAATGGTCAAACATTCCCATAGACACACTCCTAAACCTTGTGGACGGCCTTCCAGAAGAGTTGAAGCTGTTATAGCTGCAAAGGGGGGGGGGGGGGGCAACTCAATATTGAACCCTCCGGACTAAGACTGGGGGGTCACTAGAGGTCATGTGTGTGTAAAGGCATGTGTCCCAATACTTTTGTTTATAAAGTGTATATTATAACCTAATGTTGGATAAAACATGAGCAGAAAAGTGTACCAAAGTATAGCATGTTCAAAATTGTGAGAAGTAATCAAAAACAAAAGTAAATGGTCCATCTCGAACCTACGAACCTTGCTAGAAGATATACATTGGGATAAAATCTGAGGAACAAAGAACACGGAGGAGAGATGGGTTTGCTTTAAGAGCATATTAAATAAGGGCATTAGCCAATGCATCCCATTGGGAAATAAATTTAAAAGAGCAAACAAAAGTCCTGGATGGCTTAACACCAATGTAAAAATGCATGTAAAAGCAAAGGAGAAGGCCTTCAAAAAATACAAGACTGAGGGATCATCATCAGCATTCAGACTTTACAAAGAATGCAACAAGAAATGTAAGGGTGCATTAAGGACGGCTAAGATAGAACATGAAAGACACATAGCGGAGGAGAGGAAGAAAAATCCCAAGAAGTATGTAAACAGTAAAAAAGGGAGGACAGACCATATTGGCCCCATAAAGAATGAGGAAGGACATCTGGTTACAAAGGGTGGGGGGATTGTGAAGGTATTGAATCTATTCTTCTCCTCAGTCTTCACGAGGGAATCGGGGGGCTTCAGGACCAAAACTGAAGTGTTTATCCTCATGACACATCACAGGAATCACCTCCATGGTTAACAGAGGACAGAATTAAAATTAGACTTGGGAAAATTAACATTAACAAATCACCGGGACCAGATGGCTTGCACCCGAGGGTACTTAGGGAACTCAGTCAAGTAATTGCCAGACCATTGTTCCTAATTTTTACTGACAGTCTACTGACGGAATGGTACCAGCTGATTGAGAAAAGCCAATGTAGCACCAATATTTAAAAAGGGCCCAAAATACATCCCTGGGAATTACAGACCAGTCAGCCTAACATCAATAGTATGTAAACTCTTGGAGGGGATGATAAGGGACTATATACAAGATTTTAGTAATGAGAACGGTATCAGTAGCAGTAATCAGCATGGATTCATGAAGAATCGTTCTTACCAAACCAATCTACTAACCTTCTATGAGGAGGTTAGTTGCCATCTAGATAAAGGAAGGCCCGTAGACGTGGTGTATCTGGATAAAGGAAGGCCCGTAGACGTGGTGTATCTGGATAAAGGAAGGCCCGTAGACGTGGTGTATCTAGATAAAGGAAGGCCCGTAGACGTGGTGTATCTAGATAAAGGAAGGCCCGTAGACGTGGTGTATCTGGATAAAGGAAGGCCCGTAGACGTGGTGTATCTAGATAAAGGAAGGCCCGTAGACGTGGTGTATCTAGATAAAGGAAGGCCCGTAGACGTGGTGTATCTAGATAAAGGAAGGCCCGTAGACGTGGTGTATCTAGATAAAGGAAGGCCCGTAGACGTGGTGTATCTAGATAAAGGAAGGCCCGTAGACGTGGTGTATCTAGATAAAGGAAGGCCCGTAGACGTGGTGTATCTAGATAAAGGAAGGCCCGTAGACGTGGTGTATCTAGATAAAGGAAGGCCCGTAGACGTGGTGTATCTAGATAAAGGAAGGCCCGTAGACGTGGTGTATCTAGATAAAGGAAGGCCCGTAGACGTGGTGTATCTAGATAAAGGAAGGCCCCTAGACGTGGTGTATCTAGATAAAGGAAGGCCCGTAGACGTGGTGTATCTGGATAAAGGAAGGCCGTAGACGTGGTGTATCTAGATAAAGGAAGCCCGTAGACGTGGTGTATCTAGATAAAGGAAGGCCCGTAGACGTGGTGTATCTGGATAAACAAATGCCTGTAGACGTGGTGTATCTGGATAAAGGAAGGCCTGTAGACGTGGTGTATCTAGATAAAGGAAGGCCCGTAGACGTGGTGTATCTGGATAAAGGAAGGCCCGTAGACGTGGTGTATCTGGATAAAGGAAGGCCCGTAGACGTGGTGTATCTGGATAAAGGAAGGCCCGTAGACGTGGTGTATCTGGATAAAGGAAGGCCCGTAGACGTGGTGTATCTGGATAAAGGAAGGTCCGTAGACGTGGTGTATCTGGATAAAGGAAGGCCCGTAGACGTGGTGTATCTGGATAAAGGAAGGTCCGTAGACGTGGTGTATCTGGATTTTACAAAAGCATTTGACACAGTTCCCCATAAACGTTTACTGTACAAAGTAAGGTGCGTTGGCATGGGCCATAGGGTACATGGATTGAAAACTGGCTACAAGGGCGAGTTCAGAGGGTGGTGATAAATGGGGAGTACTCGGAATGGTCAGGGGTGGGTAGTACTCGGAATGGTCGGGGTGGGGAGTACTCGGAATGGTCGGGGGTGGGGAGTACTCGGAATGGTCGGGGGTGGGGAGTACTCGGAATGGTCGGGGGTGGGGAGTACTCGGAATGGTCGGGGGTGGGGAGTACTCGGAATGGTCAGGTGGGTAGTGGGGTCCCCCAGGTTTCTGTGCTGGGACAAATCCTATTTAATTTGCTCATAAATGACCTGGAGGATGGGAATGGGGGAAACAGTTCAATCTCTGTATTTGCGGATGATACTAAGCTAAGCAGAACAATAACTTCTCTGCAGGACGTTGAAACCTTGCAAGAAGATCTGAACAAATGAATGGGGTGGGGGAGGGGCAACTACATGGCAAATGAGGTTCAATGTAGAAAAATTTAAAATAATGCATTTGGGTGGTAAAAATCTGAATGCAATCTATAGACTGGGGGGAGAACCTCTGGGGGGATCTAGGATGGAGAAGGACCTGGGGGTCCTAGTAGATGATGGGCTCAGCAATGCCAAGCTGCTGCTAACAAAGCAAACAGAATATTGGCATTAAAAAGGGGATCAATTCCAGAGATAAAAGGATAATTCTCCTGCTCTACAAGACTCTGGTCCGGCCGCACCTGGAGTATGCTGTCCAGTTCTGGGCACCAGTCCTCAGGAAGGATGTACTGGAAATGGAGCGAGTACAAAGAAGGGCAACAAAGCTAATAAAGGGTCTGGAGGATATTAGTTATGAGGAAAGGTTGTGAGCACTGAACTTATTCTCTCTGGAGAAGAGACGCTTGAGAGGGGATATGATTTCATTATATAAATACCGGACTGGTGACCCCCCCAATATATAAATACCGGACTGGTGACCCCACAATATATAAATACTGGACTGGTGACCCCACAATAGGGAGAAAACTTTTCTGCAGAAGGGAGTTTAACAAGAAATGTGGCCACTCATTAAAATGAGAAGAAAAGAGGTTTAACCTTAAACTACGTAGAGGGTTCTTCACTGTAAGAGCGGCAAACATGTGGAATTCCCTTCCACAGGCGGTGGTCTCAGCGGGGGGCATCGATCGTTTCAAGAAATGATTAGATCATCACCTGAACGACCGCAACATACAGGGATATACAATGTAATACTGACATATAATCACACACATAGGTTGGTATACTGATATTACATAACGCGGATAAATGCGCAGCCGCTATAAATATAAACAAATACTCTACAGTGAAGGGATAACATTGGCAGCGCTAAAATTTAAAACTAGAAAAATAATATCTAAATTGAAATGAAGGAATGATAAGTCCATTAATAAAGTTCATATGGGATATGAGTCCAAATTGAATCCCATCACCCCACCGCGTGTGAAAACCCCCCTGTGGTAATGAACTTACCAGATGAATCAAGAAAATTTGCTCGTATTAATCGATTCCTTATCCAGGCACTGCATCCTTCATCTAGAGATTTCTGGTAACAAGAAAGGAGCGTCATCCAGGGAAGATTTCATATTTGTAAAGATATTTTAAAAATATCAAGCATACAGCAATCAATCCCGTCTCGCTCGCATGTCGATCTCTCACCAATCTGCTGTTTTTTCATGGAGCGGTGTTCTCGGGTTCCCGGTGTTCCCGGGTTGAGATGACAGCTGATCGTAATGCGTAGGTAGCTGCGTTGTCATGGTCTGACGCGTTTCGTCATCATTTTCTCAGAGGGCGTGGCCACACAGTGCAGCTCCTATCCTTATATACACTACGAGCGCCTGGAATTAACCCCGCAAACGCTCGTTCATTCTCACTAGCCCTGTAACTTAAGCCACACTCCCGCAAGAGATCGTGTATTCACATCACCACTCTATATATCAATCAAGTAGTATAATCCTTCACGACTAATCAACTCCCACTGCCATTTCTAGATCAACACATCCAACTCTCACTAGACATGTCAATCACAGTCGGAATAAGCAGATCTCCCCGCGTGTGGTGTCTTATTTTTTCTAAACAATCACAAGGAATAACATAATGTGCTGGAAGAATCGATCCCAACATAAACATTTTATCTACTACAGTGATATATCTTATCAATATAAATCTCATCAATATAAATCTCATCAATATATATCTCATCAATATATATCCCATCAATATATATCTCATCAATATATATCCCATCAATATATATCTCATCAATATATATCCCATCAATATATATCTCATCAATATACATCTCATCAATATATATCCCATCAATATATATCTCATCAATATACATCTCATCAATATATATCTCATCAATATATATCTCATCAATATACATCTCATCAATATATATCCCATCAATATAAATCTCATCAATATATATCTCATCAATATATATCTCATCAATATAAATCTCATCAATATATATCTCATCAATATATATCTCATCAATATACATCTCATCAATATATATCTCCTATTCAATTGTTACTCTTATCATAAACATTTTATAAAATATCGTAATACACATCTTAAAAAATGTATTAAAAATATACCATAAAATATCTCAATAAAATATAATTGCTAACGGCATTAGATGATTAGTTCATTATTTTAAATACATAAATTAAAATGACTGCATTTAATAATCTCTGATAAATCAATGTAGATCCGATCAATATACATCTCATCAATATAAATCTCATCAATATAAATCTCATCAATATATATCCCATCAATATACATCTCATCAATATATATCTCATCAATATACATCTCATCAATATATATCTCATCAATATAAATCTCATCAATATATATCCCATCAATATACATCTCATCAATATATATCTCATCAATATACATCTCATCAATATATGTCTCATCAATATATATCCCATCAATATACATCTCATAAATATATATCTCATCAATATAAATCTCATCAATATATATCCCATCAATATACATCTCATCAATATACATCTCATCAATATACATCCCATCAATATACATCTCATCAATATACATCTCATCAATATATATCCCATCAATATATATCCCATCAATATACATCTCATCAATATACATCTCATCAATATACATCTCATCAATATATATCCCATCAATATACATCCCATCAATATAAATCTCATCAATATATATCCCATCAATATAAATCTCATCAATATATATCCCATCAATATACATCTCATCAATATATATCCCATCAATATAAATCTCATCAATATAAATCTCATCAATATATATCCCATCAATATACATCTCATCAATATACATCTCATCAATATACATCTCATCAATATAAATCTCATCAATATAAATCCCATCAATATACATCTCATCAATATATATCCCATCAATATATATCTCATCAATATACATCTCATCAATATATATCTCATCAATATATATCCCATCAATATACATCTCATCAATATATATCTCATCAATATAAATCTCATCAATATATATCCCATCAATATACATCTCATCAATATACATCTCATCAATATATATCTCATCAATATACATCTCATCAATATACATCTCATCAATATATATCCCATCAATATACATCTCATCAATATAAATCTCATCAATATATATCCCATCAATATATATCCCATCAATATATATCCCATCAATATACATCTCATCAATATATATCCCATCAATATAAATCCCATCAATATACATCTCATCAATATATATCTCATCAATATACATCTCATCAATATAAATCTCATCAATATATATCCCATCAATATAAATCTCATCAATATAAATCTCATCAATATATATCCCATCAATATATATCCCATCAATATATATCCCATCAATATATATCCCATCAATATACATCTCATCAATATACATCCCATCAATATACATCTCATCAATATATATCCCATCAATATACATCTCATCAATATAAATCTCATCAATATATATCTCATCAATATAAATCTCATCAATATATATCCCATCAATATACATCTCATCAATATACATCTCATCAATATACATCTCATCAATATACATCTCATCAATATAAATCCCATCAATATATATCCCATCAATATACATCTCATCAATATAAATCTCATCAATATACATCTCATCAATATACATCTCATCAATATACATCTCATCAATATACATCTCATCAATATACATCTCATCAATATATATCTCATCAATATACATCTCATCAATATATATCTCATCAATATACATCTCATCAATATATATCCCATCAATATAAATCTCATCAATATAAATCTCATCAATATATATCTCATCAATATATATCCCATCAATATACATCTCATCAATATACATCTCATCAATATATATCCCATCAATATATATCCCATCAATATATATCCCATCAATATACATCTCATCAATATACATCTCATCAATATACATCTCATCAATATATATCCCATCAATATACATCTCATCAATATACATCTCATCAATATATATCCCATCAATATATATCCCATCAATATATATCCCATCAATATACATCTCATCAATATACATCCCATCAATATACATCTCATCAATATATATCCCATCAATATACATCTCATCAATATACATCTCATCAATATACATCTCATCAATATAAATCTCATCAATATAAATCCCATCAATATACATCTCATCAATATACATCTCATCAATATAAATCTCATCAATATAAATCTCATCAATATATATCCCATCAATATAAATCTCATCAATATAAATCTCATCAATATAAATCTCATCAATATATATCCCATCAATATAAATCTCATCAATATATATCTCATCAATATAAATCTCATCAATATATATCCCATCAATATAAATCTCATCAATATATATCCCATCAATATACATCTCATCAATATAAATCTCATCAATATATATCTCATATTCAATTGTAATGCCCCATACACACGGTCGGAATTGGTGTGATCGGACTTTGTTGTCGGAAAATTTTTCCAGCAGGAGATAGAACTTTGTCCGTCGGACAATCGGATGGAAACTGTCCGATGGTGCATACACACGGTCGGAATTTCCGACAACATTGTCCGATAGGACAGAATCCATCGGAAAATCCGACCGTGTGTATGGGGCTTTACTCTTATCATAAACATTTTATAAAATATCGTAATACACATCTTAAAAAATGTATTAAAAATATACCATAAAATATCTCAATAAAATATAATTGCTAACGGCATTAGATGATTAGTTCATTATTTTAAATACATCAATTAAAATCACTGCATTTAATAATCTCTGATAAATCAATGAAGATCCGATTCAACGTTCCTTCCCCGGGACACAAAGTGTCAGATAAATAGATCCACTTTGTCTCACACTTTTTTCTCTCTACATTCCGGATGCATTTTTCCATGTTTTGCATTTGTTACATTGTAACATTATTGCAGACAATGGCACATTTGCTTGAATTGGGCCACTTAATCAATTAGGGGTTAGAGTTGGGCCGGACACCCTCCCGATTCGGTTTGCACCAGAACTCCCAAACATGGACTAAGTTTGGTCCTGAACCGCGAACCCCATTAAAGTCTATGGGAAAGGAACTTGAAAAATCAAAAGTCCCCATTTTGAATCTTATATACACGTTATTGGCCATAAAAAAGGTATGGGGCCCGGGTACTGCCCTAAGGGATATCTATCAATGTCATTGTATTTTTTAAATAGTTTGTTTTAAAGGAGCATTGTTTATAATGATGCTTAAAGTGAAACAATTAAAATGAAAAATTCCTTTAAATATAGTGCCTGGGGGTCCCCTTAGTCTGCATGTAAAGTGGTGCATCTGTACCATGTATAGAACCTGCTGCAGCAAAACTGACATATATAAAGACATTCAAAACAAAGACATTTAAATTGATTTTCCCAGCTGCAAGCTTTCTTGAGAAAAAAACATACAAAATCTTTACTAGGCCCTTTGTGTCTGGTATGGATTTTAAGGGGTACCTCATGCCAAAATAAAAAAAAGAGGTTGAGCCCCGACAAAGTCCATACCAGACATGCAACCATAGCAGGCCATGGGGAGTGCTTAGGGGCGGGGGCTCTGTAGATCTTTAAATTTTGGTGAGCGGGTCGATACCAGACCTAAAGACCCCACGCCGTTTAAAAAAAAATTTTGGCGAGGGGTTCCCCTTAAAACCCACACCGGACCCTTATCTAAGCATGCAGCTTGGCAGGCCGGGAAGGACCCCCACGCCTTTTATTTTCACATTTTTCCATTGCTGGCAAAGTTTTTTTCTCCATTCAGCTGTCGGCGGGAAACCTGCCGACAGCTGATGACTCTTCGGTTGCTTCCCGACACTGCTCCTCAACAACCGGGAGCTCCTCAACAACCGGGAGCTCCTCAACAACTGGGGGCTCCTCAACAACCGGGGGCTCCTCAACAATCGGCCCACTCCTCAACAACCGGGAGCTCTACAACAACCAGGGGCTCCTCAACAACTGGCCCGCTCCTCAACAACCGGGAGCTCCTCAACAACCGGCCCACTCCTCAACAACCGGGAGCTCCTCAAAAACCAGCCCGCTCCTCAACAAGCGGGAGCTCCTCAACAACCGGGAGCTCCTCAACGAGCGGCCCGCTCCTCAACAACCGGTAGCTCCTCAACAACCGGGGGCTCCTCAACAACTGGCCCACTCCTCAACAACAAGGAGCTCCTCAACAACCGGGGGCTTCTCAACAACTGGCCCGTTCCTCAACAACCGGGAGCTCCCCAGAACCGGGAGCTCCTCAACAACTGGGAGCTCCCCAGAACCGGGGGCTCCTCAACAACTGGCCCACTCCTCAACAACCAGGAGCTCCTCAACAACCGGGGGCTCCTCAACAACCAAGGGCTCCTCAACAACTGGCCCGTTCCTCAACAACCGGGAGCTCCTCAACAACCGGCCCACTCCTCAACAACCGGGAGCTCTGGGAGCTCCTCAACAACCGGGAGCTCCTCAAAAACCAGCCTGCTCCTCAACAACCGGGAGCTCCTCAACAACCGGGAGCTCCTCAACGACCGGCCCGCTCCTCAACAACCGGGAGCTCCTCAAAAACCAGGGGCCATTCACATCCCGCCGAGAGCCCCACCGAATTTGGGGTAATGTAATTCACCCCACCCGGCGTTAACTGCTGCACATCCTGGGCTCCTCAACAACCGCGGGCTCCTCAACAACCGGCCCGCTCCTCAACAACCGGGAGCTCCTCAACAACCGGAAGCTCCTCAACAACCGGGAGCTCCTCAACAAGCCTGCTCCTCAACAACCGGGAGCTCCTCAACAACCGGCCCACTCCTCAACAACCGGGAAGCTCCTCAACAACCGGGGGAGCTCCTCAACAACAACCGGGAGCTCCTCAACACCGCGGGCTCCTCAACGGGAGCTCCTCAACAACCGGCCTGCTCCTCAACATCGGGAGCTCCTCAACAACGCGGGAGGCTCTTCAACAACCGGGAGCTCCTCAACAACCGGGAGCTCCTTCAACAAACCGGCCCGCTCCTCAACAACGGGAGCTCTCTCAACACCGCTCCTCAACAACCGGGAGCTCCTCAACAACCGGGAGCTCCTCAACAACCGGGAGCTCCTCAACAACCGGGAGCTCCTCAACAACCGGGAGCTCTCAACAACCGGGAGCTCCTCAACAACCGGGAGCTCCTCAACAACCGGGAGCTCCTCAACAACCGGGAGCTCCTCAACAACCGGGAGCTCCTCAACAACCGGGAGCTCCTCAACAACCGGGTGCTCCTCAACAACCGGGAGCTCCTCAACAACCGGGGGCTCCTCAACAACCGGGAGCTCCTCAACAACCGGGAGCTCCTCAACAACCGGGAGCTCCTCAACAACCGGGAGCTCCTCAACAACCGGGAGCTCCTCAACAACCGGGAGCTCCTCAACAATCGGGAGCTCCTCAACAAACGGGAGCTCCTCAACAACCGGGAGCTCCTCAACAACCGGGAGCTCCTCAACAACGGGAGCTCTTCAACAACCGGGAGCTCCTCAGAGCTCTAAACAACCGGGAGCTCCTCAACAACCGGGAGCTCATCAACAACTGGGAGCTCCTCAACAACTGGGAGCTCCTCAACAACCTCAACAACCGGGAGCTCATCAACAACCGGGAGCTCCTCAACAAACGGGAGCTCCTCAACAACCGGGAGCTCCTCAACAACCGGAGCTCCTCAACAACCGGGAGCTCCTCAACAACCGGGAGCTCCTCAACAACCGGGAGCTCCTCAACAACCGGGAGCTCCTCAACAACCGGGAGCTCCTCAACAACTGGGAGTTCCTTAACAACTGGGAGCTCCTCAACAACCGGGAGCTCTTCAACAACCGGGAGCTCTTCAACAACTGGGAGCTCCTCAACAACAGGGAGCTCCTCAACAACCGGGAGCTCCTTAACAACCAGGAGCTCCTCAACAACCGGGAGCTCCTCAACAACCGGGAGCTCCTCAACAACCGGAAGCTCTTCAACAACCGGGAGCTCCTCAACAACCGGGAGCTCCTCAACAACCGGCCCGCTCCTCAACAATCGGGAACTTCTCAACAACTGGGAGCTCCTTAACAACCGGGAGCTCCTCAACAACCGCGGGCTCCTCAACAACCGGGAGCTCCTCAACAACCGGGAGCTCTTCAACAACCGGGAGCTCTTCAACAACCGGGAGCTCCTCAACAACCGGGAGCTCCTCAACAACCGGGCCCACAACAAAAGGGGAGCTCCTCAACAACCGGAGCTCCTCAACAACCGGGAGCTCCTCAACAACCGGGAGCTCCTCAACAACCGGGCGCTCCTCAACAAACGGGAGCTCCTCAACAACCGGGAGCTCCTCAACAACCGGGAGCTCCTCAACAACCCGGAGCTCCTCAACAACCGGGAGCTCTTCAACAACCGGGAGCTCCTCAACAACCGGGAGCTCCTCAACAACCGGGAGCTCCTCAACAACCGGGAGCTCCTCAACAACCGGGAGCTCCTCAACAACAGGGAGCTCCTCAACAACCGGGAGCTCCTCAACAACCGGGAGCTCCTCAACAACCGGGAGCTCCTCAACAACCGGGAGCTCCTCAACAACCGGGAGCTCCTCAACAACCGGGAGCTCTTCAACAACCGGGAGCTCCTCAGCAACCGGGAGCTCCTCAACAACCGGGAGAACCGGGAGCTCCTCAACAATCAGGAGCTCCTCAACAACCGGGAGCTCCTCAACAATCGGGAGCTCCTCAGCAACCGGGAGCTCCCCAACAACCGGGAGCTCTTCACCAACCGGGAGCTCCTCAACAGCCGGGAGCTCCTCAACAACCGGAAGCTCTTCAACAACCGGGAGCTCTTCAACAACCGGGAGCTCTTCAACAACCGGGAGCTCCTCAACAACCGGGAGCTCCTCAACAACCGGGGGCTCCTCAACAACCGGGCGTGAACTGCTGCACATCCTGGGCTCCTTAACAATCGGGAGCTCTTCAATAACCGGGAGCTCCTCAACAACCGGCCCGCTCCTCAACAGCCGGTAGCTCCTCAACAACTGGGAGCTCGTCAACAATCGGGAGCTCCTCAACAACTGGGAGCTCCTCAACAACCGGGAGCTCCTCAACAACCGGGAGCTCTTCAACAACCGGGAGCTCTTCAACAACCGGGAGCTCCTCAACAACCGGGAGCTCCTCAACAACCGGGAGGTCCTCAACAACCGGGAGCTCCTCAACAACCGGGAGCTCCTCAACAACCGGGAGCTCCTCAACAACAGGGAGCTTCTCAACAACTGGAAGCTCTTCAACAACCGGGAGCTCCTCAACAACCGTGAGCTCCTCAACAACCGGGAGCTCTTAACCAACCGGGAGCTCCTCAACAACTGGGAGCTCTTTAACAACTGGGAGCTCTTCAACAACCGGGAGCTCCTCAACAACCGGAAGCTCCTCAACAACCTGGAGCTCCTCAACAACCGTGAGCTCTCAACAACTGGGAGCTCCTCAACAACTGGAAGCTCTTCAACAACCGGGAGCTCCTCAACAACCGGGAGCTCTTAACCAACCGGAAGCTCCTCAACAACCGGGCCCCGGCCCGCTCCTCAACAACCGGGAGCTCCTCAACAACCGGGCCCCGGCCCGCTCCTCAACAACGGGGAGCTCCTCAACAACCGGGAGCTCTTCAACAACCGGGAGCTCTTCAACAACCGGGAGCTCCTCAACAACCGGGAGCTCCTCAACAACTGGGAGCTCCTCAACAACCGGGAGCTCTTCAACAACCGGGAGCTCCTCAACAACCGGGAGCTCTTCAACAACCGGGAGCTCCTCAACAACTGGGAGCTCCTCAACAACAGGGAGCTCTTCAACAACCGGGAGCTCCTCAACAACAGGGGGCTCCTCAACAACCGGGAGCTCCTTAACAATTGGGAGCTCCTCAACAACCGGGAGCTCCTCAACAACCGGGAGCTCCTCAACAACTGGGAGCTCCTCAACAACTGGGAGCTCCTTAACAACTGGGAGCTCCTCAACAACCGGGAGCTCCTCAACAACCGGGGGCTCCTCAACAACCGGGAGCTCCTCAACAACCGGGAGCTCCTCAACAACCGGGAGCTCCTCAACAACCGGGAGCTCCTCAACAACCGGGGGCTCCTCAACAACCGGGAGCTCCTCAACAACCGGGAGCCATTCACATCCCGCTGAGCGTCCCACAGAATTCGGAGTAATGTAATTCACCCCACCCGGCGTGAACTGCTGCACATCCTGGGCTCTTTTCTTACTGACTAATTATAATAAATCAGATCCCAGGATGGAAATTATTATCAGTTACATTCATTTTGTTTAAAAAAAAAAATACATAAAATTCTTGGCCCCCCTCCCCCCTCATTATGGCGGAGTGACACAACGCACATGGGGAAGGATTATACGTTGTGATAACATAAGAAGAGGTCACCTGGATGGCAGATAGAGAGATCTCCCCTCCCCCTCCCCTCCCCCCGAGCCCGGCAATATTTATAAAGCTCGTGGCACCTGATGCCTTCACACTCGGCCCGCAGCGCCCGACTCATTAGAAGTCCCTCCGATGTATTAAGTAAATATTATAATAGAGCCATGTCAGTGTTTATTATAGGATGGCTCGTTCCCAAATCTCCTCTAATACTTCGAAAAAAGCCCGTTTATAAAATCCTTTACAGTGATTGGAGGAATGATAAACACGACTCTTCTCCTCCTCCGAATCTCCCGTCCCCCATCCTTCTGTAAACCCTCCGGAACACGCGCCTGCGACGGGTGACACTGCGCAGAACACGCATTCCTCGCCCCGCGACCGTCCGCAAGACCACCAGACCTCCCCCATCCCCCGTCATCTCCCGACACCAATATTACACGACTCATCTCCTTCCTACAACTCTCCTCTCCTGAAATACTCTCCTGAAGGACT
This sequence comes from Lithobates sylvaticus, assembly GCA_028564925.1. NCBI lineage: Eukaryota > Metazoa > Chordata > Amphibia > Anura > Ranidae > Lithobates > Lithobates sylvaticus. Next base: position 201,821,889 of record CM053037.1, on the reverse strand, counting down.
CTGCTCCGTCCTCTATAACTCTCCTCTCCTGAAATCCTGCTGGAGGACTCTGCTCCTTCCTCTATAACTCTCCTCTCCTGAAATACTCTGCTCTGCTGAAATACTCTGCTCCTTCCTCTATCTCTCCTCTCCTGAAATACTATGCTCTGCTGGAGGACTCTGCTCCTTCCTCTCTCTCCTCTCCTGAAATACTCTGCACTGCTGGAGGACTCTGCTCCTTCCTCTATAACTCTCCTCTCCTGAAATACTCTGCTCTGCTGAGGACTCTGCTCCTTCCTCTATAACTCTCCTCTCCTGAAATACTCCTGGAGGACTCTGCTCCTTCCTCTATAACTCTCCTCTCCTGAAATACTGGAGGACTCTGCTCCTTCCTCTAGAACTCTCCTCTCCTGAAATACTCTGCTGGAGGACTCTGCTCCTTCCTCTATAACTCTCCTCTCCTGAAATACTCTGCTGGAGGACTCTGCTCCTTCCTCTATAACTCTCCTCTCCTGAAATACTCTGCACTGCTGGAGGACTCTGCTCCTTCTCTATAACTCTCCTCTCCTGAAATACTCTGCTGGAGGACTCTGCTCCTTCCTCTATAACTCTCCTCTCCTGAAATTCTCTGCTCTGCTGGAGGACTCTGCTCCTTCCTCTATAACTCTCCTCTCCTGAAATACTCTGCTCTGCTGGAGGACTCTGCTCCTCCTCTATAACTCTCCTCTCCTGAAATACTCTGCTCTGCTGGAGGACTCTGCTCTTCCTCTATAACTCTCCTCTCCTGAAATACTCTGCTGGAGGACTCTGCTCCTTCCTCTATAACTCTCCTCTCCTGAAATACTCTGCTCCTTCCTCTATAACTCTCCTCTCCTGAAATACTCTGCTCTGCTGGAGGACTCTGCTCCTTCCTCTATAACTCTCCTCTCCTGAAATACTATGCTGGAGGACTCTGCTCCTTCCTCTATAACTCTCCTCTCCTGAAAAACTCTGCTCTGCTGGAGGACTCTGCTCCTTCCTCTATAACTCTCCTCTCCTGAAATACTCTGCACTGCTGGAGGACTCTGCTCCTTCCTCTATAACTCTCCTCTCCTGAAATACTCTGCTCTGCTGGAGGACTCTGCTCCTTCCTCTATAACTCTCCTCTCCTGTAATACACTGCTGGAGGACTCTGCTCCTTCCTCTATAACTCTCCCTCCTGAAATACTCTGCTCTGCTGGAGGACTCTGCTCCTTCCTCTATAACTCTCCTCTCCTGAAATACTCTGCTCTGCTGGAGGACTCTGCTCCTTCCTCTATAACTCTCCTCTCCTGAAATACTCTGCTCTGCTGGAGGACTCTGCTCCTTCCTCTATAACTCTCCTCTCCTGAAATACTCTGCACTGCTGGAGGACTCTGCTCCTTCCTCTATAACTCTCCTCTCCTGTAATACTCTGCTGGAGGACTCTGCTCCTTCCTCTATAACTCTCCTCTCCTGAAATACTCTGCTGGAGGACTCTGCTCCTTCCTCTATAACTCTCCTCTCCTGTAATACTCTGCTGGAGGACTCTGCTCCTTCCTCTATAACTCTCCTCTCCTGAAATACTCTGCTGGAGGACTCTGCTCCTTCCTCTATAACTCTCTTCTCCTGAAATACTCTGCTGGAGGACTCTGCTCCTTCCTCTATAACTCTCCTCCCTGAAATACTCTGCTGGAGGACTCTGCTCCTTCCTCTATAACTCTCTTCTCCTGAAATACTCTGCTGGAGGACTCTGCTCCTTCCTCTATAACTCTCTTCTCCTGAAATACTCTGCTCTGCTAGAGGACTCTGCTCCTTCCTCTATAACTCTCTTCTCCTGAAATACTCTGCTGGAGGACTCTGCTCCTTCCTCTATAACTCTCCTCTCCTGAAATACTCTGCTACTTGCCCTTCAGTCACGGACGTTGTCTAGGCTGAGATGATTTCATCCGTCTGCTGCAGGCTGGAGGAAGCATTTCCTGAGTCTCCTCTCCCTCCTGACTGCCGCATTGTAACTTTGTAGCAAGTCATAAGGTAAAAGTTTGCAGCAGGGGCTGATCTGTGTCAGACATTTGTGAACACTGCACAGTCATCAGGATTTATATGATTGTGTGGTCTCAGTCCAGGAATGATAACCCAGGTGATGCCTGAACAAAGATGGGGCTGTTTCTCTGATAAAGGTTCAGGCCGACTTTGCCGCATTGAGGGGTCAATGGACGGGGCCATGTATTGTAAGATCTTGGGTGAAAACCTTCTTCCCTCAGAACACTGAAGATGGGTCATGGATGGGTCTTCCAGCATGACAATGACCCAAAACATACCGCCATAGCAACAAAGGAGTGGCTCAAGAAGAAGTACATGAAGGTCATGGTCTCCAGACCTTAATCCTATAGAAAATGTATGGAGGAGCTGAAACTGGAGAAGAACTCATGAGGTACACAGTCCCGCTATGGTTTCCTGGGTCACTGGAGAAGTAATCCGGTTGGATGCTACTATGTCATGTGACTGTGGCGGCCATCTTGGGTCAGGCAGCGCCTATTTAATCACTTTAATATCGAGCACTTCCCCCCCTTCCTGCCCAGGACAATGTTCAGCATTCATCGCTGTCACACTTTGAATGACAATTACTCGGTCATGTGACTCTGTACCCGATTCTTATGATTTTGTTCCCACAAATAGAACTTTCTTTTGGTGGAATTTCATCACCTCGGGGGGTTTATTTTTTGCTAAATAACAAAAAGACTGAAAATGATGAAAAACAAGTTTTTCTCGGTTTCTGTTATAAAATGTTGGAAATAAATAATCTTCATAAATTTAGGCCAAAAAGTTTTCTGCTCCAAAAAAAGAACCCAAATCAGTTTCTATTATTTATTCTGAGTCCACGATCTGTGTGATCGATTCCGATGATGCCAATGACGCTCCTCTCATGTCTCAGCCAATAAGGAGGGAGCGTCTCTCCTGCAACATCACTGGACAAAGATGGGGGGGCGGAGCCACACACAGAAGGTTTGTTATCTTAAAGCCGAGTTTCACCCACTTTTGGGAGGTGGTCTTAAATGAAAGATCCGCCTCTCCACTAGAGCTGCACGATTCTGGCTAAAATGAGAATCACAATTTTTTTGTTTAGAAGATCGATTACAATTCTCTTGTGATTCTCTAACGATTCTCTCAGAATTCTCTCAGTATTCTCTTGTGATTCTTTCGTGATTCTCTCAGGATTCTCTCGCGATTCTCTCAGGATTCTCTCACCATTCTCTTGTGATTCTCTCACCATTCTCTCATGATTCTCTCACGATTCTCTCGTGATTCTCTCACGATTCTCTCACGATTCTCTCAGGATTCTCGTGATTCTCTCACGATTCTCTTGTGATTCTCTCGTGATTCTCTCATGATTCTCTCACGATTCTCTCACGATTCTCTTGTGATTCTCTCGTGATTCTCTCACGATTCTCTCAGGATTCTCGTGATTCTCTCACGATTCTCTCGTGATTCTCTCACGATTCTCTCGTGATTCTCTCATGATTCTCTCACGATTCTCTCACGATTCTCTCATGATTCTCTTGCGATTCTCTCTTGATTCTCTCATTATTCTCACGATTCTCTCATGATTCTCTCATGATTCTCTTGCGATTCTCTCACCATTCTCTCATGATTCTCTCACAATTCTCTCGTGATTCTCTCACGATTCTCTCACGATTCTCTCAGGATTCTCGTGATTCTCTCACGATTCTCTTGTGATTCTCTCGTGATTCTCTCACGATTCTCTCACGATTCTCTCACGATTCTCTTGTGATTCTCTCGTGATTCTCTCACGATTCTCTCAGGATTCTCGTGATTCTCTCACGATTCTCTCGTGATTCTCTCACGATTCTCTCACGATTCTCTCGTGATTCTCTCATGATTCTCTCACGATTCTCTCACGATTCTCTTGCGATTCTCTCGTGATTCTCTCATTATTCTCACGATTCTCTCATGATTCTCTCATGATTCTCTTGTGATTCTCTCATGATTCTCATACCATAACATCATCTTTCACATTAAAACAAAAAAAAATTGGGCCAACTTTACTGTTTTTTTTTTTTTTTATTCATTGAAGTGTATTTTTTCCCCAAAAATTGCGTTTGAAAGAGCGCTGGGCTAATACCGTGCGACATAAAATATTGCAGCAATTGCCATTTTATTCTCCAGGGTCTCTGCTAAAATATATATAATGTTTGGGGGTTCCAAGTCAATTTCTAGCAAAAAATATTGAATTTTCCTTCAACAAGTGTCAGGAAAAGATTGAGGCTTTAAGTGGTTAAACTTCCTGCATTTACACCTAAAACTCGGCAGACTGCCGGATCCTTTCTTTACACACAGAAGTTTCTCCCTTTGATCTAAGAAGGAAGAGTTACAATGTTTCATATTAAACTTGGCAGACTGCCAGATGTTTTCTTTTGACAGCTGAGTGAGCAGATAAGTCTCTCCACTTTTTATATAAAAGAATCGCAAACTCTGCAATAGAGATCGTTGGGGGGGGGGGGGGGGGGGGGCGGGGGTTGAATCGAGATCACGATTTTTTAAAGATTAATTGTGCCGCTCTAGTCTCCACCCCTCGTTTTTGGCTAGTAAAAAAATAATCTTTTTCTTCTAACTTACCTTTTTATGAAGTACAGCCTGTACTTCCGATCCATCCGGTCCGCGGCGCAGGACGTTATATCCTCTTCTTCGGCGAGCCCCCCGATGCCTTCTGAGGCCTGTGTGTCCCAGTAGACAGCCGGCTATTCACATAGCGCCACGTGACTCGCGCATGCGCAGTATGAAATGGGCAGTGAAGCTGCAAGGCTCCACTGCCGGTTTCCCTTAATTAGAATGGCGGTGCCTGCGCCCAATCCGATGGACGGATCGGCCTCGGGGGGCTCCCTGGACAGGTAAAGTGTTTGTAGCTGCTGACTTTAAAAAAAAAATAAAAATGTGCGGGTGGAACTCCACTTTAATGCATAGAACGCACCTTCTGCCTTTACAACCACTTTAATAAAAAAAATAAAAATAAACAGGTTGACGGGTTGCTTTAAACTGACTTCATCTGCAGATCGTCCTTTTGATCTGTAGAGGAATAAACAGAAAGATACAAAATGAAACAATGTTTCCTTTTATCTCTCTGTTTTAGTGGCTGAGCGATGTTGTTGATAAACATTGTCAGGCTGTTTTTTTTTTTTGTCACTAGGTGTCCGAAGTCTACTGCGCATGCGCAGCGCATGCGCAGTCTGGATCCAGAAGATTTTCGGAAATTGTCGGAAGATGAGCGGCGCCTGCGCCGTGAGTGCCCCTTACAACACCGGGACTTTGCTTACATTTCAGCTGTCAACAGGGGAACCCCGCTGACAGCTGAATGAGTCATCGCTTGTTAAGGAAGTGGCGGCTTCGCTCCTTAACAACCGATAATTGCCTCTTTTTTTTACATTTCAGCTGTCAGAAGGGGGATCCCGCTGACAGCTGAAAGAATCGACCCCCGAAGGTATCGGTTTCAGGTATCGGAGTTCTGATACTTGTGCTAATGCTTAGTATCGAGACCAAAACTGATGCCAGTATCGGTCAGTGGCGGCTCGTCCATAGAGGGCGCCGCCTCCCCTATCCATGCGTTCCGCCCTCGATCTACATATTAGTGACGCCGGACTATGGATTTCAATGGGGGTGGGGGGGGGGGTGATTTTTGAAGCATCTGATTGGAGCCAGAGGCTCTAATAGGCTTCAAAAAAGGGTGGCCCCACAGCGCAGAGCATTTCTCTCCGAGACCACCCCTTTGTGTGACCATAGCGAATGAATTTTTGCTATTGTCACACTAAAGTTCCTCCCTGCCAATCAGGAGGCAGGTCTGTGAGACCTGTTTCCAGATTGGCCAAAGCATTAGGCGATCTTATTGGATGCCTAGGGCGTTGGCAGAAGAGGAGACACGCGGTGAAGGAAGCTGGAGGAGCGTGGCCGCTGTTTGCACTCCAGGAGAGGAGAGGACACCACAGCCTCGCAGGTAAGTGCCGGACCGCCCGGGGGGGGGGGGGGGTGCTATTTTAGTGCGGTTGCACGCCGCCGGGGGGTGTTCTTTGTTTGCTGCCCCCCAAAATTAGAACCCACCAGCCGCCACTGGTATCAGTGCAACCCTAGTAAAAAGTGATAATCCTCACTCACTTTGCATCACTATGACATCATCACAAGTACTGGAAACCTTTGCGCTCTTTTCCCAAACTGGCATTACAAAGATGGCACGTCGTTCCTTCCTGGTCAGTGCCAACCTCCCAAGGTCTGGAACGAGGCATAGAATCTGCCGCGGCTCTTTCGGGAAAATCCTTTTTATTTTTCACATAACAAGAAGACGTTTTTTTTTGTGAAATGCGGAGAATTCCTTCGTATTGTTCTCAATATTTCCCTTTTAGGCCGTCATTATCTGGGATCCATCCCGAGGTCCCCGAGGCGGGGGAGGAATGTGTTCTGGAACGGGAAACCATTTTGTGTCAGCTCTGCCAGCGGTTTACATGTAAATAATCGTCTGTTTACTCCGGCGGACGATCGCGGAGGGACGAGCGTAGACGGAGTCTGGACGGCACGCTTCACACCTCATAAAAGGAGGAAGACGGCCCAACGCACGCCAGGAACCAGCTGACATCTACACCGGCCCCGCTGCGGGTTACAGCAAAGGACAGATTTCCAAACTCCTGGCTCGATCGCTTTGTTTGGGATGTGATGTAAGACGCTCGCCCAAGTGGAATTTATCAAGAAGAAAGGAACATTGCGCACCAAACCACAAGATTTGTGTATCGGGGCTCCGCCTGGTTTTTGAGGGACTTTTTTTTTCTTCCTTTTGATGTTTGAGAGCAACAAACCCACTCAGTGAGAAAAATAGATTCTTCTACCTTCCCTGATCTTCCTGCATGCTAAGAATTCCCAACTCCTCCCATAGGAATCTATCTTTACCTTAATTATGGACCGAAATAATTCAACCCTGAAACCCCTCCCTGCGAGAAGGTGCAGTCCCACCTAGAGACCCGCTATAACCCGACTGGTAAGAGGCTGCAGTCCCACCTAGAGACCCGCTATAACCCGACTGGTAAGAGGCTGCAGTCCCACCTAGAGACCCGCTATATCCCAACTGGTAAGAGGCTGCAGTCCCACCTAGAGACCCGCTATAACCCCCGATTGGTAAGAGGCCGCAGTCCCACCTAGAGACCGACTATAACCCCCGACTGGTAAGAGGCTGCAGTCCCACCTAGAGACCCGCTATAACCCCCGACTGGTAAGAGGCTGCAGTCCCACCTAGAGACCCGCTATAACCCGACTGGTAAGAGGCTGCAGTCCCACCTAGAGACCCGCTATAACCCCCGACTGGTAAGAGGCTGCAGTCCCACCTAGAGACCCGCTATAACCCGACTGGTAAGAGGCTGCAGTCCCACCTAGAGACCCGCTATAACCCGACTGGTAAGAGGCTGCAGTCCCACCTAGAGACCCGCTATATCCCAACTGGTAAGAGGCTGCAGTCCCACCTAGAGACCCGCTATAACCCCCGACTGGTAAGAGGCCGCAGTCCCACCTAGAGACCCGCTATAACCCCCGACTGGTAAGAGGCTGCAGTCCCACCTAGAGACCCGCTATAACCCCCGACTGGTAAGAGGCTGCAGTCCCACCTAGAGACCCGCTATAACCCGACTGGTAAGAGGCTGCAGTCCCACCTAGAGACCCGCTATAACCCCCGACTGGTAAGAGGCCGCAGTCCCACCTAGAGACCCGCTATAACCCGACTGGTAAGAGGCTGCAGTCCCACCTAGAGACCCGCTATAACCCGACTGGTAAGAGGCTGCAGTCCCACCTAGAGACCCGCTATAACCCCCGACTGGTAAGAGGCTGCAGTCTCACCTAGAGACCCGCTATAACCCCCGACTGGTAAGAGGCCGCAGTCCCACCTAGAGACCCGCTATAACCCCCGACTGGTAAGAGGCCGCAGTCCCACCTAGAGACCCGCTATAACCCCTGACTGGTAAGAGGCCGCAGTCCCACCTAGAGACCCGCTATAACCCGACTGGTAAGAGGCTGCAGTCCCACCTAGAGACCCGCTATAACCCGACTGATAAGAGGCTGCAGTCCCACCTAGAGACCCGCTATAACCCCCGACTGGTATAAGGCTGCAGTCCCACCTAGAGACCCGCTATATCCCAACTGGTAAGAGGCTGCAGTCCCACCTAGAGACCCACTATAACCCGACTGGTAAGAGGCTGCAGTCCCACCTAGAGACCCGCTATAACCCCCGACTGGTAAGAGGCCGCAGTCCCACCTAGAGACTGGCTTTAACCCCCGACTGGTAAGAGGCCGCAGTCCCACCTAGAGACCCGCTATAACCCGACTGATAAGAGGCTGCAGTCCCACCTAGAGACCCGCTATATATGCCAACTGGTAAGAGGCTGCAGTCCCACCTAGAGACCCGCTATAACCCCCGACTGGTAAGAGGCTGCAGTCCCACCTAGAGACCCGCTATAACCTGACTGGTACAAGGCTGCAGTCCCACCTAGAGACCCGCTATAACCCGACTGGTAAGAGGCTGCAGTCCCACCTAGAGACCCACTATAACCCCCGACTGGTAAGAGGCCGCAGTCCCACCTAGAGACCGGCTATAACCCCCGACTGGTAAGAGGCCGCAGTCCCACCTAGAGACCCGCTATAACCCGACTGGTAAGAGGCTGCAGTCCCACCTAGAGACCCGCTATATATCCCAACTGGTAAGAGGCTGCAGTCCCACCTAGAGACCCGCTATAACCCCCGACTGGTAAGAGGCTGCAGTCCCACCTAGAGACCCGCTATAACCTGACTGGTACGAGGCTGCAGTCCCACATAGAGACCCACTATAATCTCGACTGGTAAGAGGCTGCAGTCCCACCTAGAGACCCGCTATAACCCCCGAGTGGTAAGAGGCCGCAGTCCCACCTAGAGACATGCTATAACCCCCGACTGGTAAGAGGCTGCAGTCCCACCTAGAGACCCGCTATAACCCGACTGGTAAGAGGCTGCAGTCCCACCTAGAGACCCACTATAACCCCCGACTGGTTAGAGGCCGCAGTCCCACCTAGAGACCCGATATAACCCGACTGGTAAGAGGCTGCAGGTGGGACTGCGGCCTCTTACCAGTCAGGGTAAAGGAAGGGCCCTTGGCTCTGCACTTACCCAGTGGTCAGGGGTCTCTGTGTCCCCTCAGCAGACCCACATAATACTGGGGGACCCCTACCACAGAGACCCCCATAATACTGGGGAACTCCCACCACAGAGACCCCCATAATACTGGGGAACCCCTACCACAGAGACCCCCATAATACTGGGGAACCCCCACCACAGAGACCCACATAATACTGGGGAACTCCCACCACAGAGACCCCCATAATGCTGGGGAACCCCCACCTCAGTGTCCCCCATAACATGGGACTCCCTAGTCAGGTCTGAATAATGTGTCCGGGGTTCAGGCAGAGTGAAAGCACAACACATGATTAAAATCCCGGACTGTCCGGGTGAATCCCGGACAAGTGGCAACCCTAGACTGCATGGAGTCTTCATGACGTGTATTAAATGAATACTATGCTAAGAGGTAAATCACCTCCTACTGCCCTGCCACTGTGTGTGGGCAATGAGGGGGCATTAGATTGTAAGCTCCTTTGGGGTCCTGTGATGTGATTCCAAGCTGTATAGAAATATTACCCGGATTCCTCATAATTGATTGGTAGAAGGCTGGAAGCCAGAAGAAGGGATTTCTGGGAGATGGTTTCTGAATCTGGATGAATGAATCATCTGAGAGGACAAAACTTTCAAATGTATTTTCAGCCTATTGTGTGTGTTGGAAGAAAGCTTTCCGCACCTCCATTATCACACGCCGCCGACTCGCTCCGACCTATAAATAGCGTCACGTGTGATCTGCACATACATTCCTTTCATGACTCAAGATGACCAAACCAATGTGCCGATCGAATGACTCGCTGGTGACAATCTACAGATGTGTCACTTCCCCCTCCTCACTTCTCATTGCAGAAGACAATTAAAACCACAACAGAATAACTTCATTTTTTTGTGTGTGTCTCTGCCCCTCCCACAATGGGGAGATTTCCTGCAGTAGTTTGTGTCTCTGCCCCTCCCACAATGGGGAGATTTCCTGCAGTAGTTTGTGTCTCTGCCCCTCCCACAATGGGGAGATTTCCTGCAGTAGTTTGTGTCTCTGCCCCTCCCACAATGGGGAGATTTCCTGCAGTAGTTTGTGTCTCTGCCCCTCCCACAATGGGGAGATTTCCTGCAGTAGTTTGTGTCTCTGCCCCTCCCACAATGGGGAGATTTCCTGCAGTAGTTTGTGTCTCTGCCCCTCCCACAATGGGTAGATTTCCTGCAGTAGTTTGTGTCTCTGCCCCTCCCACAGTGGGGAGATTTCCTGTGTCTCTGCCCCTCCCACAATGGGGAGATTTCCTGCAGTAGTTTGTGTCTCTGCCCCTCCCACAGTGGGGAGATTTCCTGTGTCTCTGCCCCTCCCACAATGGGGAGATTTCCTTCAGTAGTTTGTGTCTCTGCCCCTCCCACAATGGGGAGATATCCTGCAGTAGTTTGTGTCTCTGCCCCTCCCACAATAGGGAGATTTCCTGCAGTAGTTTGTGTCTCTGCCCCTCCCACAATGGGGAGATTTCCTGTGTCTCTGCCCCTCCCACAATGGGGAGATTTCCTGCAGTAGTTTGTGTCTCTGCCCCTCCCACAATGGTGAGATTTCCTGCAGTAGTTTGTGTCTCTGCCCCTCCCATAATGGGGAGATTTCCCAGCAGTACTTTGTGTCTCTGCCCCTCCCACAATGGGGAGATTTCCTGTAGTAGTTTGTGTCTCTGTCCCTCCCACAATGGGGAGATTTCCTGTGTCTCTGTCCCTCCCACAATGGGGAGATTTCCCTCCAGTAGTTGCACTCTGGATCTCCAGCTTTTCTTTGTTTCTTTGTTTATTTTGGATAAAGAAATGCTACATTTGAAGGCGGGGCAGATAATAAATATTTCCTCCTCCTCTGGGGTATGATCCCATTTTAATACAAAACCAAGCAAAATAACCTTCTGTGATGTGCAGGAAGGTTTCCCGGGTCCATGCGGCAGGAAGTGCCTGAAATTCCACTCCAGCACCGCCGTGACACGGAACCTGCGCCTGAGACGGGTTATCAGCCACATTCTTACACACAGCAACATGAGATACGTGAATGAAACACACGCGCCTGCAAGCTGCAAGTATATACAATGTTTTATCTCTTCCTAGTATTCAACAACTGAAAGAATTCCGCGGAAGATAATTCAGAACATTCGGACCACCTTGTCCAATCCTACAAGTCCAGCTGGTTAAAGTGGAACCCCAGGCTTGTAAAACTAAACTCTAAAAATGATCGTTTCTAAAAAGAGAATTTGATCCACCTTTGTTACATCCATCGCTGGAGAGTGTTACTTCACCCTTAGCAGCCACTGTTTCCTTAAGGCAAGCGGGGCTGCCGGGACTTGGTACACAATGCTATTGTTTCCTGCCCAACGCCACGGCACAAGGGCATAGATAACAGAAAAGAGTACCAGGGATCTTTAGGAGGATCTGGCGGGGGTCAGAGCATGGCAGGAGAGCATCGGTACAAAAGTCCTGAGGCTGATGGAGGTTAGATTAGACAAAGACAGTTATCCAGAAACATTCCAAGGTCAGGGCAGGCAGAAGGCACAGTATTATGTAGAATAATTCTGTGGTCAGGGCAGGCAGCAGAGAAGCACAACCCAGAAAAAGTCTGAGGTGACGGAAGCCAGCAGAGAAGACTAATCAGGAAAAAGTCTGCGGTGAGGGTAGGCAGCAGAGAAGTGTAATGCAGAAACATTCTTAGGTCAGGTCAAGCAGCAGAGAAGCATAACCCCAAAACAGTCTGAGGTCAGAGCAGACAGCAAAGAAGCATAATCCGGAAACAATCCAAGGTCAGATTGGGCAGTAGAAAAACATAATCCAAAAACAGTCTGAGGTCAGGGCAGGCAGCAGAGAAGCGTAGCGCAAAAACAGTCAAAGGTCAGGAGAGGCAGCAAAGAAGTACAATCCAGAAACATTCTGAGGTCAGGACACTCAGCAGTAAAGACTAATACAGAAACCGTATGAGGTCAGGGCAAGCAGCGGAGAAATGTAATCCAGAAACAGTCTGAGGTCAGGGCAAGCAGCAGAGAAATGTAATCCAGAAACATTCTGAGGTCAGGACACTCAGCAGTAAAGACTAATACAGAAACCGTATGAGGTCAGGGCAAGCAGCGGAGAAATGTAATCCAGAAACAGTCTGAGGTCAGGGCAGGCAGCGGAGAAATGTAATCCAGAAACAGTCTGAGGTCAGGGCAGGCAGTAGAGAAATGTAATCCAGAAACAGTCTGAGGTCAGGGCAAGCAGCGGAGAAATGTAATCCAGAAACAGTCTGAGGTCAGGGCAGGCAGCGGAGAAATGTAATCCAGAAACAGTCTGAGGTCAGGGCAGGCAGCGGAGAAATGTAATCCAGAAACAGTCTGAGGTCAGGGCAGGCAGTAGAGAAATGTAATCCAGAAACAGTCTGAGGTCAAAGGCAGGTAGTATTTTGAGTGAGTATTCTAGGGAGGGGTTCAGCAACAGGAGAATCCAATGTAGGCAGGTAGCATGATGTTATTACAAGACCAGAGCCCTGGGCTTGTGACGCGCAAATAGAGGCCATCAAGCCCATATAGGTTGGAACAGGCAGGCACTAGGGGCCAATAGGAGAAAAGGAGGGTACCGCTCCTTGAGCTGGGCCCTTCACCCAGCAATGGAGGCACTAGCTGGGCAGGAGAGAGCTGCCATCCCCAGTGGAGATGCCGCCTGGGGCTCAGGTAATAAAGTAGGAGAATGAGTCTGTCTCACGCTCCTAACAGGCAGACTGATGAGGTCATCCCTCTGCTCTCTCCTCCTGTCAGCATGTTCCTTTTCACCACATGTGAGTGCCCGACACCTGAGTGATTGCATTTACCATAAATGTAAAGAAATAAATAACTTTTTTTTAATATCTGCCCGATGTTCAGCTTGAACAACTTATATTATTATAGAATGAATAAAAACATTTTTGGGAGCCCAAAAGCAGTACGAATTTCTCACAAAGGGTTCGATTATGAAGTCCTCATTGATGGGAATGGTGGGAATGGTGGGAATGGTGGGAATGGTGAACTGGGACCCTTTTAGTAATGGAGTTGTGCTTTCCAGTGTTACCCCCTCCCCCTCCGCCCTTCCTTTTAATTAGATTGTCCTCAGAGGCTGATACATGAAACATATTGTACTCGGCACTTTATCATACGAGCTTTGCTGTTTATATGTTTGACATGACATCAAATCCCTCTATTTAACAAATCTCAAATCCGAGATACAGCACACAAAGTCTGCGATTAAAAGAATTATAGCCCCGTTTAATGAAACGACATTTCTGTTTATAAAGTTATTGGCTTTTGAAGCCCGTTGTCGGCTGCCGTCGGTATTGTGATGCAGACTTATCGAGCGCCGTCTTGTTATTGCTTAAAAAGGGCAACGCCACATAACAATCTGGGTTTTAAGTCAACACTATGGCTTCTTATCGGAGAGCCCATTCATGGTTCCTCGGAAAATATGCCTCTTCCTATCAGGTTATTATTACAAGGAGAACAAATTCTACATATTGTATCCGCTTGGCAGGTCAAAGACGGAGGCATCCAGAGATACTAACTACTGGAAGGTTACTGAAAGTTCTCAATGGCCAAAGCCCTCCAGATACCGGTCAGTTTCACATTCCCAAACCAACAGTACGATTATACGATAAAGCATCTCTTAGAAGGTGGCATCCATTGGTGGCTTTCATTGGTAGCATCTACTATAGGAGCATAGGGACTTCTGAGCCATTTGGTAAGGTGTGGTGTTCAATTGTGCCTCAAGTCTTGGGTTCAGGTCAGCCCAGGCCATGGCAGCTCAACCTGTGGCCCTCCAGCTGTTGCAGAACTACAAGTCCCATGAGGCATTGCAAGCCGCTGACAGTTACATGCATGAGACCCAAAGGCAGAGGCATGATGGGACTTGTAGTTCTGCAACAGCTGGAGGACCACAGGTTGAGCTACTATGGCCTAGGCATTCCCTTCCCTTTTTTTAGTTTGGGGATGTGAGATCAAATACTGGTCTCACATCCCAAACCAAGAGTATGAATATACGGTAGAGTGTCCCTAGACGCTCTATCATTGATGGCATCCATTGTTCATTGGTAACATGGCATCCTTTGATGGCATCTATTCAACCACAGGAGCATGGGGGCTGTTGGGCCATTGGGCAAGGCATTTGTTCAGTTTTCCCACAATTGTTGGGTTAAGGTCAGCCAAGGTGTTCCCTTCCCTTTTTTGGTTTAGGGATCAAATACTAGTCTCACATCCCCAAACCAACAGTATGAATATATGGTAGAGTGTCCCTAGATGCTCTATCATTGGTGGCATCCTTTCATAGTATCTATGCAACCACAGGAGCATGGGGACTGCTGGGCCATTGGGCAAGGCATTTGGCATTCAATTTTACTGCAAATGTTGCGGTTTTTGTGGTTTGGAGATGTGAGATCAAATACCAGTCTCACATCCCGAAACCAACAGTATGAATATATGGTAGAGTGTTCCTAGAAGGTCTATCATTGGTGGCATCCATTCATGCAATCCAGGGATCCTCAAACTACGGCCCTCCAGATGTTGCAGAACTACATGTCCCATGAGGCATTGTAAAACTCTGACATTCACAGACATGACTGGGCATGATGGGAATTGTAGTTCCTGAACAACTGGAGGGCCGTAGTTTGAAGACCCCGGATGCAATCCATTGTCCATTAGTGGTATCCATTGAGATCAGATACCAGTCTCACATCCCCAAACCAACAGTTTGAATATACGGTAGAGTGTTCTTGGATGGTCTATGTTGTGGAAAATGTTATTAATGTATGTTGTCAGACGCCCCCCAGTGTCAGTTTTGCTGCAATACACTCATGTGAGGGTATTCACACATAACGACGTTGGTGGAAGACCATTGGATGCGGAAACCTTCCCGTGGACACGGCCGATCTATTTGCTCTTTTAAGGGTGTTTATTTATGCCTCACCAAGGGACTGGCCACTTCATGGCGACCGCATTTAAACTCCTAAGTGATCAGATCGGTGTATTTGGGAGCCAGAGTATAACCATACAAAATGATGGCCCACTGGGCCATGATAGAGTACGGATCGCATCACTGGTAGCAGTGGGAATGGGCACACGGATGTGTTCGGAGCCATGTGCTTGCCGCATGGTTTTGCCCACCCCCGTCTGCACACGTCACTACTGTATTTCTATTTGAATACATGCATGTGTGTCATTGGTTCTTTTGAATGAATACAAGTGTCTGATTGGCTGATTCTAAAGTCAGCAGGCTCTTTTGTTATCGATGTGTTTAGTATAAATAAAGACCACCTGGCTACCTGGGCAGGATTGATATACTGATACCAACAACTGTTTGTGTTACTTGGAGAGAAAGCAGGGCGCGCTTTCCCGGAATTATATAAGAGAGTTTTTTGTGCTTTTAAGTGCAAAGAAATGAATTGCTTATAGGGAGAAGTTTAGATTTTCCCCGACAGTCTATCATTGGTGGCATCCATTCGTGCAATCCATTGTCCATTAGTGGTATCCATTGAGATCGGATACCAGTCTCACATCCCCAAACCAACAATATGAATATATGGTAGAGTGTTCCTAGATGCTCTATCATTGGTGGTATCCATTGGTGGTATCCATTGGTGGTATCCATTGTCCATGGTGGTATCCACTGAGATCAGATACGGTATGAATATATGAATATACAGTAGAGTGCCCCTAGATGCTCTATTACTGGTGGCATCCATTGATGACATCTTTTCAACCACAGGAGCATGGGGACTGTTGGGCCATTGGGCAAGTCATTTGTCATTAAATTTTCCCGCAATTGTTGGGTTGAGGTCAGCCAAGGTGTTCCCTTTTCATAATAAATTGCGAATTCCGTATGCCGCTAATATTATCGAATTCGATTTGTATTGTCTGTCCCTCCATGTGTGACCCTGCCCTGTCTACATCGGATCTCTCAGGAATCTCTGATGTACACAGTCCTTGTATCTTCAGTACATTCATCTATGCTGCGGGCGGAAGCCGGGCACTGCCAAGGTTCCAGCATTTCCAGGGTGAGGTCAGCCCTCTCGGCCTCTCTATTCCTCTCATTTTCCTTTAAGGTGGTTCTGTGCTGTAAACGTATTTTTTTCGCTGTATGTAATGTGACTATTTCAAGGAATTCAGCTTCTCTGACATCCTAATATATACATAATATGTCCCCGATGTCAAATACAACGGCTTCACAAAATCCAGACGAAAGCTTAGCAAATAAAAGGGGAAAAAAATCTTCCGTTATTTAAAGCAGGACGACTCTCGGTAATAAATTAGTGAGAAAAAATATTTGGAAAGATGAATGTCATAAGTTATGTGTGGATCTCGGGGCCGTCACTTAGGTAGCCCTGTGTGAGGATTGGGAAGGAGGAGGGCACCCCCCAACCTGGGGGAGAAAACCATGAACATTTTCCAGTGCTTTCATTGGGGGAGAAAGAGTCAGGTGAAAGGGCATGTCCATGCCTATCTACCCCCTAATCTACCTCTTCCCCTATAGTGTCCCATGTCCATGCCTATCTACCCCCTAACCTACCTCTTCCCCTATAGTGTCCCATGTCCATGCCTATCTACCCCCTAATCTACCTCTTCCCCTATAGTGTCCCATGTCCATGCCTAACTACCCCCTAACCTACCTCTTCCCCTATAGTGTCCCATGTCCATGCCTATCTACCCCCTAATCTACCTCTTCCCCTATAGTGTCCCATGTCCATGCCTATCTACCCCCTAATCTACCTCTTCCCCTATAGTGTCCCATGTCCATGCCTATCTACCCCCTAATCTACCTCTTCCCCTATAGTGTCCCATGTCCATGCCTATCTACCCCCTAATCTACCTCTTCCCCTATAGTGTCCCATGTCCATGCCTAACTACCCCCTAACCTACCTCTTCCCCTATAGTGTCCCATGTCCATGCCTATCTACCCCCTAATCTACCTCTTCCCCTATAGTGTCCCATGTCCATGCCTATCTACCCCCTAATCTACCTCTTCCCCTATAGTGTCCCATGTCCATGCCTATCTACCCCCTAATCTACCTCTTCCCCTATAGTGTCCCATGTCCATGCCTATCTACCCCCTAATCTACCTCTTCCCCTATAGTGTCCCATGTCCATGCCTATCTACCCCCTAATATACCTCTTCCCCTATAGTGTCCCATGTCCATGCCTAACTACCCCCTAACCTACCTCTTCCCCTATAGTGTCCCATGTCCATGCCTAACTACCCCCTAATCTACCTCTTCCCCTATAGTGTCCCATGTCCATGCCTATCTACCCCCTAATATACCTCTTCCCCTATAGTGTCCCATGTCCATGCCTATCTACCCCCTAATCTACCTCTTCCCCTATAGTGTCCCATGTCCATGCCTAACTACCCCCTAATCTACCTCTTCCCCTATAGTGTCCCATGTCCATGCCTATCTACCCCCTAATCTACCTCTTCCCCTATAGTGTCCCATGTCCATGCCTATCTACCCCCTAACCTACCTCTTCCCCTATAGTGTCCCATGTCCATGCCTATCTACCCCCTAATCTACCTCTTCCCCTATAGTGTCCCATGTCCATGCCTATCTACCCCCTAATCTACCTCTTCCCCTATAGTGTCCCATGTCCATGCCTATCTACCCCCTAATCTACCTCTTCCCCTATAGTGTCCCATGTCCATGCCTAACTACCCCCTAATCTACCTCTTCCCCCTATAGTGTCCCATGTCATGCCTAACTACCCCCTAACCCACCTCTTCCCCTATAGTGTCCCATGTCCATGCCTATCTACCCCCTAATCTACCTCTTCCCCTATAGTGTCCCATGTCCATGCCTATCTACCCCCTAATCTACCTCTTCCCCTATAGATCATGTCCTGTAGGGAAAAGCTGATTTTATTACACCTGTGACATCGCCGCCATCCTTGGAAAGTTCTTGTAGGGGTATCACCAGGGAGGTTCCTCACCACCATAACTACCTCTGCCAAGAGCCCGTTCCTACCCACAGTGTGGGCATTTTAGTTTTTCTTCTTCCTCATTTCTTTTTCTTTTCTTCTTTCTTTTCTTCTTTTTTCTCTTCTTCCCCTCTTTTTCTTTGTCCTTTTCTCTTCTTTCTTTTTTTTCTTTTTTTTCTCTATATTTTTTTCATTTTGTTCTCTCTTTCCCTCCTTATTTTTTCTCTTTCTCCTATTCTTTTTCTTTCATTTTTTTTTTTTTCCCTTTATTTTACCTATTCCCTTTTTATTTTTTTTTATGTCTTCCTAACTACCCCCTAAACTACCTCTTCCCCTATAGTGTCCCATGTCCATGCCTATCTACCCCCTAATCTACCTCTTCCCCTATAGTGTCCCATGTCCATGCCTAACTACCCCCTAATCTACCTCTTCCCCTATAGTGTCCCATGTCCATGCCTAACTACCCCCTAACCTACCTCTTCCCCTATAGTGTCCCATGTCCATGCCTATCTACCCCCTAATCTACCTCTTCCCCTATAGTGTCCCATGTCCATGCCTATCTACCCCCTAACCTACCTCTTCCCCTATAGTGTCCCATGTCCATGCCTATCTACCCCTAATCCTCCTCTCCCCAATATTGTGTCCCATGTCCATGCCTATCTACCCCCTAATCTACCTCTTCCCCTATAGTGTCCCATGTCCATGCCTAACTACCCCCTAACCTACCTCTTCCCCTATAGTGTGCCATGTCCATGCCTATCTACCCCCAAAACTACCTCTTCCCCTATAGTGTCCCATGTCCATGCCTATCTACCCCCTAATCTACCTCTTCCCCTATAGTGTCCCATGTCCATGCCTATCTACCCCCTAACCTACCTCTTCCCCTATAGTGTCCCATGTCCATGCCTATCTACCCCCTAATCTACCTCTTCCCCTATAGTGTCCCATGTCCATGCCTATCTACCCCCTAACCTACCTCTTCCCCTATAGTGTCCCATGTCCATGCCTAACTACCCCCTAATCTACCTCTTCCCCTATAGTGCCCCATGTCCATGCCTAACTACCCCCTAATCTAACTCTTCCCCTATAGTGTCCCATGTCCATGCCTAACTACCCCCCTATCTACCTCTTCCCCTAAACTACCTCTTCCATGTCCATGCCTATCTACCCCCTAATCTACCTCTTCCCCTAAGTGTCCCATGTCCATGCCTATCTACTAATCTACCTCTTCCCCTATAGTGTCCCATGTCCATGCCTATCTAACCCCTAACCTACCTCTCCCCTATAGTGTCCCATGTCCATGCCTAACTACCCCTAATCTACCTCTCCCCTATAGTGTCCCATGTCCATGCCTAACTACCCCCTAATCTCCCTCTCCCCTATAGTGTCCCATGTCCATGCCTAACTACCCCTAATCATACCTCTTCCCCCTATAGTGTCCCATGTCCATGCCTAACTACCCCCTAATCTACCTCTTCCCCTATATGTCCATGTCCATGCTAACTACCCCCTAATCTACCTCTTCCCCTATAGTGTCCATGTCCATGCCTAACTACCCCCTAATCTAATCTACCTCTTCCCCTATAGTGTCCCATGTCCATGCCTATCTACCCCTAATCAACCTCTTCCCCTATAGTGTATGACCATGCACTATCAAGCTAATCGACCCCCTAATCTACCTCTTCCCCTATAGGGTCCCATGCCATGGCCTATCTAATCAACCTCTTCCCTAAATGTCCATGCCTATCTACCCCCTAACCTACCTCTTCCCCTATAGTGTTCCCCATGTCCATCCTACACTATCAACTCCAATATTGTCCCCATGTCCAACTAACCCTAATCTACCTCTTCCCCTAAATGTCCATGCCTAACTAACCCCTTAACCCACCTCCTCCCCTATTTTGTCCCAACCCAAATGCAAGCCTATCTGACCCCCTAACCTACCTCTTCCCCGATCCAGTGTCCCATGACCATGGAACTATCTACCCCCTAATCTAAACTCTTCCGCCCTATATTTCCCTTGTCCATCCTATCTACTACCCCCTAACCTAAAAAAAATAAGGTGTCCCAAGTCCAGATCTACCTCTTCCCCTATAGTGGTCCCATGTCCAGGTCCTAACAACCCCTAATTCTTACCTCTTCCCCTATAGTGTCCCATGTCCATGCCTAACGAACCCCCTAAATACACCTCTTCCACCTATAGTGTCCCATGTCCATGCCTAACTACCCCCTAACTACCTCTTCCCCTAAAGTGGTCCCATGTCCATGCCTAACTACCCCTAAATCTACCTCTTCCCCCCAATAAGTGTATGTCCATGCCTATCAAACTCCCCTCATCTAAAAGTGTCCATGTCCATGTGCCTACTACCCCCTAAAAAAAACACTTTAAATGTCCCTCGCCTATCTAGCCCCCTAACACCTCTTCCCCATAGTGTCCCACCCCTATATGCCCCATGTCCAAGCCTATATACCCCCTAACCAAACCTCTTCCCCTAATTTAAAGTGTGCCTACTACCCACACTCGTCCCGTAATCTACCTCTTTCCCCTATAGTGTCCCATGTCCATGCCTATAGTACCCTAACTATCTACCCCTAATCTAACCTCTTCCCCTAATCCCCTACCTCTTATGCCCCCTATATGTGTCCCCATGTCCATGCCTAACCTCTTTCCCCTATTAATCCCCCTAATCATGTCCATGCCTATCTACCCCCTAATCTACCTCTTCCCCTATAGTGTCCCTGTCCATCCTATCTACCCCCTAACCCTACCTCTTCCCCTATACATGTCCATTGCCTAAATACTCTTCCCCTATAGTTGTCCCTATAGTGTCCCATGCCCTGCCTAACTACCCCCTATCCTACCTCTACCCCTATAGTGTCCCCATGTCCATGCCTATCTACCCCCTAAAAACCTACGCACGTCCCCCTAGTCCATGCCTAACAACCACCTCTACCCCCCCTAATCTAACAACCCCCGTAATACCTCTTCCTAAAGTGTCCCATATGTCCCATGTCCATGCCTAACTACCCCCTAATCTACAATAATGTCCATAGTGCCATGTCCATCCTAACTACCCCCTAATCTACCTCTTATCTAACCCCTAACACATGTCCATGCCTATCTACCCCTAAACAACTCTTCAGAGTCCCAAGTCCTCTCTACCCCTACCTATTAGTCCCATGTCCATGCCAATCTACCACTAACCTACCTTCATCCCCTATAATTCCCCATGTCCATGCCTAACTACACCCCTAATCATACCTCTTCCCCTATAAATGCCTAACACCCCCTAATGCTAACCACTTCCCCTATAGTGACCCATCCAAGCCTACTACTAAAAAACATCTAAAACTAAACTATCTAATAAATGTCTATAAACCTAACTACCCCCCCTAATCTACCTCTTCCCCCATAGTGTCCCATGTCCATGCCTATCTACCCCCTAAATCTACCCTAATATATACCCTACCTAGCCCCCTAACCTACTCTCCCTATAGATCAAGTGTCCTGTAGTCCCATGGAAAAGCATGATTTTATTACACCTGTGGGGGGCCGGGATCTTTGGAGTCAAGGCAGCTGTACCCACAGACATTTGTGTATGACCGCAAACTGAGAGTTATAGCCACAAAACAAGTCTTTTGGTGAAATACAGTGCCTTGAAAAAGTATTCATACCCCTTGAAATTTCCCACATTTTGTTACAAGCAAAACCATGAATGTATTTTATTGGGATTTTATGTGATGGACCAACACAAAGTGTCACATAATTGTGAAGTGGAAGGAAAATGATACAAATAAATATGTGAAAAGTGTGGGGGGGGAGGGGTATTTGTATGGCGCCCCCCGGAGTCAATACTTTGTAGAACCCCCTTTCTCTACAAGTCTTTTTGGGGGTGTCTCTACCAGCTTTGCCCATCTAGAGAGGACATTTCTGCCCATTCTTCTTCTTTGTAAAATATCTCCAGCTCTGTCAGATTGGATGGAGAGCGTCTGTGAACAGCAATTTTCAAGTCTTGCCACAGATTCTCAATGGGATTTAGGTCTGGACTGTGACTGGGCCATTCTAACACATGAATATGCTTTGATGTAAACCATTCCATTGTAGCTCTGGCTGTATGTTTCGGGTCGTTGTCCTGCTGGAAGGTGACCCTCCCCCCCCCCCAGTCTCAAGTCTTTTGCCGACTCTAACAGGTTTTCTTCTAAGATTGTCCTGTATTTGTCTCCATCCATCTTCCCATCAACTCTGACCAGCTTCCCTGCCCCTGCTGAAGAAAACCATCCCCACCACATGATGCTGCCACCACCATGTCTCACGGTGGGGATGGTGTGTTCAGGGAGATGGGCAGTGTTAGTTTCCCCCACACATAGCGTTTTGCTTTTAGGCCATAAAGTTGAATTTTGGTCTCATGTGACCAGATCACCTTCTTCCACATGTTTGCTCCCCTCCCCCACATGGCTTCTCACAAACTACAAACAGGACTTCTTATGACTTTCTTTCTCCAATGTCTTTCTTCTTGTCACTCTTCCATAAAGGGCAGATTTGTGGAGAACACGACTTAAGCCCCATACACACGGTCGGATTTTTTCATGGATTCTGTCCGATCGGACAATGTTGTTGAAACCATCGGACAGTGTACGTCGGATTGTCCGACGGACAAAGTCTTATCTCCTGCTGGATAGATTTGCCGACAACACGGTCCGATCACACCAAATCCGATCGTGTGTACGGTTGTCCGACCGGACAAAGTGCTACGCATGCTCAGATCACATTACAAGACCAAAGCTATTGGCTACCAGCCTCTACGTAGTCCCGTCGTAGGCAACGAACGTCACCACGTTCAGAATGATCGGATTTTCCGACAACTTTGTCTGACCGTGTGTATGCAACACCAACATCAGACAAAGTATGACGGACCTGGTCCTCGGATAATCTGCGCGTGTGTATGGGGCTTAATAGTTGTCCTGTGGACAGATTCTCCCCCCTGAGCTGTGGATCTCTGCAGCTCCTCCAGAGTTACCATGGACCTCTTGGCTCTTCTCTGATGAATGCTCTCCTTGCCCGGCCCGGTCAGTTTAGGTGGACGGCCATGTCTTGGTAGGTTTGCAGTTGTGCCATACTCTTTCCATTTTCTGATGATGGATTGAACAGAGCTCCGTGAGATGGTCAAAGCTTGGGAGATTTATCTATAACCTAACCCTGCTTTATACTTCTCCACAACTTTATCCCTGACCTGTCTGGTGTGTTCCTTGGCCTTCATGATGCTGTTTGTTCACTAAGGTTCTCTAACAAACCTCTGAGGGCTTCACAGAACAGCTGTATTTATACTGAGATTAAATCACACACAGGTGGACTCTATTTACTAATTAGGAGACTTCTGAAGGCAATTGGTTCCACTAGATTTTAGTTAGTTAGGGGTATCAGAGTAAAGGGGGCTGAATACAAATGCCCCCCCCCCCCACACTTTTCACATATTTATTTGTATCATTTATCATTTTCCTTCCACTTCACAATTATGTGACACTTTGTGTTGGTCCATCACATAAAATCCCAATAAAATACATTTATGTTTATGGTTGTAACATGACAAAATGTGGAAAATTTCAAGGGGTGCACGCAATACGGCCCTCAGGCTGCGTGGATTTCCCCTGTAGAAGCTGCAGGAGCGGCCGGCACTTTGTACAACGATTGAATTTATGTCTTGGCAGTAGCAGATGATTGGAGCCACGTTCTGCAGCTCAGCCCAACGCTTAAACTGTGTAAATAAAGTCTGGAGGACAGCGAGGATCGTGTGCAGAGGGAACGCTTCTTGTGCCGTCACAATGTTTTCAGGGTCAGAGAAAATGTATCTTGGCCTAAACATTACCCCCCCCCACCCCCGACGGACATCAATATCTGCGGCGTGTCTCTGGTAGCCGAGCTTTTATCTAGACAACAGTCTGAAAGGACATATTAAGAGGCGCGATCCTTCCACGGTGGTCCGTGACCCCAGAGTGCGCCTTTTTTGGCAAAGCTTCGATTTTGCAAATTTTAATAATCATAAGTCCATATAAAACGCTGTCATGTTGTTTAAATATTTGCTTTGCCCGGCCTCATTTATCAGTCTTTTATTCCCGTCCAGAACTGCAGGCGGAACTGCGCCGCACTCGGCGGCTGTTTGTTAACAAACTGGCCTTTCATCGAAGGTCAACATCAAACAATTATTGAGAGGCCCAGAATAAAGATGGATGCCACCACTTGGCAGATTGTTAGATAGTGGCAGGCGAGGAATCATACATGTCACGTGTGCGTTCTCCGCGTTCTCTGGGCGCACGCCGCACTCCCAACTGACTTGGTTAGAATAGATTAACGTTTTTAATCATTTTTTTTAGATATTGGTGAAAGTGATCTTCTTAATGTATATCATCAGACCAAGGTTTTGACCAAATGAGATGACCAAAATGTGTGTACACCAGTCCATCACACCTATATGAGGTTGGTGGACATCCCATTCCACAACCATGACCAGTAATATGGCCAGCTTTCTGGATATAAAAGCCACTCTTTTCTAAATGCTTTCGTGTTTTTGTGGAAATTGGTGTCCATTTGTGAGGTCAGGTTTAGAAGAGAAGACCTGGCTCACAACCCCAATTTCAGTTCATTCCAAAGGTGTTGAGTAAGGTTGAGGTCAGGGCTCTGTGCAGGCCAGTCCTCCACACCAAACTCGTCAAACCAGGTCTTTATGGAGCTGACTTTTCACACATGGCCACAGTGATGCTGGGACAGAAAAGGGCCTTCACCAAATTGTCTCAAATGTCTTTGTATCTGTCTCATGCCCAAATATTACCCAACGACACGCAAATAGTGCAATCCGATCTGGAGAGGGTCACAAGATATGAATGCACCAGGAAACCGACTTCAGTCCTCTATACACATCTCCTCAGAGTCTCCTCTCCAGATCTGTCAAAGCTCCGTCAGCGATGGACACAAGACATCCCGGCACTGGACTCCGAGGATCGGGAGGACATGTGGGACTTTCCCTTCAAAATCCTGGTCTGACTTTGAGACGTCTCATACAATACAAAATACTACACCGGGCATTCATCACCCCGTATATCACCCCGTATATCACCCCGTATATCACCCCATATATCACCCCATATATCACCCCGTATATCACCCCGTATATTACCCCGTATATCACCCCGTATATAACCCCGTATATCACCCCGTATATTAACCCGTATATCACCCCATATATCACCCCGTATATCACCCCGTATATCACCCCGTATATCACCCCGTATATTACCCCGTATATCACCCCATATATCACCCCGTATATCACCCCGTATATCACCCCATATATCACCCCGTATATCACCCCGTATATCACCCCGTATATCACCCCATATATCACCCCGTATATCACCCCATATATCACCCCGTATATCACCCCGTATATCACCCCGTATATCACCCCATATATCACCCCGTATATCACCCCATATATCACCCCGTATATCACCCCGTATATCACCCCGTATATCACCCCATATATCACCCCGTATATCACCCCGTATATTACCCCGTATATCACCCCGTATATCACCCCGTATATTACCCCGTATATCACCCCGTATATCACCCCGTATAGATTGCATAAAATGAGAACCTCCCTGTCCTCGGGGTGTTGGAGGTGTACTGGGGATCCGGGCGACTTTATACACATCTTCTGGTCCTGCCCAGTAATTACAAACTACTGGTCACACCCAGTGTCGGTCATCTTACTTTAAAAAAGTAATTAGTTACATTACAAATTACTTCTCCCAAAAAAGTAATTGCGTTCGTAACTCAGTTACTACATTGGAAAAGTAATTAGTTACTCAGCAAAGTAACTGACTTTTTTTTTTAATATTCTTAGGGGCGGGTCTAGTATTACTGTAAGCAAGGGGCGCGTTCCCCCCTGCACGTCTATTTCCCCTCTGTACCCCCCTGCACGTCTGTCCCCCCCCCACACACATATATCTGTTCCCCCTCTGTACCCCACTACACGTCTGCCCCCCCCCCCCACACACACATATATCTGTCCCCCCCAAACTCACGGATCGGATCATTTTTCGGATCAGCAAATAATAATTGAATTTGCAAAAACCTTTGAAAATTCCACCACCATAAAGCCCCCACTGTAATATTGGCTGGGTATAGCTGGGTACGGCTGAGCGTGGCTGGGTACGGCTGGGTATCACCGAGTACGGCTGGGTATCACCGAGTACGGCTGGGTATCACCGAGTACGGCTGGGTATCACCGAGTACGGCTGGGTATCACCGAGTACGGCTGGGTATCACCGAGTACGGCTGGGTATCACCGAGTACGGCTGGGTATTACCGAGTACGGCTGGGTATCACCGAGTACGGCTGGGTATTACCGTGTATGGCAGAGTATGGCAGAGTATGGCAGAGTATTGGCAGGGTATGACAGAGTATTGGCTGGGTATTGCAGAGTATGGCTGGGTATTGCAGAGTATGGCTGGGTATTGCAGAGTATGGCTGGGTATTGCAGAGTATGGCTGGGTATTGCAGAGTATGGCTGGGTATTGCGGGGTATTGCAGAGTATTGGTTGGGTATTGCAGAGTATTGGCAGAGTACTGGCTGGGTATTGGCAGAGTATTGGCAGGGTATTGCAGGGTGTTGCAGAGTATTGGCAAGGTATTGGCTGGGTATTGCAGAGTATTGGCAGGGTATGGAGGGATGGCTGCTGCCATCTGATCTCTCCCCTCCACTGTACAGATCTGTACACAGAGGGGAGACCGACGTCATCTTGACGCCGGTTTGTTTACAAGTGATCGCTCCGTCATTTGACGGAGCAATCACATTGTAAAGGGCAGACGGGTGCACCAAGATGGCCGCCGCTCCGGAGCTAGGCCGGAGCCACGGCCTTTCCTAAGGCCGCGGACGGCTCCGCGGATCGCGGCTGGTAATTGCGGTAACACCACCCCAGTAATGGGAACGGTGTTACCGCGAGGGGACGAGTAATCAGTTAGATTACTCGTACCCTCTAAAGTAACGGCGTTACGTAACGCCGTTTACTTTAGCGGCGTTAGTTCCATCACTGGGAACAAGTACTATCTGTAATACAAGAAGTGGTGGCAATAGATATAGCCCCGCCCCTGCAGATCTGCCTTCTAGGCTTAGTAGAAGAATTAGCCCCCAGGATAGCGGAGAGAACTCTGATAGGACCAAAATAGAGGATGCCCCAAATGGCTGGCCGAGGCCTCCACGGCAAAAAAATGTATATCGTATTCCCCATGGTTTTTTTTTGGCAGGAATGAAGATCAGTTTTTATGAGATCAAAGAGGTTTTATTTAGTAATAGATGAAAAGGTGACAAGCATAGAATTGCGTATAGGGTAAATGCGAGCTCTGGTTTACACGATAGCAATATTCCAATAGGTACAGGCCAAGTAAATACAGAGAAATATGTAACAATGAATTGTAATTATAAAAGTCTTTTTAGGAAAAATACATTTGATGAGCAGTTCATCTGATGTAGAACACCCCTCAGCCCCGATGCATTTCGACCCTATTTAGGGTTTTTTGGTCTTCTTCA
Organism: Lithobates sylvaticus; assembly: GCA_028564925.1. Lineage (NCBI taxonomy): Eukaryota > Metazoa > Chordata > Amphibia > Anura > Ranidae > Lithobates > Lithobates sylvaticus. The sequence continues at coordinate 201,794,201 of CM053037.1, read as the reverse complement.
GGGGGAAGAACATAGAAAAGGGGGGTAACTTTGTTACATTTCTGTGAAACAGCAGAGAAAAATGTGTCAAATATTATTGTATTCAATATAGTTAATATTTAAATGTAGCGTTTCATGTCCATTTCCTCCACGGTAACCGCAGACTGATTGAGCGTGTGCATAACGCCACTCTACGGGTGGAGGCGATTTTGATACGTTGGGTGTTTTTTTTTTGTAATGTAATCTCTGATACGGGTTTATTTGAAATCTATTATTGTCCCCTGTTGGGCCTCGACTGAAAGATTTGGTTTCCACTTCACAATTATGTGACACTTTGTGTTGGTCCATCACATAAAATCCCAATAAAATACATTTATGGTTTTGGTTGTAACAAAATGTGGGGAATTTCAAGGGGTGTGAATACTTTTTCCAGGCACTGTAGCTGTATATAAAATGCACTTTTTATCTTTCAAAAATTGTTTCCCAGCACTAAACCTTTCATCCAATTTCTAAATTGCTGCATTTGTAAATTTCAAAAGCCAATATAAAGGAATCGTAGTGGTATAAAAAAAAAAGCACTTGTGGGTTTAAGTAATACATTTTTTGTGTAGCATTCTCCTTTAGGGGGCGTGGCAGGGGGTGTGTCCTATGCCTACATACTTTTGCTAATAGGTGTGTAGGTTGGGAGGTGTGTGTGCTAGTAGGTTTGCCTCAAGGGCCACTGAGGTCTCCAGAGCATCTCCGTCTCCATCTCCATCTCGCACCCGACTCCCCATGTTGGCCTGACCCATTCATATTTAAGGGCTCACTTATCCCCCTGCCAGGCCCACCATCTAGGGATTGGCTAAGCTCCCCTAAATATGCAGAACAACTCACCTATCCTCCGCCCTCCAGCTTATAGAATATTCTCCTACTTTCTAGAACCAGGGGGAGGCACCAGAGAGCTGTAGAGTCACCCAGCCCTGAACTCTAGTAAACCCAGATTTAGACTGACAGGTTTTAAACATGAGTCAGAGTATACATTTCCCTGTACTCACACTAGAGGGTGCTACATATAATTTCTGGCAGAAGTTGTTCAGGAATAATGCTAGCTGCATTGTCTGACATTTCTAATCCTATAATATCCTCTTCAGTGATAGCCGTATTCGATTGTTGCAGGAGATGGACTGGCTTTCTCCTCCTAGTTCTGGATACACGTTTCTTGCTGATTTGCTCTTCTCCAGATCACTTTGTATTGTGTGACCTTCATATTGGATCACCAATGTCCCTAACTGTAGTTTTCCCATTCAATCTTTTCCGGAATGCGGTTCTCCTAAAGAGCAGAACGTTCCATCCAGCCAAAGACGGGACCTACTCCAGGGCACCAGTTTACACAATCATGCTGCGTACACACGAGCGTTTTTTCCAACGGAGTTGCGCTCAAGCTGTCTTCCCTACACAGGATCACACCAAAGTCCGACCGTCCAGAACGCGGTGACGTAAAACACGTACGACGGGACTAGAAAAAGGAAGTGCAATGTCCAGTAGCCAATAGCTGCCGTCTCGTACTTGCTTCAGAGCATGCGTTGTTTTTGGTGCGTCAGAACAGCGTACAGACGACCGGTTTTAGGAATCCGTCGGTTCCGTCGGAAATATTTAACCGCTTCCCGACCGCTTCCCGACCGCCTCACGCAGATATACTGTGGCAAAATGGCACGGGCAGGCAAAATCACGTACCTGTACGTGGCCCTTTAATTGCCTGCCCATGGGTCGCGGGCGCTCGTGACCCGATCGGGAGCTCCGTGACTCCGACCGCAGGACCAGCGGACCCGATCGCCGCTGGTGTCCCGCGATCGGGTCACAGAGCTGAAGAACGGGGAGAGGTCTGTGTAAACAAACCTCTCCCCGCGCTTCCTACTCTGCCTGTCATTGATTGGCTGTTCCCGGTCATCGGGAAAGCCGATCAATGACGTCAGACGTCAGCCCCGCCCCCTAATGTAAAAAAACACACACACGTCACAGCCCATAACCCCTCCCCTCCCCCTAGTGGTTAACTCTTTCACTACAACTGTCATTTATACAGGAATCAATGCATTTAAATAGCACTGATTGCTGTATAAATGACAATGGTCCCAAAAATGTGTCAAAAATGTCCGATGTGTCCGCCATAATGTCGCAGTCACAATAAAAATCGCTGATCGCCACCATTACTAGTAAAAAAAAAAAATATTAATAAAAATGCTATAAAACTATCCCCTATTTTGTAAACGCTATAACTTTTGCGCAAACCAATCAATAATCGCTAATTGCGATTTTTTTTTTTACCAAAAATATGTAGAAGAATACGTATCGACCTAAACTGAGGGAAAATAATGTTTTTTTTATATATTTTTTGGGGATATTTATTATAGCAAAAAGCAAAAAATATTGCATTGTTTTCAAAATTGTCGCTCTATTTTTGTTTATAGCGCAAAAAATAAAAACCGCAGGGCGATCAAATACCACCAAAAGAAAGCTCTATTTGTGGGAAAAAAAGGACGCCAATTTTGTTTGGGAGCCACGTCGCACGACCGCGCAATTGTCAGTTAAAGCGACGCAGTGCCGAATCGCAAAAAGGGGCTGGTCCTTTGGCTGCCAATTGGTCCGGGGCTGAAGTGGTTAAAACATGTTCTATTTCTAGGTCCGTCAGACAAGTCCGATGAGGCGCACACACGATCGGGATATCGGATGAAAAGATTCCGTCTGACATTTTCTGTCGGACATTCCCCTCGTGTGTGCGCGGCATTACAGTACAAATAAAAAATGGGAATCGCATTTCCAACTCACCTAGTACTGAATCCCGGGACCGCGCCCAAGGAATTCAGGACTGTATTATAGCGTGTAAAAGTCTTTGACTTGCGTAGAAACACGGACAATCTGGAGAAGGAGAATGAAATCCAAAGCCGTGGCGGCTCGTCCACTTGTGTTTGGGGTTTTAGGTTTCACATAATATCTCATTTGTCATTTCTTCCCCTGCCAGCGCTCGGGATTTTACGATGCCGTCCTCGAGCTGCTATATAAATAAGAGACATTAGTGCTATTATTTCACTGTTTTAACTGATTATTATTTTACAGTTTATTACAAGCGGCTTTCATCATCTGCAGACCCCGAACGATATTTACATTTTGTTCCTGAGCTGATCTCTGGTACCGGAGCCAATCAATGAGGAAAAGCACCTCCAGTAACCCTTCGCATGCCGCGTTCACCATCAAATCTCTGAACCAGCTTCCAGCATTACAAAGTAAACCAACGTCTTCAGAACGATGGTGCAAAGGGCGCTAATTATGTAGAAAGTGCAGTAGCTGACAACATCCAAAATGGCTCTGAATATAGAAATGTTTATCCAACTGTCCATCCGGAGCTGCAGGTTAATAACCAAAATATGGCCTAAATATGGAGCCATTTAACCAACTGTCATCCAGAGCCTCTGCTTTATAGACCAGACACACATGGGCGTCCACAGAACTTTTTTCAGGGGGGGGCATCATTTTAGGGTCACCCATGCACCGCCCCTTTTCGACAATGTCATTATCACATTATTATGGTCAGAGTCTGCAGACATAGTACAGTCCCTGGGATAAGTAATGGGTAATGGCCAACAGGCTCTCTTACCAGACCCAGCAAAACTACAGCAGTGATCCCTCCGGCTAGATGATCGTTCACTCTGGGTACCCCGGGGGGCGACACTGGTCAGTAGTGTAGCATGTCTGTACCCTGGTAGTGGCTCAGTCTTTCTCTCTCTGGTGGCACTGGACAGCGTGGCTCTCTCTCTGGTGGCACTGGGCAGCGTGTCTCTCTCTCTCTGGTGGTGCTGGGCAGCATGGCTCTCTCTCTGGTGGTGTTGGGCAGCGTGGCTCTCTCTCTGGTGGTGTTGGGCAGCGTGGCTCTCTCTCTGGTGGTGTTGGGCAGCGTGGCTCCCTCTGGTGGTGTTGGGCAGCGTGGCTCTCTCTCTGGTGGTGCTGGGCAGCGTGTCTCTCTCTCTGGTGGTGCTGGGCAGCGTGTCTCTCTCTCTGGTGGTGCTGGGCAGCATGGCTCTCTCTCTGGTGGTGCTGGGCAGCATGGCTCTCTCTCTGGTGGTGTTGGGCAGCGTGGCTCTCTCTCTGGTGGTGCTGGGCAGCGTGGCTCTCTCTCTGGTGGCGCTGGGCAGCGTGGCTCGCTCTCTGGTGGTGTTGGGCAGTGTGTCTCTCTCTCTGGTGGTGCTGGGCAGCGTGTCTCTCTCTCTGGTGGTGCTGGGCAGGGTGGCTCTCTTTCTGGCTTCTGCCCAGCACACTCCTCGTTCTTTGTCCTGTTGCACTCTCTTTTTCCAGGTTGCAGTCTCTCAATCTCTCTCTTGATCGAGCTGTAGCCTCCTCCCTGTGGAAAATTGGGCAGCCAAGCTTTGGGACTACATATCCCATGATGCTCTCCTCTCCTAGTCTCCTTTGATTGGCCCCCAGTTATGGCCAATAGGGAAGGAATGGAGTGGGCAGGAAGCTGGGCGGGGAACCTGGTGAGAGCCGCCGTCTCTTCTCCCTGACAGGAGAGGGGGAAACCTCTGACAGCCCGCAGCTCGCCTTTCTCCTGTCACAGCGCCGCCGAGTTCTCTGCTGGACTGAGCAGGGAAAAGAGCCGAAGTCACACTACACTGATGGGGGGGCCTGACAGCACCATGATGGTGTCACCCCACTGGCGGGTGGCACCCGGGTGCCGGCTGCCTGCCCCCAATAGCGACGCAACTGTGCTGAATTTAAGATCCGATCCCTGATTCCAGGGTGGGGGGGGGGGGGGGCACTTGACCCCCCTTGCCCCTACCTGCGGACGCCCATGCAGATACAGTATAGCCTAAATATAGAGCCAAATTAACCATCTGTCCACCCTGAACCATTTGTTTATAGTCCAAACACATTCTAAATACTGAGCCATTTATCCAACTGTCCATCCAGAGCCTCTGGTATACAGCCCAGGTAGAGCATAAATATAGAACCAGTTACCTAATTGTCCATCAAGAGGCTTTGCTTTATAGCCCCGATACATCCTACATATGAGGCCATTATCCACTGGAGCCTCTGGTTTATAGCCCAAACAAAGGCTAAATACAGAGACATTTATCCAACTGTCCATCCAGATCCACTGGTTTATGGCACTGGTACAGCCAACATTTAGAGCCATTTATCCAACTGTCTGTTCAGAGCCTCTGCTTTATAGTGCAGATACGGCCTAAAAATAGAGACATTTAACCAACTGTCCTTCCAGAGCCTCTGGACTTTAGACGGGATCCATCCTAAATATGAAGCCATTTATCCAGCTGGTCACCCAGAGACGTTTCTCCAAATGTCTATCCAGAGATGCTGGTTTATGGACCATATCAGATAAAGCCCAATATATGGCCACAAGTGCCTTTCTGCCTATTGATCTGCATTATATGGGGCACAAAAAAAGCTTCGGCTTCCCGGGGAGAACAAAATATAAATCTTCAAAGATATTTGGAATAAAGTTCGGCCCTTTTTGCTCTTTCCATAGAGTTGGTTGGTTTCTTGCTGTCGACGCCCTCGAGAAGAAGTCGGAAATGACGAAACGCGTCAGGGCGTAGGTCAACAGGAAGTGACGTCACTACGCTTGCGGTCCACTGTGCGTTCCACAGACACCAGGAAGGAGAGACGCCGCCAGCATACACAGCGGAACTCGTTGATCCATATCCTGCTAGGTGGAAGGAACCCAGGCACAGTAGATGTTTTACATTTAACCAATGCTCATTGTTTTTTATCTTTTGGTACGCAGCTATTATTAGGGGGATCCTTGTTTTTAAAGGGAAAGTGTTTAAATAAAAATCTTTTAGCAGTATTACACTATGTGGCCCTCCATTTGTTTTTCACACATTATGTAACCGCGCTGGTGGAGTGCTGATCAAGGGATGCTGGATTGAAGGTCTGATATTCTGGTCTTACAACCGCGCTGGTGGAGTGTTAAGCCCCATACACACGGTCGGACAATCCGAGGACCAGGTCCGTCGGACCAGGTCCGTCATACTTTGTCCGACACTGGTGTTGCGTACACACGGTCGGACAAAGTTGTCGAAAAATCCGATCATTCTGAACGTGGTGACGTTTGTTGCCTACGACGGGACTACGTAGAGGCTAGTAGCCAATAGCTTTGGTCTTGTAATGTGATCTGAGCATGCGTGGCACTTTGTCCGTCAGGAATTTGATACACACGATCTGATTTGGTGTGATCGGACCGTGTTGACGGCAAAGATTTCCAGCAGGAGATAAGACTTTGTCCGTCGGACAATCCGACGAACACTGTCCGATGGTGCCTACACACGGTCTGATTTTTCGACAACCTTGTCCGATCGGACAGAATCCATGAAAAAATCCGACCGTGTGTATGGGGCTTAAGGGTCTGATGTTGGAGGAGAAGGCCCCTTTTGGTATAACTACAGGCTTACTATAAATTGATTTCTGGTGCAGCCCCATAAGGGGACGAATCCCTCACGAGGTGAAAGTGTATGGTGGTCGGATCACTGAAGGATTATCAATTTAGAACTGTTATCTACACCATCCGGGAATTGTCACTTATTGTATTTCTGCAACTTGCTTGATCAGATTTGCAAGCATCTTTTATATGTGGACTTTAGACACGAATTTCCATAGTTGTAGTTTATTTATTTTTTCACCTTATTTATTGTTCACTTTTATTATTTTATTCATTGATTCACTCATTGTTTTTTATCACACTCACCTGACCCATATATTTATTTATATAACTTATTTATTTATTTAGCACATGGTCACTTTATTGAGAGTGTATATTTATTTTCTCATATCATATCATTTGAGAAACCTTTACAATAGCGCTGCTACAAAGTTCTTTTTTGAGTGGACTAAGCGCAGTCCACCAAATGATTTTTGTATGCCTCTCCTGGTTTCTTGCTGTGCCCACATCTTCTCCGTCATCTTTCAGTAACAAGTATTGTCTGCCCAGCTTGAGCCGTTATCACTGACTGTTTGTTTAGAGCAGACCGTCTCCCACACTCCGGGGAAACTCTCCGGTGCCAAGACAGGCGGCATGTGCCAAGCATATGCCACGTAAGTGGCGGGACATGGGTCCTTCTGATGACGTGGATTTTGCTGCCCTTTGGGTGCCAGGCAAACGTTTTCCCGAGTTCTCATAAAGTCATTGTGTGGGAGATTTATGATGGTTTATATATGACTGAGGATCGTTCTAGAGCGCCGCCGCCGCGACTTCCTGCAATATGGTGGAAGAGTGGGGTGATGGGAAGGTTGGAGCCCTCTCATGTGACCACAGCTTCCAATGGTTGGTGGGGGAGGCTCTGGGCCTTGGAGGACATTTTATAAATGATGATTGATTTTTACATCGTCGTCAAGGTTGTCATGTGACCATCGTGTGCCCCTTTAATTCCGCCACCTCTTGGTATATCTCAATGTATTTACATTCCGTTCCAAACAAAGATCTGAATGGATTCCAATCACTCGTCGTGTCCTCCAAACCAGACTTGTCACCTCGTTATTGTAAGATGAAAGATCTCATTAATTCCCCCGTCCACACGGTCACCTTATCCGTATATTCAGGACACCCCTCCCCCCACCAGACTATTGTGATAGGATAGTCACTAGAGAAGGTGAACCAATGATGGAGGTGGAGACAAGACAAAGCAAATGTTACCTAATCTGAAGCTTCCATTAACCTGACAAGTCTGTAAGAATACAGCGCCATGGAAAAGTATTCATACTAGGGGCTGTGGAAATTAAAGATTAATTCCTTGATTAATATTTTTGATCGATCAAAATTCTTTCGATCGGTACTCACCTCTCCGCCGGCTTCCGGGTCTTCAGGGAGTTTCGTCGGAGATCCGGTGACATCACCGGACTCCTCCCCCCTTCCCCAAGTGCCTCCGTCTGCTAACGAAGGGAAGGGGGGAGGAGTCCGGTGACATCACCGGACTCCTCCCCCCTTCCCCAAGTGCCTCCGTCTGCTAACGAAGGGAAGGGGGAGGAGTCCGGTGACATCACCGGACTCCTCCCCCCTTCCCCAAGTGCCTCCGTCTGCTAACGAAGGGAAGGGGGGAGGAGTCCGGTGACATCGAAGTTCTGATTGAACGTAACGCGTACGGGGAGGAGCTATGCAGGGCGTCACCCGCTGCTGCCCTACGGAACTAACACGATTGTCGGCTTTACATGCTGTGAACTGTGAAGTCAAGTCATGGATTGTGGAAAGTAACTAGTGTCGGGTGATTGTATATAGTGTATACCACATTTACCACTGACTAATGCAGAGCTGCAATGCAAAGAGATCAGATAAAAGTAGTTGGATCTGTATGTGCGTTATAATCAATCTAAATTAGTCGATTAATCGATTAAAAAAAAAATCGATTAATCAAACACGAAAATTTTAATCAGTAAAAGCCCCTAATTCATACCCCATGAAATGTCCCACATTTTGTTACAACCAAAACCATAAATGTATTTTATTGGGATTTTATGTGATGGACACAAAGTGTCACATAATTGTGAAGTGGAAGGAAAATGATACAAATAAATATGTGAAAAGTGTGGGGGGGGGGGGCATTTGTATGGCGCCCCCCGGAGTCAATACTTTGTAGAACCCCCTTTCTCTACAAGTCTTTTTGGGGATGTCTCTACCGGCTTTGCCCATCTAGAGAGGACATTTCTGCCCCATTCTTCTTCTTTGTAAAATATCTCAAGTTCTGTCAGATTGGATGGAGAGCGTCTGATCAGCAATTTTCAAGTCTTGCCACAGATTCTCAATGTGATTTAGGTCTGGACTGTGACTGGGCCATTCTAACACATGAATATGCTTTGATCTAATCCCTTCCATTGTAGCTCTGGCTGTATGTTTCGGGTCGTTGTCCTGCTGGAAGGTGACCCCCCCTCCCCCCCAGTCTCAAGTCTTTTGCCAAATGTAACAGGTTTTCTTCTAAGATTGTCCTGTATTTGTCTCCATCCATCTTCCCATCATCTCTGACCAGCTTCCCTGTCCCTGCTGAAGAAAAGCATCCCCACCACATGATGCTGCCACCACCATGTCTCACGGTGGGGATGGTGTGTTCAGGGGGATGGGCAGTGTTAGTTTTCCCCACACATAGCGTTTTACTTTCAGGCCATAAAGTTGAATTTTGGTGTCATGTGACCAGATCACCTTCTTCCACATGTTTGCTCCCCTCCCCCACATGGCTTCTCACAAACTACAAACAGGACTTCTTATGACTTTCTTTCTCCAATGTCTTTCATGATGTTGTTTGTTCACTAAGGTTCTCTAACAAACCTCTGAGGGCTTCACAGAACATCTGTATTTATACTGAGATTACATGACACACAGGTGGACTCTATTTACTTCTGAAGGCAATTCACAAATGCTCTTCTTGAAGAATGGTCAAACATTCCCATAGACACCCTCCTAAACCTTGTGGACGGCCTTCCCAGAAGAGGTGAAGCTGTTATAGCTGCAAAGGGCCAACTCCATATTGAACCCTCCGGACTAAGACTGGGGGGTCATTAGAGGTCATGTGTGTGTAAAGGCAGGCGTCCCAATACTTTTGGGAATATAGTGTATAAGATTCGGCTCCAAACTGAGCCCAGATCCGTTCCTCTCATCACTGGGGTCAATTACCATCTTCTTTCTTCTCGATTGAATAAAACTGAAAGACGATGATCGGCATCCACAGCGACAATCAGAAACAAGAGCAAAGGGAAGGAGAAGGTCCATCTGGTCGGCGTTATGTATAATTTGGGCTCTCCGAGAAAAGCCCCCGATACAAATTCAGGTTTTATTGCAGCCTTTGTAGCTGTGCCAGCACGGACAAGAACCCATCACAAGGAACACGCCGTCCTCTAGGGCTTTACACCAAAATAAAAAGCATTAAACACTCAAAAACAAGGTAATCAAATTTGGAGGATTTTACGGCAGAAGTCAAACTACCTCGACTTTGTAGATGATAAAAGATTTGAAGGTTTTCTGATATCGGAAAATTCAGCGTGAAATTCAAATTTCACAATCTATGGGGGATGGGGGAGTCCGGGCTGAAGTAACAAAGCTGGGAGTTTGTAGATAGAGGAAGGTTCAAATCTGTAACCCATTTCACTTTATATATGAGGGGCGCAGACAAAAGTAAAAGCCCGCCAGAGGACAAGGTGGGCGGTAGGTGGGTGGTAGGTGGGTTGTAGGTGGGTGGGTGGTAGGTGGGTGGTAGGTGGGCGGTAGGTGGGTGGTAGGTGGGTGGGTGGTAGGTGGGTGGTAGGTGGGTGATTGGGTGGGGGGTAGGTGGGTGGTAGGTGTGTGATTGGGTGGGCGGTAGGTGGGTGGTAGGTGGGCGGTAGGTGGGTGATTGGGTGGGGGGTAGGTGGGCGGTAGGTGGGTGGTAGGTGGGTGTTAGGTGGGTGATTGGGTGGGTGGTAGGTGGGTGGTAGGTGGGTGATTGGGTGGGCGGTAGGTGGGCGGTAGGTGGGTGGTAGGTGGGTGGTAGGTGGGTGATTGGGTGGGCGGTAGGTGTGTGGTAGGTGGGTGGTAGGTGAGTGATTGGGTGGGCGGTAGGTGGGCGGTAGGTGGGTGGTAGGTGGGCGGTAGGTGGGTGGGTGGTGGGTGGGTGGTAGGGGGGTGGTGGGTGGGGTAGGTAGGTGGGGCGGGGGGTGGGTGGGTGGTAGGTGGGTGGTAGGTGGGTGATTGGGTGGGTGGTAGGTGGGTGATTGGGTGGGCGGTAGGTGGGTGGTAGGTGTGTGGTAGGTGGTGATTGGGTGGGGGTAGGTGGGGGTAGGGTGGGTGATTGGTGGGTGGTAGGTGGGTGGAGGTGGTGGGTGGGGTGGGGGTAGGTGGGTGATTGGGTGGGCGGTAGGTGGGTGGTAGGGGGTGGGCGGTAGGTGGGTGATTGGGTGGGCGGGGTGGGGGTAGGTGGGTGGTAGGGGGGGGGGTGATTGGGGGGGTGGGGTAGGTGGGGGTGGTGGGGGGGGTGGGGCGGTAGGTGGGGTAGGTGGGGGTAGGGTGGGGGGGGGGGGGTGGGGGTAGGGGGTGGGGGGGGTAGGTGGGTGGGGTAGGTGAGTGGTAGGGGTAGGTGGGGTGGGGGTAGGTGGTGGGTGGGGTGGGGGTGGGGGTAGGTGGGGTGGGTGGTAGGGGGTGGGGTAGGGGGGGTGGGTGGGGGGTGGGGGTGGTGGGTGGGGGTGGGTGGTAGTGGGGGGGGGTGGGGGTGGGGGTGGGGGTGGGGGGTGGGGGGGGTAGGTGGGGGGTGGGTAGGTGGGTGGGGTAGGTGGGTGGTAGGTGGGTGGTAGGTGGGTGGGGGGGGTAGGTGGGTGGTAGGTGGGTTGTAGGTGTGTGGTAGGTGGGTGATTGGGTGGGCGGTAGGTGGGTGGTAGGTGGGTGGTAGGTGGGTGATTGGGTGGGGGGTAGGTGGGTGGGGTAGGTGGGTGGTGGTGGTGGTAGGTGGGTGGGGGGTGGGTGGGTGGGGGGGGGTAGGTGGGTGGTAGGTGGGTGATTGGGTGGGGGGTAGGTGGGTGGTAGGTGGGCGGTAGGTGAGTGGTAGGTGGGTGGTAGGTGGGTGATTGGGTGGGTGGTAGGTGGGCGGTAGGTGGGTGAGAGGGGAGAGTGAGAAGGGAGAAGCCCCTTCAGTAGGTTATGTCTGATGGTGGATACCGGTGGTGAACCCTCGTAGAGCCTTTCTGGTGGTTTCCACATGTAGACTTGGAATATTAGGAATTAAGACTCTCGATGTTCAAAAGAATGGAAGTTGGATGGTAAATTATGAGGCTTTTATTGAGAATAGTGACAAGTATATCTGGCCGACATTTTTCGGGAGAAAAGGACTCTCCCTTCTTCAGGGCTGATGCTTCTATTACATAGGAGTGAGTCTCACGCTGGTTATATATTTGCAAGTTGTGGAGGTAAAACAGACAAAGTGACAGCTGAGGTTCCAGGGGCGGCTACATGGGAAGCCAACTAATTGCTGCCCCTGGAACCTCAGCTGTCACTTTTACAGGGTTAATCTTTCCTATTATTCCAAGTCAAAGGATTGGAAGGAATGACGTCCCAGGGGCCAGATGAGGACAAGCAAAGGGCCAGATACAGTAAGGCCCATGGACCACAGCTTAGGGACTATTGTCTTAGATGTTTCCTTGGATGTTCCTTCTGACCCCAATACAGACCCAGAGGAAATCTCCCCATTGTGGGAGGAGCAGAGACACAAACTACTGCGGGAAATCTCCCCATTGTGGGAGGAGCAGAGACACAAACTACTGCGGGAAATCTCCCCATTGTGGGAGGAGCAGAGACACAAACTACTGCAGGAAATCTCCCCATTGTGGGAGGAGCAGAGACACAAACTACTGCGGGAAATCTCCCCATTGTGGGAGGAGCAGAGACACAAACTACTGCAGGAAATCTCCCCATTGTGGGAGGAGCAGAGACACAAACTACTGCGGGAAATCTCCCCATTTGTGGGAGGGGCAGAGACACAAACTACTGCGGGAAATCTCCCCATTGTGGGAGGGGCAGAGACACAAACTACTGCAGGAAATCTCCCCATTGTGGGAAGGGGCAGAGACACAAACTACTGCAGGAAATCTCCCCATTGTGGGAGGGGCAGAGACACAAACTACTGCAGGAAATCACCCCATTGTGGGAGGGGCAGAGACACAAACTACTGCAGGAAATCACCCCATTGTGGGAGGGGCAGAGATACAAACTACTGCAGGAAATCTCCCCATTGTGGGAGGGGCAGAGACACAAACTACTGCAGGAAATCACCCCATTGTGGGAGAAGCAGAGACACAAACTACTGCAGGAAATCTCCCCATTGTGGGAGGGGCAGAGATACAAACTACTGCAGGAAATCTCCCCATTGTGGGAGGGGCAGAGACACAAACTACTGCAGGAAATCACCCCATTGTGGGAGAAGCAGAGACACAAACTACTGCAGGAAATCTCCCCATTGTGGGAGGAGCAGAGACACAAACTACTGCGGGAAATCTCCCCATTGTGGGAGGGGCAGAGACACAAACTACTGCAGGAAATCTCCCCATTGTGGGAGGGGCAGAGACACAAACTACTGCAGGAAATCTCCCCATTGTGGGAGGGGCAGAGACACAAACTACTGCAGGAAATCACCCCATTGTGGGAGAAGCAGAGACACAAACTACTGCAGGGAATCTCCCCATTGTGGGAGGGCAGAGACACAAACTACTGCAGGAAATCTCCCCATTGTGGGAGGGGCAGAGATACAAACTACTGCAGGAAATCTCCCCATTGTGGGAGGGGCAGAGACACAAACTACTGCAGGAAATCTCCCCATTGTGGGAGGGGCTGAGACACAAACTACTGCAGGAAATCTCCCATTGTGGGAGGGGCAGAGACACAAACTACTGCAGGGAAATCTCCCCATTGTGGGAGGGGCTGAGACACAAACTACTGCAGGAAATCTCCCCATTGTGGGAGGGGCAGAGACACAAACTACTGCAGGAAATCTCCCCATTGTGGGAGGGGCAGAGACACAAACTACTGCAGGGAAATCACCCCAGTGTGGGAGGGGCTGAGACACAAACTACTGCGAGGAAATCTGTCTTGAGTGCATCTCAGACAGGGCAGAGTTCAGAAAATTCAATATGCAGGTATTGTATATGTAAGGCTAAAGATGGAAGAAGATTTGGTAAGTAGGACATTTATTTATGGGGATGGTGGGGATCCGCGATGGGGGGATGGTGGGGATTCGCGATGGGGGGATGGGGTGTGCGATGGATTTGTAGTTTTCTCTCCTCCGTAATTGTTGACCGAAGAACAATAAAGATCTCGGACAGCTCGGTGGAGCCAGCGGACTATTAATCTCCGGGACCCGCATGGCCTTGAACTTCACAGCTTAATCAGGATTGTATTAATGCCACTTAAATCAGGATGTAAGAAGAGGAGAATTCCAGGAATTCTGTGATATAAACGATATTTATAGAACTGTGAATGACTGCAGGAGAGCCGCAGTATCTAAAGATAGGACACAAGTCTTTTTCCACTGCTTATCACGTTAGCCGAGCCGCTCGCTGGAATCATGTCGAAGCTTGCACTCTAATCCATGATAGCGACTCCGATTTATGTATCTCTCCGAGCTTAGAGAACCATGTCCAGGGGGGCCACAGAGGGGCCACAGGGTGCAAATAGTTTTTATACTTCTAATTGTCTCTGACCCATCCAAGGTCTACACCAGAGAGCCCACCTGAAATACTCCTCTCCTTCCTCTATAACTCTCCTCTCCTGAAATACTCCTCTCCTGAAATACTCCTCTCCTTCCTCTATAACTCTCCTCTCCTGAAATACTCTGCTGGAGGACTCTGCTCCTTCCTCTATAACTCTCCTCTCCTGAAATACTCTGCTCTGCTGGAGGACTCTGCTCCTTCCTCTATGACTCTCCTCTCCTGAAATACTCTGCACTGCTGGAGGACTCTGCTCCTTCCTCTATAACTCTCCTCTCCTGAAATACTCCTCTCCTTCCTCTATAACTCTCCTCTCCTGAAATACTCATCTCCTTCCTCTATAACTCTCCTCTCCTGAAATACTCCTCTCCTTCCTCTATAACTCTCCTCTCCTGAAATACTCATCTCCTTCCTCTATAACTCTCCTCTCCTGAAATACTCATCTCCTTCCTCTAAAACTCTCCTCTCCTGAAATACTCCTCTCCTTCCTCTATAACTCTCCTCTCCTGAAATACTCATCTCCTTCCTCTATAACTCTCCTCTCCTGAAATACTCCTCTCCTTCCTCTATAACTCTCCTCTCCTGAAATACTCATCTCCTTCCTCTATAACTCTCCTCTCCTGAAATACTCATCTCCTTCCTCTATAACTCTCCTCTCCTGAAATACTCATCTCCTTCCTCTATAACTCTCCTCTCCTGAAATACTCCTCTCCTTCCTCTATAACTCTCCTCTCCTGAAATACTCATCTCCTTCCTCTATAACTCTCCTCTCCTGAAATACTCATCTCCTTCCTCTATAACTCTCCTCTCCTGAAATACTCATCTCCTTCCTCTATAACTCTCCTCTCCTGAAATAATCATCTCCTTCCTCTATAACTCTCCTCTCCTGAAATACTCCTCTCCTTCCTCTATAACTCTCCTCTCCTGAAATACTCATCTTCTTCCTCTATAACTCTCCTCTCCTGAAATACTCATCTCCTTCCTCTATAACTCTCCTCTCCTGAAATACTCTGCTGGAGGACTCTGCTCCTTCCTCTATAACTCTCCTCTCCTGAAATACTCTGCACTGCTGGAGGACTCTGCTCCTTCCTCTATAACTCTCCTCTCCTGAAATACTCTGCACTGCTGGAGGACTCTGCTCCTTCCTCTATAACTCTCCTCTCCTGAAATACTCTGCACTGATAGAGGACTCTGCTCCTTCCTCTATAACTCTCCTCTCCTGAAATACTCTGCACTGCTGGATGACTCTGCTCCTTCCTCTATAACTCTCCTCTCCTGAAATACTCTGCACTGCTGGATGACTCTGCTCCTTCCTCTATAACTCTCCTCTCCTGAAATACTCTGCACTGCTGGAGGACTCTGCTCCTTCCTCTATAACTCTCCTCTCCTGAAATACTCTGCACTGCTGGATGACTCTGCTCCTTCCTCTATAACTCTCCTCTCCTGAAATACTCTGCTGGAGGACTCTGCTCCTTCCTCTATAACTCTCCTCTCCTGAAATACTCTGCACTGCTGGAGGACTCTGCTCTGGGGGAGCAATTTAGGGTTCAGCGATCACAGGTCAATTGGCTTCAGTATAAATCACACAAATAGGAAACATAAGGGAAATACAAAGACCCTGAATTTTAAAAGAGCCAACTTCCCTAAACTACAAACCTTGCTAAAAGATATAAATTGAGATAAAATCTGAGGAACAAAGAACACGGAGGAGAGATGTTTTGCTTTAAAAGCATATTAAATAAGGGCATTGGCCAATGCCTCCCATTGGGTAATAAATTTAAATGAGCAAACAAAAGTCCTGGATGGCTTAACTCCAATGTAAAAATGCATATAAAAGCAAAGGAGAAGGCCTTCAAAAAATACAAGACTGAGGGATCATCATCAGCATTCAGACTTTACAAAGAATGCAACAAGAAATGTAAGGGTGCAATAAGGACGGCTAAGATAGAACATGAAAGACACATAGTGGAGGAGAGCAAAAAAAATCCCAAGAAATTCTTTGTATGTAAACAGTAAAAAAGGGAGGACAGACCATATTGGCCCCATAAAGAATGAAGAAGGACATCTGGTTACAAAGGATGGGGGATGGTGAAGGTATTGAATTTATTCTTCTCTTCAGTCTTCACAAGGGAATCGGGGGGGGGGGCTTCAGGAACCAAAACTGCAGTGTTTATCCTCATGACACATCACAGGAAGCCCCTCCATGGTTAGCAGAGGACAGAATTACATTTAGACTTGTGAAACTTAACAATAATAAATCACCGGGACCAGATGGCTGCACCCGAGGGGACTTAGAGAACTCAGTCAAGTAATTGCCAGACCATTGTTCCTAATTTTTACTGACAGTCTACTGACTGGAATGGTACCAGCTGATTGGAGAAAAGCCAATGTAGCACCAATATTTAAAAAGGGCCCAAATTACATCCCTGGGAATTACAGACCAGTCAGCCTAACATCAATAGTATGTAAACTCTTGGAGGGGATGAAACGTGGTGTATCAGAATAAAGGAAGGCCCGTAGACGTGGTGTATCTGGATAAAGGAAGGCCCGTAGACGTGGTGTATCTGGATAAAGGAAGGCCCGTAGACGTGGTGTATCTGGATAAAGGAAGGCCCGTAGACGTGGTGTATCTAGATAAAGGAAGGCCCGTAGACATGGTGTATCTGGATAAAGGAAGGCCTGTAGACGTGGTGTATCTAGATAAAGGAAGGGCCCGTAGACGTGGTGTATCTAGATAAAGGAAGGCCCGTAGATGTGGTGTATCTAGATAAAGGAAGGCCCGTAGACGTGGTGTATCTAGATAAGGAAGGCCCGTAGACGTAGACGTGGTGTATCTAGATAAAGGAAGGCCCGTAGACGTGGTGTATCTAGATAAAGGAAGGCCCGTAGACGTGGTGTATCTGGATAAAGGAAGGCCCGTAGACGTGGTGTATCTGGATTTTACAAAAGCATTTGACACAGTTCCCCATAAACGTTTACTGTACAAAGTAAGGTGCGTTGGCATGGACCATAGGGTGAGTACATGGATTGAAAACTGGCTACAAGGGCGAGTTCAGAGGGTGGTGATAAATGGGGAGTACTCGGAATGGATGGGGGTGGGGAGTACTCGGAATGGTCGGGGTGGGGAGTACTCGGAATGGTCGGGGGTGGGGAGTACTCGGAAAGGTCGGGGTGGGGAGTACTCGGAATGGTCGGGGGGAATGGTCTGGGTGGAGTACTCGGAATGGTCGGGGGTGGGGAGTACTCGGAATGGTCGGGGTGGGGAGTACTCGGAATGGTCGGGGGTGGGGAGTACTCGGAATGGTCGGGGTGGGTAGTGGGGTCCCCCAGGGTTCTGTGCTGGGACCTATCCTGTTTAATTTGTTCATAAACGACCTGGAGGATGGGGATGGGGGAAACAGTTACATTTTTTCAACCTCACCTACTATGTAACTATGCTGGAGGACTCTGCTCCTTCTCTCATTTCCTAAATTTTACAATGAATTTTCCTCTGCCAGTTAGAAGAGGACGTGGTCCAGTTAGTAGAGGACGTAGTCCGGTTGGTAGAGGACGTGGTTCGGTTAGTAGAGGACGTGGTCCTTGTTAGTAGAGGGTGTGGTCCAGTTAGTAGAGGACGTAGTCCGGTTGGTAGAGGACGTGGTTCGGTTAGTAGAGGACGTGGTCCTTGTTAGTAGAGGGTGTGGTCTAGTTAGTAGAGGACGTGGTCCGGTTAGTAGAGGGCGTGGTTCGGTTAGTAGAGGGCGTGGTCCGGTAAGTAGAGGACGTGGTCCTTGTTAGTAAAGGATGAGGCCCTTGTTAGTAGAGGGTGTGGTCTGGTTAGTAGCGGACGTGGTGCAGTTAGTAGAGGGCACGGTTCGGTTAGTAGAGGGCGCGGTTTGGTTAGTAGAGAATGTGGTCCGGTTAGTAGAGGACGTGGTCCGGTTAGTAGAGGATGTGGTCCGGTTAGTAGAGGACGGGGTCTGGTTAGTGGAGGATGTGGTCCGGTTAATGGAGTACGTGGTACGGTTAGAAGAGGACGTGGTCCAGTTAGTAGAGGACGTAGTCCGGTTGGTAGAGGACATGGTTCGGTTAGTAGAGGACGTGGTCCTTGTTAGTAGAGGGTGTGGGCTAGTTAGTAGAGGACGTGGTCCGGTTAGTAGAGGGCGTGGTTCGGTTAGTAGAGGGCGTGGTCCGGTAAGTAGAGGACGTGGTCTTTGTTAGTAAAGGATGAGGCCCTTGTTAGTAGAGGGTGTGGTCTGGTTAGTAGCGGACGTGGTGCAGTTAGTAGAGGGCATGGTTCGGTTAGTAGAGGGCGCGGTTTGGTTAGTAGAGAATGTGGTCCGGTTAGTAGAGGACGTGGTCCGGTTAGTAGAGGACGTGGTCCGGTTAGTAGAGGACGTGGTCCGGTTAGTAGAGGACGTGGTCCGGTTAGTAGAGGATGTGGTCCGGTTAGTAGAGGACGTGGTCCGGTTAGTGGAGGATGTGGTCCGGTTAGTGGAGGACGTGGTCCGGTTAGTAGAGGACGTGGTCCAGTTAGTGGAGGACGTGGTCCGGTTAGTGGAGGACGTGGTCCGGTTAGTAGAGGACGTGGTCCAGTTAGTGGAGGACGTGGTCCGGTTAGTAGAGGACGTGGTCCGGTTAGTGGAGGACGTGGTCCGGTTAGTGGAGGACGTGGTCCGGTTAGTAGAGGACGTGGTCCAGTTAGTGGAGGACGTGGTCTGGTTAGTAGAGGACGTGGTCCGGTTAGTGGAGGACGTGGTCCGGTTAGTAGAGGATGTGGTCCGGTTAGTGGAGGATGTGGTCCGGTTAGTAGAGGATGTGGTCCGGTAATGGAGGACGTGGTCCGGTTAGTAGAGGATGTGGTCCGGTTAGTGGAGGACGTGGTCCGGTTAGTAGAGGATGTGGTCCGGTAATGGAGGACGTGGTCCGGTTAGTAGAGGACGTGGTCCAGTTAGTGGAGGACGTGGTCCGGTTAGTGGAGGATGTGGTCCGGTTAGTAGAGGACTTGGTCCGGTTAGTAGAGGACATGGTCCGGTTAGTGGAGGACGTGGTCCGGTTAGTAGAGGACAAGGTCTGGTTAGTGGAGGACGTGGTCCGGTAAGTGGAGAACGTGGTCCGGTTAGTGGAGGACGTGACTCCCCACTCTGTGTTGCTCGGTATTTCTGTACAGGTCTATCTCTGTCCCCTTGGCTCGCAGTCGCTCTGTTCTGATCTCGGAGTGCGATTCGGCTTTCACGCTTCCATGATATGAACATCGGTCACGCTGATCGAATGCCTTGGCTGAGGCCCTTCCCCCGCTGCTTAGATCCGCTTTCTAATCTTGAATTTCCTACCTTTATTGTTATCGCGATCGGAATCAGCGGAATAATTGCGTGTGATGGAATCCGCCGCTCTCGGGGTTGACGTGAAATTGGTATTGATGGCTGGACCTCCGCCCAACGTGTTATGACTGCCGGCCGCCTCCAACATTATTTCTTCTTCAGTTTCCTGAAAACTCCGAGACGGAAAACGTAAGAAATCCAGAAAACAGAAACGTTTCTTTAGGTTTGAGAAATGGAGAAAATGTGTTCAGTTTTGTGTATCACAATTTTCCCCGAGAAACATTTCACAGATTTGGTATTTTGTCCTATAAGAGTCACACAACATACACTATATTCCCAAAAGTATTGGGACGCCTGCCTTTACACACACTATTATCAAAAGTATTGGGACGCCTACCTTTACACACACATGACCTCTAATGACCCCCCCAGTCTTAGTCCGGAGGGTTCAATATTGAGTTGGCCCTTTGCAGCTGTAACAGCTTCACCTCTTCTGGGAAGGCCGTCCACAAGGTTCAGGAGGGTGTCTATGGGAATATTTGACCATTCTTCCAGAAGAGCATTTGTGAGGTCAGGTACTGATGTTGGACGAGAAGGCTTGGCTCACAGTCTCCATCTAATTCATCCCCAAAGGTGTTCTATAGGGGTTGAGGTCAGGGCTCTGTGCAGACTAGTCAAGTTCCTCCACCCCAACCTCGCTCATCCATGTCTTTATGGACCTTGCTTTGTGCATGGGTCCCAATCATTTGGTGGTGGGAAGATTAGGGTGTTAGGGGAGGGGGGATTATGATGTGGGGGGTGGAGGGGGGATTATGGTGGGGGGTTGTTTTTCAGGGGTTGGGCTTGGCCCCTTAGTTCCAGTGAAGGGAACTCTTCAACATTTTGGACAATTTCATGCTCCCAACTTTGTGGGAGGAGTTTGGGGAAGGCTCCTTCCTGTTCCAACATAACTGCCCACCAGTGCACAAAGCAAGGTCCATAAAGACATGGATGAGCGAGTTTGGGGTGGAGGAACTTGATTGGCCTGCACAGAGTCCTGACCTCAACCCCCATAGAACACCTGTAGGAGGAATTAGAGCGGAGACTGCGAGCCAGGCCTTCTCATCCAACATCAGTGCCTGACCTCACAAATGCTCTTCTGGAAGAATGGTCAAACGTTCCCATAGACACCCTCCTAAACCTTGTGGACGGAGGTGAAGCTGTTATAGCTGCAAAGGGCCAACTCCATATTGAACCCTCCGGACTAAGACTGGGGGGTCATTAGAGGCCATGTGTGTGTAAAGGCAGACGTCCCAATACTTTTGGTAATATAGTGTGTGTGAAGGCACCACGCCTGAAATGAATGTTTTTGTACTCTGTTTCCAAGTGTACCTAGTTGGCAGTTGCCAGTTGCGGGCCACACCACCATGCCCACCCATTGCCATCCTATCCAGTGAGAGTGTTTTGTTGACCAGTAGAGGCAGGGCCGATCCTAGGGTCACAGACGCCTGGGTGCAGAAATATTTCTGGCGCCCCCACGTGGGCGTGTTCATCTTACCAACTCCTCCCCTTTACAAATGTTTCTATGACAACGACTTCAACACAGAGATGTTCCTGTAAGAAGTCTTCGTTACCCTGGGATCCTCCCATGATATTTTACCAATAAAGAAAATACAGGAAGAGCGTACACTAATGAGACCTGGAGGGGAGTCTCTCTGATGCACACAGAGGGGGCTTCTGTTAGAGAGTCTATTAGAAAGAGCCCCCAGACATAGTACAGGAGATGGTCAGAGACTGCAATCATAGTACAGGAGACGGTCAGAGACTGTAGACATGATACTAGAGACGGTCAGAGACTGCAATCATAGTACAGGAGACGGTCAGAGACTGCAATCATAGTACAGGAGACGGTCAGGCTGCACACAATACAGGAGATGATCAGAGACTGCAGACATGGTACAGGAGATGGTCAGAGACTGCAATCATAGTACAGGAGACGGTCAGGCTGCACACAATACAGGAGATGGTCAGAGACTGCAGACATGTTACAAGAGATGGTAGTAAATAATGGCTGATCGGCCCTCTCACCGGACCCAGCGATACAGCAACAACGGTTCCTCTGATCAGGAGTCGGCTCACTCTGAATTGCCCGTGGCGACTCCGCTGGGTAGA
The DNA here is from genome assembly GCA_028564925.1 of Lithobates sylvaticus. NCBI lineage: Eukaryota > Metazoa > Chordata > Amphibia > Anura > Ranidae > Lithobates > Lithobates sylvaticus. The sequence goes on along the minus strand of CM053037.1, from coordinate 201,772,575 downwards.
GCCCAGATCTGTATTCCTGCAATGACTCCATTCCTTCCTCCACCAGGGATGGCGCCAGGCTGTGTGGCTTTCTCTCTCTGATGGTGTCCTCTCAGCACTGCCCTCTCCCTCTGGAGTCCTGGGTGCCCTTCCCTGAAAGCTTCCCCGGGCTCCTGGCTTTCTCTCTCCCATTCAGCTGAGCATGCTGTTTGGGCTGCAGTTTCCATGTTACAGTGGGGCTGCCAGTCCTTGGGACCACAAGTCCCACAATCCTTTTCTTTGCTCCTTTGTTTTTTCTTCCCTGGCCGTTATGAAGGCGGGGGAAGAAACATAGTGCGCCGCTCACTAGTACAGCAGCGCACGAGGAGGTGAGGGAGAGGGGAAATAAGAGCCCGCAGCTGCAGTGGCATCACTAGGGTTGGTGTCACCTGGTGCAGTAAAACATGGTATCACCCCCTCCACCAACTATAGTCGTCCCTCAGCACAGACCCCACTCCATTAAGTATAGACCCCCCCTCCGTCAGTGCAGACCCTTCACTAAGTATAAATTCCTCCCTCAGGACAGACCCCCCCCCATTAGTATAGACCCCCAGGACAAAACACCCCCCTTTATCAGTATAGACCCCCCCTCAGGACAAACCTTTCCCCCCCCCTACATTAGTACAAACCCCCCAGAACAAACCACCCCCCTCCATTAGTACAGACCCCCCAGAACAAACAACCCACCCCCCCTCCATTAGTATAGACCCCCCAGGACAACCCCCCCCACATTAGTATAGACCCCCCCACATTAGTATAACCCCCCCCCCAGGACAAACCCCCCCCCATTAGTATAGACCCCCGAGGACAAACCCCCCCCTACATTATTATATACCCCCCAGGACAAACCAGCCTGCCACCCACATTAGTATAGACCCCCAGGACAAACCACCCCCCCACATTAGTATAGACCCCCCAGGCCGAACCACCCCCCACATTAGTATAGACCCCCCAGGACAAACCACCCCCCCACATTAGTATAGACCCCCCAGGATGAACCACTCCCCACATTAGTATAGACCCCCCCAGGACAAACCAGCCCCCATACATTAGTATAGACCCCCCAGGACAACCACCCCCTACATTAATATAGACCCCCCCCCCAGGACAAACCCCCCCACATTAATATAGACCCCCCAGGACAAACCACCCCCACATTGGTATAGACCCCCCCCCAGGACAAACCACCCCCCCCACATTAGTATAGAACCCCCCCCAGGACAAAACCCCCCCACATTAGTATAGACCCCCCCAGGACAAACCCCCCACATTAGTAGACCCCCTAGGACGAACCCCCCCCACATTAGTATAGACCCCCCCAGGACAAACCACCCCCCCCCCACATTAGTATAGACCCCCCAGGACAAACCAACCCCCCACGTTAGTATAGACCCCCCAGGATAACCCCCCCACATTAGTATAGACCCCCCCAGGACCCCCCCCCCCCAGGACAACCCCCCACATTAGTATAGACCCCCCCAGGACAAACCACCCCCCCCCACATTGGTATAGACCCCCCCAGGACAAACCACCCCCCCCCCCCACATTAGTATAGACCCCCCAGGACAAACCCCCCACCCCACATTGGTATAGACCCCCCAGGACAAACCACCACCCCCCCCCCCACATTAGTATAGACCCCCAGGACAACCCCCTCCCCCCCCACATTAGTATAGACCCCCCAGGACAAACCCCCCCCACATTAGTATAGACCCCCAGGACAAACCCCCCCACCCCACATTAGTATAGACCCCCCCAGGACAAACCCCCCCACATTAGTATAGACCCCCCAGGACAAACCCCCCCCCCCACATTAGTAGACCCCTAGGACAAACCCCCCCACATTAGTATAGACCCCCCAGGACAACCCCCCCCCACATTAGTATAGACCCCCAGGACAAACCCCCCCACATTAGTATAGACCCCCCCAGGACAAACCACCCCCCCACATTGGTATAGACCCCCCCCCCCCCCCCCTAGGCTAATTAAAACCACCCGGGCGGCAGCTGGAGAGGACAGTGTGCAGCCGCGCCGCCCGGGTGGAGAACAGAGCGTGTGTGATGCTTGTGCTGGTGGGCAAAAGGCGGAAGTTAAACACAGTGCTCCGCTCCCTCCTCCTCTCCTTGTCCTTAGGCGGCGCGGCTCTCTCCGCCTGTCACAGCCGCGGCGGCGGCCGCGCAGTGACGTCACTCGGCCACGGAGCGCCCCGCCCCACCCCCCCGTGTCGTCACTGCGCGGCCGCCGCCGCGGCTGTGACAGGCGGAGAGAGCCGCGCCACCTACGGACAAGGAGAGGAGGAGGGAGCGGAGCACTCTGGCGCTCCAGCGCACCCACCTCTGTGGCGCCTGGGTGCACTGCACCCCGTGCACCCCGGGACGGATCGGCCCTGAGTAGAGGCTCTTCCAATGGATGGGGAGGACTTAGTGAGAGGGAAGAGGCCAGAAAACAAGGAAGTTGAGGCTTTTCTTACAAACTGCAGGAGAGAAGCTGCAATTAGACATAAACTCCAAGACCACCCCCCCCCCCAACCCCCCATAGGGTGCGGTGCCACTCTACAGAACATGGCACTGCAAAAATGCCAATTTACTGCAAGGATATCGTGTGAAAAGAGAGGACAAAAAAACCTCCAGTCCTTCTGGCAAATGCCAAAGGTGCCAAATCACCAATCCGGCTCCGCGGAATTCTCCGCTTTTGGACACTTTGAACTTTACATTTGTATCCTGTCCATCAATCCCGTATTTAATCCTCGCGCTCCGTCCCAGAAATAACCAACACCGCGGCGTTACCAGGCCGGGTGTCACACATGTGCTTTCTGTTTACTCGCTTATATACAGTAGATGATCCCACTTCATCCGACACGATCCGCCCCCAATTCTCCGTCTACCGGGTCCGTCACCAACCACTAAGAACGAGCCGCGCATCAACCGTCCCGGAGACCCCGCATGTCTGTCCCGGGTGTCTGTCCCGGGTGTCCGTCCCGCGTGTCTGTCCCGGGTGTCTGTCCCGCGTGTTTGTCCCGGGTGTCTGTCCCGGGTGTCTGTCCCCGGTGTCTGTCCCCGGTGTCTGTCCCGGGTGTCTGTCCCGGGTGTCTGTCCCGGGTGTCTGTCCCGGGTGTCTGTCCCCGGTGTCTGTCCCCGGTGTCTGTCCCGGGTGTCTGTCCCGCGTGTCTGTCCCGGGTGTCTGTCCCGGGTGTCTGTCCTGGGTGTCTGTCCCGGTGTGTCTGTCCCGGGTGTCTGTCCCGGGTGTCTGTCCCGGGTGTCTGTCCCGCGTGTCTGTCCCGGTGTGTCTGTCCCGGGTGTCTGTCCCGGTGTGTCTGTCCCGGGTGTCTGTCCCGGGTGTCTGTCCCGGGTGTCTGTCCCGCGTGTTTGTCCCGGGTGTCTGTCCCGCGTGTCTGTCCCGCGTGTCTGTCCCGGGTGTCTGTCCCGGGTGTGCGCCCAAACAATGCGCAACCGCAAAAGGTGCACAATGGACCAAACCGTGGGGAGCTGGACACCGGAAATAGAAAAAGAAGAAGAAGAAGAAGAATAATAATATGGGCCATCAACTGTAAAGTAACAAATGAGAGAAGAAAGACGCTAAAATATAAACCAAATGCAACTACAGTGACCCTAAAGCCGCGTATTTCAGTCACGCCGACCTTTAGACGTATACAGAATCTGGAGACCCCCCAATCCAAAATGTAAAACAAAACTTTACTTATCATTAGGAAACCTGAGCCTGGTACAATGTGCATAACCACAGCCCCCCCCCCCCCTCCCCTTTACATCAAGGGCCCCCCTTCACATCAAGGTTCCCCCTTCACATCAGAGCCCCCCCCCTTAACATCAGAGCCCCCCCTTCACATCAAGGTTCCCCCTTCACATCAGAGCCCCCCCCCCCTTAACATCAGAGCCCCCCCTTCACATCAAGGTTCCCCCTTCACATCAGAGCCCCCCCTTAACATCAGAGCCCCCCCTTCACATCAAGGGCCTCCCTTCACATCAGAGATTCCTCCTACCTTTAGCACCCACCTTCACATCAAAGGTCCCCCTTCAGATTAGAAGCCCCCTTTACATTAGAGGTCACCCCTTCACATCAAGGGTCCTCCTTCTTCTTCACATCAGAGCCCCCCTTTACATCAGAGGTCCCCTCTTCACATCCTCCCCTGAATGCTGGGGATGGCCCTGGATTGGCATTGTGCACCACCAGCACCAACACTGTGGGTCTTTTCCCTAGAGTGCCATTGGCTGTTATGGTTCTAGACGCCCCCCCTCTGACCATGGCAACCTATGGCACTGATCCAAAGCCAACTGGGTCCCATGTATGCAGAACCTGGGGGGACCCAAACAGCACCCTGGGTGAGGAACACTTATCTAATGGCGGCTGGATTAAAGCCTTTGCATTAATGCCTTATGGATTTTCCATTGAAATGAATGGAAATTGATCAGGAAGCATTTCAACACATACAGTAAGATGAGCATCAAAGTACATCGTGACGCACAAAAACGCATCACTACACCCCTCAACATGTAATACAAAACGCATTAATGCAACATTCAGTATAGAATCTTTCACCCTTTGGCGTGTATGAGAAGCACAACATCGCGGCCCTGGCATGCGAGAAGCCCTGAGCGACTGGGAAGGCAGGTGGGGAGGGTGGCTATAAAACCAAGGCTCAACCACCTAGTCTTACTGCCCCCTGGCCACTTGTGTGAACCCCTGGACCCAGTTCCTATGGAGAAATCCTCTCATCTGTGTGCTGGTCCGACGGACAAACAACGATGCTAGGGCAGCTATTGGCTACGAACTTCCTTATTCTAGTCCAGTCGTACGTCATCACATTCGAATCCGTCAGACTTTAGTGTGATTGTGTGTGGCCAAGTCCGTTCATTCGGAAAGTCCATCGGAACTCCGCTGAAAGTCCGTTGGAAAGTGCGGTCGTGTGTACGCGGCATAAGGGAACAATGATGGCTGGACAAACCTTCACAACCAAGAGCAGATGACGGATACACAGTCCAGTATGTCTTCTTCTTCTATTGGTTTGGCACCTCCTGGCCAGTCCATTGAGTTCCATCAAATGATACAATTAGAAATATCTATGACCAACAGCCTTTGATGGAAGGAAGGAGGCGGGGGGGGGGCCCTGTTTACCTTGACTGGGACAAATATGGGCTGACAGAAGTTTTGTGTATACAAAGAGATAGAAGAACCGACAATAAGAAGGTGAGAGCCGAGATCCGTCACATCTGGTGAAGAGTCCGGGCCAAGCCGAAACGTTCACCTCCGATGGAGAAGATTACAGCTGAGATTCTTCATACAACGTGCCGATGGCTCGGGGCGCTCCGTGTCAGTGCCGTATGAAGGGCTCGGGGCGCTCCGTGTCAGTGCCGAGGGCTCGGGGCGCTCCGTGTCAGTGCCGTATGAAGGGCTCGGGGCGCTCCGTGTCAGTGCCGTATGAAGGGCTCGGGGCGCTCCGTGTCAGTGCCGTATGAAGGGCTCGGGGCGCTTCGTGTCAGTGCCGTATGAAGGGCTCGGGGAGCTCCGTGTCAGTGCCGTATGAAGGGCTCGGGGCGCTCCGTGTCAGTGCCGTATGAAGGGCTCGGGGCGCTTCGTGTCAGTGCCGTATGAAGGGCTCGGGGGGCTCCGTGTCAGTGCCGTATGAAGGGCTCGGGGCGCTTCGTGTCAGTGCCGTATGAAGGGCTCGGGGGGCTCCGTGTCAGTGCCGTATGAAGGGCTCGGGGCGCTCCGTGTCAGTGCCGTATGAAGGGCTCGGGGCGCTTCGTGTCAGTGCCGTATGAAGGGCTCGGGGCGATCCGTGTCAGTGCCGTATGAAGGGCTCGGGGCGCTCCGTGTCAGTGCCGTATGAAGGGCTCGGGGCGCTCCGTGTCAGTGCCATATGAAGGGCTCGGGGCGCTTCGTGTCAGTGCCGTATGAAGGGCTCGGGCGCTCCGTGTCAGTGCCGTATGAAGGGCTCAGGGAGCTCCGTGTCAGTGCCGTATGAAGGGCTCGGGGCGCTCCGTGTCAGTGCCATATGAAGGGCTCGGGGCGCTTCGTGTCAGTGCCGTATGAAGGGCTCGGGGCGCTTCGTGTCAGTGCCGTATGAAGGGCTCGGGGCGATCCGTGTCAGTGCCGTATGAAGGGCTCGGGGAGCTCCGTGTCAGTGCCGTATGAAGGGCTCGGGGCGCTCCGTGTCAGTGCCGTATGAAGGGCTCGGGGCGCTTCGTGTCAGTGCCGTATGAAGGGCTCGGGGCTCCGTGTCAGTGCCGTATGAAGGGCTCGGGGCGCTCCGTGTCAGTGCCGTATGAAGGGCTCGGGGCGCTTCGTGTCAGTGCCGTATGAAGGGCTCGGGGCTCCGTGTCAGTGCCGTATGAAGGGCTCGGGGAGCTCCGTGTCAGTGCCCCGTATGAAGGGCTCGGGGCGATCCGTGTCAGTGCCGTATGAAGGGCTCGGGGCGCTTCGTGTCAGTGCCGTATGAAGGGCTCTGGGCGCTTCGTGTCAGTGCCGTATGAAGGGCTCGGGCGATCCGTGTCAGTGCCGTATGAAGGGCTCGGGGCGCTCCGTGTCAGTGCCATATGAAGGGCTCGGGGCGCTTCGTGTCAGTGCCGTATGAAGGGCTCGGGCGCTCCGTGTCAGTGCCGTATGAAGGGCTCGGGGCGCTCCGTGTCAGTGCCATATGAAGGGCTCGGGGCGCTTCGTGTCAGTGCCGTATGAAGGGCTCGGGCGCTCCGTGTCAGTGCCGTATGAAGGGCTCGGGGAGCTCCGTGTCAGTGCCGTATGAAGGGCTCGGGGCGCTCCGTGTCAGTGCCGTATGAAGGGCTCGGGGCGCTTCGTGTCAGTGCCGTATGAAGGGCTCGGGGCGCTTCGTGTCAGTGCCGTATGAAGGGCTCGGGGCGATCCGTGTCAGTGCCGTATGAAGGGCTCGGGGAGCTCCGTGTCAGTGCCGTATGAAGGGCTCGGGGAGCTCCGTGTCAGTGCCGTATGAAGGGCTCGGGCGCTCCGTGTCAGTGCCGTATGAAGGGCTCGGGGAGCTCCGTGTCAGTGCCGTATGAAGGGCTCGGGGCGCTCCGTGTCAGTGCCATATGAAGGGCTCGGGGCGCTTCGTGTCAGTGCCGTATGAAGGGCTCGGGGCGCTTCGTGTCAGTGCCGTATGAAGGGCTCGGGGCGCTCCGTGTCAGTGCCGTATGAAGGGCTCGGGGCGCTTCGTGTCAGTGCCGTATGAAGGGCTCGGGGCTCCGTGTCAGTGCCGTATGAAGGGCTCGGGGCGCTCCGTGTCAGTGCCGTATGAAGGGCTCGGGGCGCTTCGTGTCAGTGCCGTATGAAGGGCTCGGGGCTCCGTGTCAGTGCCGTATGAAGGGCTCGGGGAGCTCCGTGTCAGTGCCGTATGAAGGGCTCGGGGCTCCGTGTCAGTGCCGTATGAAGGGCTCGGGGCGATCCGTGTCAGTGCCGTATGAAGGGCTCGGGGCGCTCCGTGTCAGTGCCGTATGAAGGGCTCTGGGCGCTTCGTGTCAGTGCCGTATGAAGGGCTCGGGGGGCTCCGTGTCAGTGCCGGTGACTTCCAACATCTTCTTAAGGCTTGTGGAGGTCTCAAGCGACTTCCGTGGCTCGTACGTTCGATCCGCTGTGTGATTATATTTTATTATAATATTCCCCCTGGACTATAAATCTGCGGGAAAACATTTGTCGATGTGTAAAAAATGCCGCGTACACACGAAGGGACAATCCCGCGGGATTATCCTCTGGACTGAAGTCCAGCGGATAATCCCCTCGTGTGTGGGCGCCGGCGGACTTTTTGGCGCCAAAGTCCGGCGGACCAAAGTTTTAAGTTTGGTTTTAAAATTATCCGCTGGACTTGGCAGTCCAGCGGACAATCCCGCCGTTAGTGGGCAAGTCCGCGGGACTTTTGAAATGAACGGACTTGCCGCTCATCGGCAAGTCCGTTCATTTAGCACGTGACTTCAGGTTACGTAGCTAGCGTAGGCAGTTACTGCCGCCGCGCTAGCTCCGTGACCTGGCATGGATTTAAAGGGACTCCCCACGCCGAAAAAACGGCGTGGGGGTTCCCCCCAAATCCATGTCAGACCCTCATCCGAGCACGCATCCTGGCAGGCCAGGAAAGGGGTGGGGACGAACGAGCGCCCCCCCCCCCCTCCTGAGCCGTACCAGGCCGCGTGCCCTCAACATGGGGGGTGCCCTGGGGAAAGGGGGGCCGTGCGGCCCCCCCACCCCAAAGCACCTTGTCCCCATGTTGATGAGGACAAGGGCCTCTTCCCGACAACCCTGGCCGTTGGTTGTCGGGGTCTGCGGGCGGGGGCTTATCGGAATCTGGGAGCCCCTTTAATAAGGGGCCCCCCAGATACCGGCCCCCCACCCTATGTGAATGAGTATGGGGTACGATGTACCCCTACCCATTCACCTAAGGTGTAAAATGTAAAGTAAAAAAAAACACCCACACTTTTGAAAAAATAGTTTATTGCACTGCTCCGGGGGTCTTCTTCCGTCTTGGGGGTCTTCTCGCCGGACTCCCCCGCCATTTACCAAGCTCTTTTACCGAGCGGGGGAAGTCCGGCTACCTTCTTCGTCGTCGCCGCCGTCTGGGGGTCTCGATCCGCCTTCGGGGGTCTTCTTCCGTCTTGGGGGTCTTCTCGCCGGACTCCTCCGCTCTCTTCTGCTCTTTTACCTAGCTCTTTCACGAGGGGGGGAGTCCGGCTACCTTCTTCGTCGTCGCCGCCGTCGTCTGGGGGTCTCGATCCGCCTTCGGGGGTCTTCCGGGGGTCTCTTCTGTTCTTGCGGCGGTCGTCGTCTTCCGCGCCGCCGGCGCCTTCTCCTTCTTCTTGTCCTTCTTCTTCTTCTTCTTCTTCCGATGTTGACCCGTCGCTGTCTCTGCCCGGAATGCCTGTGCCGCTCTGCGCTGAGACTTATATAGGGACATGGGGGACAGGGTCACATGTTCATGTCACATGGTGACCCCCCCCCTTGCGATGTCACAGTCCCAGCATCCTCCGGGACTGTGACAACACAAGGGGGCGGGGTCACCATGTGACATGTGCATGTGACCCTGTCCCCCATGTCCCTATATAAGTCTCAGCGCAGAGCGGCACAGGCATTCCGGGCAGAGACAGCGACGGGTCAACATCGGAAGAAGAAGAAGAAGAAGAAGGACAAGAAGAAGGAGAAGGCGCCGGCGGCGCGGAAGACGACGACCGCCGCAAGAACAGAAGAGACCCCCGGAAGACCCCCGAAGGCGGATCGAGACCCCCAGACGACGGCGGCGACGACGAAGAAGGTAGCCGGACTCCCCCCCTCGTGAAAGAGCTAGGTAAAAGAGCAGAAGAGCGGAGGAGTCCGGCGAGAAGACCCCCAAGACGGAAGAAGACCCCCGAAGGCGGATCGAGACCCCCAGACGGCGGCGGCGACGACGAAGAAGGTAGCCGGACTCCCCCCGCTCGTGAAAGAGCTAGGTAAAAGAGCAGAAGAGAGCGGAGGAGTCCGGCGAGAAGACCCCCAAGACGGAAGAAGACCCCCGAAGGCGGATCGAGACCCCCCCAGACGGCGGCGACGACGAAGAAGGTAGCCGGACTTCCCCCGCTCGGTAAAAGAGCTTGGTAAATGGCGGGGGAGTCCGGCGAGAAGACCCCCAAGCGGAAGAAGACCCCCGGAGCAGTGCAATAAACTATTTTTTCAAAAGTGTGGGTGTTTTTTTTTTACTTTACATTTTACACCTTAGGTGAATGGGTAGGGGTACATCGTACCCCATACTCATTTCACATAGGGTGGGGGGCCGGTATCTGGGGGGCCCCTTATTAAAGGGGGCTCCCAGATTCCGATAAGCCCCCGCCCGCAGACCCCGACAACCAACGGCCAGGGTTGTCGGGAAGAGGCCCTTGTCCTCATCAACATGGGGACAAGGTGCTTTGGGGGGGGGGGGGGGGGGGGGGGGGCCGCACGGCCCCCCTTTCCCCAGGGCACCCCCCATGTTGAGGGCACGCGGCCTGGTACGGCTCAGGAGGGGGGGGGGGCGCTCGTTCGTCCCCACCCCTTTCCTGGCCTGCCAGGCTGCGTGCTCGGATGAGGGTCTGACATGGATTTGGGGGGAACCCCCACGCCGTTTTTTTCGGCGTGGGGATTCCCTTTAAATCCATGCCAGCTTGCGGAGCTAGCGCGGCGGCATTTACTGCCTACGCTAGCTACGTAACCTGAAGTTACGTTCGAAATGAACGGACTGCTCCGTGTGTGGGCAAGTCCGTTCATTTTCAAAAGTCCCGCGGACTTTTGGCCGGCGGATTATCCGCTGGAGAAGTCCGTGCGTGTGTGGGCAAGTCCACACGCTCGGAAAGTCCAGCGGACCCAGCTGGAAAGTCCCGCGGGATTGTCCGCTGGACTAGGTCCGCCGGCAAAAGTCCGCACGTGTGTACGCGGCATAACTGAACACAAATTGCATTTATCTACATTTTTTCACACAAATAGCAGAGCTGCGGCACATATGAGCACGCATGGGTTTCTTCATACAGAGGGGGGATAACGATCGTCTCCCCCGCAGATTGTGTAAGTTTTGCCCCCTTACATAGAAATGAAGGTCTATAATTTTTATCATAGGTGTATTTTATATGATAGAGACAGAATATCAACCAAAAATCCAGAATAATCACACAATACAAATGTTATAAATGGAGTTCAGTGAGTAAAATAAGTATTTGATCCCCTTAGTAGTTGGTGGAGAAACCCTTGTTGGTGATCACTAGGGATGGGCCGGTGCTCAATTCGAACCCATGTGACCCGCATGCTTGGCCAATCACAGCACCGGAAGCGAGGAGAGCCATAATTGGCTAAGGCCTCGCATATTGTGTTTCAGTGTTATGTGCTGCTGACTGCTGACATTATGTGCTGTGATTCTGGGGATTTGTGTGTGCTGTTAGTACAGCATTGCAGTATCACATCTGGGGGGTGTCTATAGGTTGCCTGTAAAGGGGCGCATGTTTCCTGTGCTTAGAACTGTCCCTGCAAAAAGTGTCATTTTTGCAGGAAAAAAGCTATTTAAAATCACTCGCGGCTAATGAATTGACGGCTTCCGTAACACAGAGAACTGTCATTCATTGATAATAAAAAAAAATAAAAAAAAAGCGTGGGGGTCCCCCCAAATTCAATAACCAGGCCCATAAGGTCTGGGATGGATATTAAGGGGACCCCAGCCAAAAAAAAAAAAATGGCGTAGGGTCCCCCTCAAAATCCATACCAGACCCTTATCCAAACACGCAACCTGGCAGGCCGCAGGAAAAGAGAGGGGGGGACGAGAGCGGCCCCCCCCTCCCGCCTGAACCGTACCAGGCCACATGCCCTCAACATTGGGAGGATGCTTTGGGGGTCTGAGACCCCCAAAGCACCTTGTCCCCATGTGGATGAGGACAAGGGCCTCATCCCCACAACCCTGGCCGGTGGTTGTGGGGGTCTGCGGGCGGGGGGCTTATCGGAATCTGGAAGCCCCCTTTAACAAGGGGACCCCCAGATCCCCCCCCCCCCGTGTGAAATGGTAATTTCACCAAAAAAGTGACAAAAATTGTAAAAATGACAGGAGACGGTCTTTGACAATTCCTTTATTAAAATCTTCTTTCTTCTTTCTTCATCTTCTCCTTACGGCATCTTCTTCCATTTTCTTCTTCCTCCGATCCGCTTCTTCTTGCTCTGGTCTTCTTGTCCTTCTCGTCCGGCATCTTCTTCCATGGCGTCGGCGTCGGTCGCCATGGAAGAAGATTCATACCAGACCCTTGAGGTCTGGGATGGATTTTAAGGGAACCCCAGCGAAAAAAAATGGTGTGCGGTCCCCCTCAAAATCCATACCAGACCCTTATCCGAGCACGCAACCTGGCAGGCCGCAGGAAAAGAGAGCGGACGATTTTGATTTTTTATCAATGACTTTTTTTTATGAATGACTGTTCTCTGTATTACGGGAGCCGTCAATTCATTAGCCGCGAGTGATTTTAAATTACTTTTTTTCCTGCAAAATGACACTTTGTGCAGGGACAGTTCTAAGCACGGGAAACATGCCCCCCTTCACAGGCATACTATACACACCCCCCAGGTACGAAATTTAAAGGAATATTACACTTTTATTGTTTCAATTTAAGCATTATTAAAATCACTGCTCCTGAAAAAAACGCCGTTTTTAAAAAAAAAAATTGCATTGATACATGTCCCCTGGGGGCAGGACCCGGGTCCCCAAACACTCCCCTGGGGCAGGACCCGGGTCCCCAAACACTCCCCTGGGGCAGGACCCGGTCCCCAAACACTCCCCTGGGGCAGGACCCGGGTCCCCAAACACTCCCCTGGGGCAGGACCCGGGTCCCCAAACACTCCCCTGGGGCAGGACCCGGTCCCCAAACACTCCCCTGGGGCAGGACCCGGGTCCCCAAACACTCCCCTGGGGCTGGACCCGGGTCCCCAAACACTCCCCTGGGGCAGGACCCGGGTCCCCAAACACTCCCCTGGGGCAGGACCCGGGTCCCCAAACACTCCCCTGGGGCTGGACCCGGATCCCCAAACACTCCCCTGGGGCAGGACCCGGTCCCCAAACACTCCCCGGGGGCAGGACCCGGGTCCCCAAACACTCCCCTGGGGCAGGACCCGGATCCCCAAACACTCCCCTGGGGCAGGACCCGGTCCCCAAACACTCCCCTGGGGCAGGACCCGGGTCCCCAAACACTCCCCTGGGGCTGGACCCGGATCCCCAAACACTCCCCTGGGGCAGGACCCGGTCCCCAAACACACCCCTGGGGCCGGACCCGGGTCCCCAAACACTCCCCTGGGGCAGGACCCGGGTCCCCAAACACTCCCCTGGGGCAGGACCCGGGTCCCCAAACACTCCCCTGGGGCAGGACCCGGGTCCCCAAACACTCCCCTGAGGCTGGACCCGGATCCCCAAACACTCCCCTGGGGCAGGACCCGGGTCCCCAAACACTCCCCTGGGGCAGGACCCGGGTCCCCAAAAACTTTTTATGACAATAACTTGCATATAGGCTTTAAAATTAGCACTTTTGATTCGAACGTTCGCATCCATTATAACTAATAGGGTTCTAAAGCTCGCACGGACTTTAGGTCCGTTCGCGGGTTCTGGTGCGAGCCGAACGGGGGGGTGTTCGGCTCATCCCTAGTCATCACAGAGGTCAGACGTTTCTTGTAGGTGGTGATCAGGTTTGCACATCTCAGGAGGGATTTTGCTCCTCTCTTCTCTACAGATCTTCTCTAAATCATGAAGGTTTCTTGGCAACTCAAAGTTTCAGCTCCTCCATACATTCTCTATAGGATTAAGGTCTGGGGACTGGCTAGGCCACTCAATGTCCCTAATGTGCTTCTCCTTGAGCCGCTCCTTTGTTGCCTTGGCGATATGTTTTGGGTCATTGTCATGCGGGATGAGGGAAGAAGGTTCCCATCCAAGATTTTACAATACATGACCCCGTCTAGTGAGGTAAAAGCACATTTATTCAAAACCTCAAAGGATCCACTCACATGATATACGATATAACAGGAAGTGAGATGTGGACAAACTGCACACTGTGAAGAGCACGCCCCTAAACCCTGCACACTGTGAAGAGCACGCCCCTAAACCCTGCACACTGTGAAGAGCACGCCCCTAAACCCTGCACACTATGAATAGCACACCCCTAAACCCTGCACACTGTGAGGAGGATGCCCCTATACCCTACACACTGTGAAGAGCACACCCCTAAACCCTGCACACTGTGAATAGCACACCCCTAAACCCTGCACACTGTGAATAGCACGCCCCTAAACCCTGCACACAGTGAATAGCACACCCCTAAACCCTGCACACTGTGAATAGCACACCCCTAAACCCTGCACACTGTGAACAGCACACCCCTAAACCCTGCACACTATGAATAGCACACCCCTAAACCCTGCACACTGTGAGGAGGACGCCCCTATACCCTACACACTGTGAAGAGCACACCCCTAAACCCTGCACACTGTGAATAGCACACCCCTAAACCCTGCACACTGTGAGGAGGACGCCCCTAAACCCTGCACACTGTGAATAGCACATCCCTAAACCCTGCACACTGTGAGGAGGACGCCCCTAAACCCTGCACACTGTGAGGAGGACGCCCCTAAACCCTGCACACTGTGAATAGCACACCCCTAAACCCTGCACACTGTGAGGAGGACGCCCCTAAACCCTGCACACTGTGAGGAGGACGCCCCTAAACCCTGCACACTGTGAATAGCACACCCCTAAACCCTTCACACTGTGAATAGCACACCCCTAAACCCTGCACACTGTGAGGAGGATGCCCCTAAACCCTGCACACTGTGAAGAGCAAACCCCTAAACTCTGCACACTGTGAGGAGGACGCCCCTAAACCCTGCACACTGTGAGGAGGACGCCCCTAAACCCTGCACACTGTGAAGAGCAAACCCCTAAACTCTGCACACTGTGAGGAGGACGCCCCTAAACCCTGCACACTGTGAAGAGCAAACCCCTAAACTCTGCACACGCTGAATAGCACGCCCCTATTCCCTGAGAAAAAAATCCCTGATAAATGTATATAGGCTTACAGATACAACTGGCCTTCTGAGGACAATGCTGATGCGGCCCGCAATGAAATTGAGTTTGACATTCTACCTTAGGGTATCTGAAAGTATAAAATACATAAAAAAAAATTAAAAATATTATATATATTGGGACACTTTGTAGATATATAGATAGATTGATAGATATATAGATAGATAGATAGATAGATATATAGATAGGAGCGACTTTCACAAGCTATGAAATTTATCACTTTTTGGAAGCTTTCCTTTCTCTAACATTCATCTTCTCAGAACAATCATTAAGAGATGTGGATGTGAAGAAATGCTCGTTGCCAAAGCTATCACTTGCCCTCATACTTCAGGAATGTGAGATGAAAGCCTCCAATGAGCTCTCGGACTGGTCATGTAGAAGGATCCCAACACACAGCATTCCACATACAAAGCCCCATAATGTGCGCGGCTGATCGACCAATTCTATCAGCTGATCAAAGATTGCCGCACCTTGGCCTTGTCTTCTTGAGTTTTCCTCTGGCTGGACGGATAATCTTTGCTCCGTGACTCACTGGATGTGCTGCAAAATGTTTTTGGAAGTTGTAGAAGAATATATTTATGTATGAAAAGAATAATTCACAGACGAACGAAAATACAGGAGGTCCCAACAACCATGGAAGCGGCTTCTGCAGAGATCTAGTGACCTCCAGGAGAGTTCTGGGCTGAACTCTTCAAATGCTTATTGATTGCTTAGTAATTACCTGATGGACCAATAAAATTCTTCAGGAATGATAAATTCTTCAGGAATAATAAATTCTTCAGGTGAACTTTTATAAGGTGAGATGAAAAAAAATGCCCTTTTTACCCAACAAGAATAAGTGAAGCAGAAAGCTTTACTCTCTACTTAATGCCGACCGAAAGTAACTCTAAAGCAAAGTTTCATTTTGGATGGAGTAGGGCGACCAACTCTTCTAACATAGAGGAACCCTTACCAGTAATTACTACATCTACAGCTCACTATACCTTACATTGGTGATCAGTGAGAAGAATGTTCATTACATTGGTGATGAATGAGAAGAATGTTCCTTACATTGGTGATCAGTGAGAAGAATGTTCCTTACATTGGTGATCAGTGAGAAGAATGTCCCTTACATTGGTGATCAGTGAGAAGAATGTTCCTTACATTGGTGATCAGTGAGAAGAATGTTCCTTACATTGGTGATCAGTGGGAAGAATGTTCCTTACATTGGTGATCGGTGGGAAGAATGTTCCTTACATTGGTGATCGGTGGGAAGAATGTTCCTTACATTGGTGATCAGTGGGAAGAATGTTCCTTACATTGGTGATCAGTGAGAAGAATGTCCCTTACATTGGTGATCAGTGAGAAGAATGTCCCTTACATTGGTGATCAGTGAGAAGAATGTCCCTTACATTGGTGATCAGTGGGAAGAATGTTCCTTACATTGGTGATCAGTGGGAAGAATGTCCCTTACATTGGTGATCAGTGAGAAGAATGTTCCTTACATTGGTGATCAGTGAGAAGAATGTTCCTTACATTGGTGATCAGTGAGAAGAATGTTCCTTACATTGGTGATCAGTGGGAAGAATGTTTCTTACATTGGTGATCAGTGAGAAGAATGTTCCTTACATTGGTGATCAGTGAGAAGAATGTTCCTTACATTGGTGATCAGTGAGAAGAATGTTCCCTTACATTGGTGATCAGTGAGAAGAATGTTCCTTACATTGGTGATCAGTGAGAAGAATGTTCCTTACATTGGTGATCAGTGAGAAGAATGTTCCTTACATTGGTGATCAGTGGGAAGAATGTTCCTTACATTGGTGATCAGTGAGAAGAATGTTCCTTACATTGGTGATCAGTGAGAAGAATGTTCCTTACATTGGTGATCAGTGGGAAGAATGTTCCTTACATTGGTGGTCAGTGGGAAGAATGTTCCTTACATTGGTGATCAGTGAGAAGAATGTTCCTTACATTGGTGATCAGTGAGAAGAATGTTCCTTACATTGGTGATCAGTGAGAAGAATGTTCCTTACATTGGTGATCAGTGAGAAGAATGTCCCTTACATTGGTGATCAGTGAGAAGAATGTTCCTTACATTGGTGATCAGTGAGAAGAATGTTCCTTACATTGGTGATCAGTGAGAAGAATGTTCCTTACATTGGTGATCAGTGAGAAGAATGTTCCTTACATTGGTGATCAGTGGGAAGAATGTTCCTTACATTGGTGATCAGTGAGAAGAATGTTCCTTACATTGGTGATCAATGAGAAGAATGTTCCTTACATTGGTGATCAGAGGGAAGAATGTCCCTTACATTGGTGATCAGTGAGAAGAATGTTCCTTACATTGGTGATCAGTGAGAAGAATGTTCCTTACATTGGTGATCAGTGAGAAGAATGTTCCTTACATTGGTGATCAGTGGGAAGAATGTTCCTTACATTGGTGATCAGTGTGAAGAATGTTCCTTACATTGGTGATCAGTGAGAAGAATGTTCCTTACATTGGTGATCAGTGGGAAGAATGTTCCTTACATTGGTGATCAGTGGGAAGAATGTTCCTTACATTGGTGATCGGTGGGAAGAATGTTCCTTACATTGGTGATCAGTGGGAAGAATGTTCCTTACATTGGTGGTCAGTGGGAAGAATGTCCCTTACATTGGTGATCAGTGAGAAGAATGTTCCTTACATTGGTGATCAGTGGGAAGAATGTTCCTTACATTGGTGATCAGTGAGAAGAATGTTCCTTACATTGGTGATCAGTGAGAAGAATGTTCCTTACATTGGTGATCAGTGAGAAGAATGTTCCTTACATTGGTGATCAGTGAGAAGAAATGTTCCTTACATTGGTGATCGATGTAATGGGGAGCAGGTGTGTTAAATTTGATGTTATCGCTCTCACTCTCTCATAATGGTCCACCAAAGAAGTTGAGGTCACGTGCTCAGCGTCATATCCAGAGGTTGTCTTTGGGAAATAGACGTATGAGTGCTGCCAGCATTGCTGCAGAGGTTGTAGGGGTGGGGGGTCAGCCTGTCAGTGCTCAGACCATACGCGCACACTGCATCAAATTGGTCTGCATGGCTGTGGTCCCAGAAGGAAGCCTCTTCTAAAGATGATGCACAAGAAAGACCGCAAACAGTTTGCTGAAGACAAGCAGACTAAGGACACGGATTACTGGAACCACGTCCTGTGGTCTGATGAGACCAAGATAAAGGTATTTGGTGTCAGATGGTGTCAGGCGTGTGTGGGGGCAACCAGGTGAGGAGGACAAAGACAAGTGTGTCTTGTCTACAGTCAAGCATGGTGGGGGGAGGGTCATGGTGGTGGGAGTGTCATGGTGGGGGGGGAGGTGGGGTGGGGGGAGTGTCTGGGTGGTGGTGGTGGGAGTGTCATGGTGGTGGGAGTGTCATGGTGGTGGGAGTGTCATGGTGGTGGGGGGGGGTGTCATGGTGGGGGGAGTGTCATGGTGGTGGGAGTGTCATGGTGGTGGGAGTGTCATGGTGATGGGAGTGTCTTGGTGGTGGGAGTGTCTTGGTGGTGGGAGTGTCTTGGTGGTGGGAGTGTCTTGGTGGTGGGAGTGTCTTGGTGGGGGGAGTGTCATGGTCTGGGGCTGCATGAGTGCTGCCGGCACTGGGGGGCTACAGATCATTGAGGGAACCATGAATGCCAACATGTACTGTGACATACTGAAGCAGAGCTTCCCCTCCCTTCAGAGACTGGGCCGCAGGGCAGTATTCCAACATGATAACCACCCCAAACACACCTCCAACACCACCACTGCCTTGCTAAAGAAGCTGAGGGTAAAGGTGATGGACTGGCCAAGCATGTCTCCAGACCTAAACCCTATTGATCATCTGTGGGACATCCTCAAACGGAAGGGGGAGGAGCGCAAGGTCTCCAACATCCACCAGCTCTGTGATGTCATCATGGGGGAGGGGAAGAGGACTCCAGTGACAACCTGTGAAGCTCTGGTGACCTCCATGCCCAAGAGGGTTAAGGCGGTGCTGGAAAATAATGGCGGCCGCACAAAATATTGACACTTTGGGCCCAATTTGGAGATTTTCACTTAGGGGTGTCCTGACTTTTGTTGCCAGCGGTTTAGACATTAATGCTGTGTGTTGAGTTATTTTGAGGGGACGGCAAATTTACACTGTTATACAAGCTGTACACTCACTACTTACATTGTAGA